>CM060402.1:56961272-57561272 GCA_030545235.1 Helianthus tuberosus | reverse complement strand
CTTTTACACTTTTTAGCCAAGTTTTTAATTTATACAACACGATATTTACTAACACTAAACACACATATGGGCAAGTGCACCCATCATGAGCGTAGTATAGTGTTGGTAAGATACCGAGGTCGTCCAAGGACACAAGAGCTTTTAGTACCGGTTTATCCTCAACGTCTAATGTCACACCCCGACCACGTGGAACATACAAAACGTGGCGGAAATGTCGGGGAGTGTTGTAACAGAATTAATTGTTTCAAATCCATGGCAATTGAAGTTTCGTTTTATTGATTAAAAGTGTTACAATGTCTTAACAAACAAGGAAATACAACATAATTAACTAGTCTTGTATCTTTTATTGTCACTAAAGCCCAAGTCTGCCTATGTGTATCTTGATCATCTTATGCAACAGTTCCTGAAAAACACATGTGAAAATAGGTACGTCAGCATAAAAATGCCTGTGAGATACATAGGTTTTGTGAAAATAGGTTTCATGACTTAGGTTTGAGAAAATGTTTAGTCATAAACCTTGTAATTTGCTTTGCTTTGTAAATCATTTGAAAAACAATGAGTTCAGATGATAAGTATAAATAAATGTAAGGTTAAATGAATAACCAAGTAAAATATGTTTGCATAAGATAAGATGTTTATAAATCAATGTCTTGTGAAAAGTATGTTATTTGTATAAAATGTTCTATGTCTCAAACTGAAATGATTCAAATAACGCTATGATATGTAATACCATACAAACACTTATATATAGGAAGTACCAGCGGCGTATCCACCATGCTTGTATCATATTACACACGCATCGTTACTTAATCACTTAATCAAACCAAACCAACCAATGTAAGAAGTCTATGTTTAAATCAATTGTCAAATGTATTGGGTAATATGTCAAAGTGTTCATGCCAAGATGTAAATCATATCAAAATGTCTATGTCAAATATCCATGTCAAATGTCTATGTCAAAATGTCATGTATGGCAAGTGAAATGTCTCAACTAAACCATATGCACAAAAACAAAGTATTGAAGTAAAACTTGGTTTAAATCAAAGTTATGTTTTGTGGGAAATGCATGATCAAATGTCAATCATGTTAAAATGTCTATGCCGAAATGTCTATGTCAAATGTCTATGTCAAAACGATGTACTAAGTAATGCACACAATTGGGCACACCTAGCATGAAATGTCATAAAATCATGTACTATAATGTACTAACGAACATAGCAAGTATATGATGTGAAAACGGGAAAGCATGAATGTAACAAGTAGGCACATGTGTTCCACCCCAAAACAGTTTGGAAAACAGTAAAAGAGGGGTCTATGTACTCACTTGAGATTGCTCAGAAGTCCTAGGATAACCACCAAGCAAGGCTAGAGATCACGGAATCAAACGACACCTACTATAGGTAACTACATTAATAAACCGGACCTAGATCGGAAGATCGGGTAGCATTAGGGTTTGTAAACCAAACGAGTGTAGAGACTCGTGTCTTTTGGTTTAACAAAGCCTACATACTAAATGAAACTTAACCTAAGTGCTTTCGACCCATTACGACCCGTTTAGGTAGCTTATGCTACTTTAACGCGTCGTTCGCGTGAAACGCGTTCGGACCGCCTAACTAGTCCTATGACAAGTGTTATATGCCTATACATGTTACATAATTAGTTATGTGACAAAGGTTTAGGTTACATATGCTTAATTACCAATTATACATGAAAAGGGTATTCTGGTAATTTACCTAAGGCATATAAACTACCTATCATACAACTACTTAAACGATGTGACCATAGGGTATAACCTCGGAAGGTTATTCCCTACCTACTATGGTCACCTAATGTGTTTGGTCGGATCCTAATGATCGACCAAACTGGGTCGGGTTCGAGGTATAAGCGATTCATCAGATCGCTTACCCTACGACCCTAGACAACGTGGTAATCAGTGGGCATAGTCCCAAGGGACTATGACCAACGTGATTACACTCACGTTGCGAAGTTCAAAAGAACTTCGCATTGACCATTACTGGTCAACGCTGAAAGTCAAACAAAGTTTGACTTTCGGACTCGAAAAGCAATAAAATAAGGAAAAGAACGAAAGAATACTTACGAAGGGTCCCCGAATGCTAATCCCGATTCAAGATTCTCAGGTATGAAACAATGGTTTCAACTTAGAGGTTCTCAAATCAGAATTCTAGTGATTTTAGCAATGGGGGGTATGGGGTATTTATAGGAATACCCGAACCGTTAAGATCGTTTCATGGAAAACGTGCCTTAATCCCATCCGTACATGTGTTGAAAAGTTATGGTGTTTAGGTGTTTAAATTCCATCCATACATGTGTTGCAAAGTTATGGTGTTTAGGTGTTTAAATTCCATCCATACATGTGTTGCAAAGTTATGGTGCTAAAATTCCATCCTTATCCGCTGACTAAGCAAGTTAGAATGTGTGGTTGTGAATTAAACAACGGCTAATACATCGAATCTGGTCCCGAATGCGAAAAACGATCCAAATGACGTGACGAATGGATTTTTCTTATGGCGAACACTAAAATAAAATATTTTAGTGCTTACATAAATTTTTGGATGTCTGGATGTATTCAGAACGTAAGTTATGCGCGAAAATGCAAACTTGTGCACTTTTTGACACTTTTAGTCCCTGAATGACCCAAAAGTTTATTTTAGCACACCGAACCCCTCAAAGCCTATTTCTAAGCTATGTAAAGGATATTTATGGTATGTTTAACTTATGGTCATGTTCCGGAAGGTCTGTTACAGTTCAAATTGGCATACTTTCGCAGTTTGTCAACTTTAGTCCCTGTAAGCGATTAAACTTGATTTCACCACACCAAACCTTCCAAAACTTATATATAAGTTATGTAAAGGTTATTTAAGGTATCTTAAGCCTATTTCACTATTCCGGAGTGTTCGTTGGATTAAACTGGTTATATTTACGCATCAGTGCGCGTATAACCTTCCAGAAAGCGATTTAGAGCTTGAAATCGAACAAGAGTTGATATGTGCAAAAGATACACATATTTATACAAGTCCAAAGTATGAAATATAATATTTCATTGGTTTGGCATTTGTTTGATGGTTGAAATGACACAGGTGTTACATCTAATCAAATCAAAAGTTAGAAAAAAGGTTTTTAAACTGGAAAAATAAAACTAACTAAAATGCTGAAAAATAAAATAAAAATAAAAACAGATAGACAAGATGAATCACTTGGATCCGACTAGTATAGTGATTATTTCCGCCCTTTTGCACTTTTTAAGAGATTATCTTAGTTATTGTAGTAGGCCCCTCTTTTGAAGGTGACGTTACCCTCAACCCAGTAGTTTGAGTCAGCAATGATACAATCCTAAAGGGTCGGATTATTGAAAGATAATTAATTAAGTTATTAATGCATAATGAGGTAGGCCTCTCTTTTGAAGGTGACGTTACCCTCGGCTAAGTAGTCTGAGTCAGCAGGGATACAGTCCTAAGTAGCCGGGTTAAAGTGTTAATAGTAGCTTACATATGAGGGGATCAAAGAGTTTGGACCCCCGCCATCCAATACCAGTGGGTATTGAAGGAGGTCCTACTAAATTTGACCCAGGTCCTTGCAGGATCTATACACTGAACAAGGCAAGACTCTTACCAAACCGTTCCCTTAACCCCCGACCAGGTAGCCAACATATCTCCATATAGACCGTGGAGATATGAATGGTGAAAATCTTTTATTTTATATAGACAGTAAAATAATGCCAAGACACCACGGATAAACGATAAGGAAGAATCACCTTCAACATAAGAAACTAGTTATTAAAGTCATTAATACATAACCAAATAAAAAGTGCGAAAAGATTAAAAATAAAAAGTATTACACTAAACACTTGTCTTCACCAAGTGATGTAAGAGACTTAGGCAAACATGGCCTTTGATTGTCAAGAACTCTTACGATCAATCTTGGATCCCGAGACTACTACACACACTCTATGATGGATGATGGATGATGGTGGTGGATGTGGGTTGTGATGGTGGTGGAGGGTGGGTGTAGTGTGAGAGAGGTGGTTTGCCAAGGGATGGTTTGCAAATGAGCCAAGCACTCCTATTTATAGCCTGAACAGCAGCTCGGGCACGACCCCGTGTCCATCTTCCTTCTCTTTCTTCATTAATTGCAGTTTGTCTGCATTAGTTGACCACGCCCCCGTGTCCGCTGGGCACGACCCCGTGTGCAGAAGCGTATCTGTACTATCAAGATTTCCTCAGATTCTGCGAATCTTAGAGTTGACCACGGCCCCGTGTCCGCTGGGCATGCCCCCATGGTGGGTGATAGAAGCTTCTACAGCTTTGTCTTTTATGCAGACACTTGGGCACGCCCCCGTGCTCACTGAGCACGAGGCGTGTTCAGCCTTCTGTTTTCTTGTTTTGCTTGGGAAGATGTTGTCGGGGTGTCGGGCATGCCACGTTTATCCCTTTTCTTGTATTTTTGTTAGATTTAGCTGCCTTTTTGCTTCTTTTGTTCATCTGAGCTCATTTAATCCTGAAAATACAAAAGGAAGACAAAAACTCACTTTTTCCAACATTAGTACTAAAAAAGGGTTAGTTTTTTTGCCTCATTTGATGTAATTTATATGTTGCATTTTGCACACATCAGACATCGCGGCCTACGTGAGTAAATGTCTGACATGCTCTAGGGTCAAGGCTGAGCACCAGAAGCCGTCTGGGCTTCTACAACAACCAGAGATTCCTAAGTGGAAATGGGAACATCTTACGATGGACTTTATCACTAAGTTACCCCGTACGTCGCGTGGATACAATATGATCTTGGTAATTGTGGATCGATTGACAAAGTCTGCTCATTTCCTGGCACTTAAGGAAACAGACAATACAGAGAAGATATCGCAGCTGTCCCTTAACAAGATTGTAGCCCGACATGGAGTACCTGTGTCAATCATTTCGGGTAGAGACGGACGATTTGACTCCAGATTTTGGCGATCTCCCCAGAAATCGCTGGGTTCTCGTTTGGATATGAGTACTGTATATCATCCTCAAACGGATGGTCAGAGCGAAAGGACCATTCAGACATTAGAGGATATGCTGAGAGCGTGTGCGATTGATTTCGGTGGAAGTTAGGATACTCATTTGCCTTTGGTAGAGTTTTCTTACAACAATAGTTACCACGCCAACATTAAAGCCACTCCGTTTGAAGCCCTGTATGGAAGGAAGTGTCGATCACCGCTCTGTTGAGCTGAAGTCGGCGAGAGGCATTTGACCGGACCCGAGATTATTCAGAAGACCGCAGACAAGGTCATTCAGATCAAGAATAGGTTGAAGGCTGCTGCAGACAACCGAAGGAAACCGCTGGAGTTTCAAGTTGGTGATAGGGTTATGCTGAAGGTATCACCATGGAAGGGCGTAGTGAGGTTTGGAAAATGGGGAAAGTTGAGCCCGCGCTATATAGGTCCCTTCGAAGTCATCTCTCGAGTTAGACCAGTTGCGTATAGGCTCAAGTTGCCACAGGAGTTGATTGGAGTCCATGATGTATTCCGTGTCTCCAACCTGAAAAAGTGTATGTCTGATGAGACACTAATTATACCCCCTGGAGAGGTTCAAGTGGACGATAAACGGAGATTTATCGAAGAACCAGTGGAGGTTCTGGATCGGAAAACCCCAAAACTCTGAAGGAGGAAGGTTGAATTGGTCATAGTCCGTTGGAATTCTAAGTGTGGACCCGAGTTAACCAGGGAGCGACAGGACCAAATGCAACAGAAATATCCTCACCTTTTCCCACCGAGTGTCAAAACGAAACCTGTAAGGAGTAGAATTTCGGGGATGAAATTCCCTAAACAGGGGGAGACTGTGACACCCGGCTTCTCAGGCCGTACCGGACAATCGTAATCTGTGTAGTAGACATGTAACATGACTATTTATGACTGACTGTGATGTTAATATATGATATTTGATGTGTTGATAAATTTAGATGTGTATAAAAATTATGTTGGCAACGATAAAACTAACGCTTATCGCGTAACGTTTAAAATGCGAAAAGAACGTCGGTGACCACCCGATCAGTGTTAAAATCCTAAAAATAGTCTGTTATGATTTGAATAATAATTTTAATCATATCTGTGTGGAAAAATAATTTAAAACGTTGAGAAACTCTATTTTTCAAGTTTGAGCGCGTACCGCGCGATACTACGCAAATTAAACAAAATACCGTCAGCGCGGCCGGTCAAGGCAACTGGTAATTATTTCAGTAATAATTTTAAGTGATTATTTATATAGAATGATAAAAATAATTTAAAACGCACTAAAACGGGATTAAAACGCTAGATAAATACCCGCTATTCAGTAAAATACCTGTTTTTGAGCTAATTTACATATAATACATATATATACATTGTGTGAGAGAGAGGTGGGTGGCGGCAATGTGGGCTGCCCACATTCTCTTGAATGTTGTAATATGGCACATGTCCCTTTCTTGAGAATGATAAGTAATCATTTTGTTGATTCATGCTTCCATATTCACTCATAATTCCAAGACAACAAATCAAAAACTTCTAACTCTCTCTCCTTGAACACTTACGACCGAAACACCCCTAAACACACCAACAATTCATTTTCAAAATCAAATCATGAGGAATCAAGGCCTTTACATGGTGATTTGAAGCTCATAAGGAGGTTTGGAGGTGATTTCAAGTTGATTTAAGCAAGAACAAGTCTCGTATCACCATCTTTTCTCAAAAACCCACTTTGAAAACTTGAAGGTATAAAATATTTCTTTAAACATTGTTCTTGATTCATATTGATAATAAAGTTAGTAAGAAGTTTCTCTTGATTCTTGAAATCTAAACATAAACTTGAAACTAACAAACAAATGAGTTTTGAATAAAATGAAAATGAGTGTGTGCATGTATGTATACATGGCCGAAAATGATGTTTGTGTATTTTGCATTTCGAAATTTTGATGAAAGATTTCTTGATTATTTGATTTCTTGAAAAATAAGATGATTAAAGTAAGTGTTAGTTGCCATACAAGAATGTTTTAAAATGATATGTGTTATATTTTAAAAACATGATGTTAATGTGTTCTAGAATAAGATTGGAGCATAAATGATGATGATAAAATTGTAGAAGTGTATTAGATGCACAAATGTAAACATGCATGATGATATATGAACTTAAAAAGATGATTTGAACATGATATGATAAAAATCCATTTTGATCAGAATATAAACACTAAAATAAAGTTATTTTGAAGTGTTTAATGGTATATAACTTTGTCATAATGTTTGCTAGCTTTGCATGTGGTACTTGGTGCATAAAAAGTTGTAAATTACGTGAAATCGGCATGATTTATGTGACTTATATAAAAAACTGCCCTAATCTGATTATAACCACTATTTTAATCAGTAAATAACATGTATTGTGTTAAAATATCAAGTCGTTTCGAGTTGGGATGGTTACGGTAACGTTTAACGCAAAACTATACGTTAAAACGGTCAAAAATCGGCTTTTCGCGTGATTTCTTTAAAACCCAATTAGATCAGTAAATAAACTGATATTTTTAGTTTAAAAATAAGTATTTTAAGTAATTTTAAGTTTACTTGGTGTTTGGTTGGTCATACGTGACTTCCGACGCCCGAAAACGTTACCGAATCGCTAAAATACGCATTTTTCAATGAACACGAGTATGGGAGAATTTTGAGTAAATCTTATGTGATAAAATGTATTAAGTGATTTGAACATGTAAATGTGATTATATGTTAAGGGTTAATGTGATAATGGGAAATTTAGACTATGCATGTATGCATGTACGTTTTGTGCGGTAGAAATGGTAAAGTTGCGTTAAATATGTAACTTGTTTGTCGAGCATGAAATTTAGTATATATGAGATGTTTTACGTATATTTTCTTTAAAAATGACAAAATAGTTAAGTTAGTAATGTTTCGCGTGTTTCGGTGTTAAATTATATGAACGTTTATGAATAAAAGTTACGACGCGCAAATCATAGATATATTGCGTATAAACGGAAGAGTTAACGGATTTACACAATAATGGTCACCAATAAAATTCGTTCAAAACGCAAAATCATAGATATATATATATATATATATGGACTCATATATATTAACACGCCAACATAATAAAAAATGACAGTTTTTCGAGAAAATCTCAAAGTTATGTGATAATTCTAAGAAACGGAGAAACTTAGGATTCTTGTGATAAATACGTGTATTGATTTAGAATTATTCCTATATTAGGACATGTATAAAAATCAATCTCTGGGATTGCGGTATTAAAATACGCACCCAAAGGTGAGTGTCACTAAACCCCTTTTTTTGCTGTTTTGTATATATTTTGGGGGTGGAACACGTTGTTAAAAGGGTTTAATTATGTTTTCGAAATATAACATACCTTTTACTATAAAATATATATTTTCGCTGAAAATATATGAAATTTGATAAGTTATACGTTTCCAAGTAAAACGTTTTTGATGAATAAATATTGGATGTACGGTTTTTCTTAAGTGATACAGGATCGTACAGTTGGGGTACGGATGCCGACCTGGGTCTCGAATGATGGAGATTCAGGGGATTCGTACACATCGTGTATTAAATTGTCATATTAGTAGGATATATATATTGCACGTGAGGCAGACATCATATTGTTCTTCGAGAAAGAACCCTGCGACCATGATGTCGTTTAATCAGTTTAAGTATTGCACGTGAGGAATTGTTTGTAGATCTATCGGGTTGAAAACCCCGTCGTGACCGGTCGCCCCGTGTCAATGTCAAACGACGAATTAATATTCTGTTCATTGTCTAGTTTTGATTATCCCTGCATGGTTAATATATAGTTCGTATCGTCTAGCTAACATACGAGTCTGAAAATTGACGCTATAATTTAATATACAAAACCTGGGCAGTATTACTATTGTCGGAGTAATGACCCGATGGAAGGCCCATGGATTTTATCAAAGGAGTAAAATGGACTTTCTAAAACTACATGGATGTTTTCAAATAAACACCTAATCAGAAAGTTTTCCTTTGAATAATATTTGTTAGTAAACGACTAAGTGAACTCACCTTGCTTTGTGTTGACACTTGATTTTAACGTGTTCTACAGGTACCTAAGTTCGGCTTCGGGAAATCATGGCGTATCTTGTGTATGATGATGCATGTTGTTTCGTTTAAATATGTTTGGACATCTTTTAAACTATCTGGGACTTTTGTAATAAGATCCGCAAGGATCAAAACAACTAAACTTATGTGATTGTGTCGTGACTTTTAAAAATGTAATGTTTAATATTATGTTTTAAAATATGTCAAAATGTCCAACAAAAGAGTGCATCTTCCGACACGGTATAAATGGGCACCAACTTTCGTTTCCACTACGTTCAAATATTCCGCTGCGATGTTTTTGGGGTGTGACAGACAAGACCAAATGCAACAGAAATATCCTCACCTCTTCCCCCCGAGTGCGAAAACGAAACCTGTGAAGTAGAATTTCGGGGACGAAATTCCCTAAACAAGAGGAGACTGTGACACCTGGCTTTTCAGGCCGTACCGTATGATAGTAATATGTGTAGTGAACATGTAAAAAGGTTGTATGTGACTGATTGTGATATTTATATATGAAATTTGATGTGTTGGTAAATTCAAACGTTTATAAAAATTATGTTGGCGACGATAAAATAAACGCTTATCGCGTAACGATTAAAATGCGAAACGAACATCGGTGACCACCCAATCAATGTTAAAATCCTAAAAATAGTCTGTTATGATAAGAATAATAATTTTAATCATATCCGTGAGGAAAAATAAATTAAAACGCTAAGAAACTCTATTTTTTCAAGTTTAAGCGCATACCGCGCGATACTGCGCGTAGTAGACAAAATACTGTCAACGCAGCCAGTCAAGGCAACTGGTAATTATTTTAGTAATAATTTTAAGTGATTATTTTTATAGAATGATAAAAATAATTTAAAACGCACTAAAACGGGATTAAAACGCTAGATAAAATACCTGGTAATCAGTAAAATACATGTTTTTAATCTAAATTTACATATATAAGTGTATGTATATATATTGTGTGTGAAAGGGGGATGTGTGGCGGCAATGTGGGCTGCCCACATTCTCTTGATTGTTGCAATTGGACACTTGTCCATTCTAGAAATGTTGAGTGATGATTAAGGCATGCTCATGTTTCCATACAAACTCATAATTCCAAGAACATAATTCAAAAACTTCACTCTCTCTCTCTCCTAAAGCATCTCGGCCGAACACCCCTTACCACACTACCATTTCATTTTCAAATTCAAATCTTGAATAAATCATGTCCATTTCAAGGTGATTTCAAGCTTGTAGGGAGGTTCAGAGATGATTTCGAGTAGATTCAAGCAAGAACAAGGCTCTATATCATCATCTTTTTCAAAAACTCACTAAGAAATCTTGAAGGTATAAACTTATTTTCAAAACCACTTTCCTGATTTTTAATAATGATAGAGATGACTGAAGGTTTCTCTTGAACTTGGAATTAATCACAAACTTGAAACTAACAATTAATGAGATTTTAAACAAAATAAAAATGGGTGTATGCATGTATGTATATATGGCCGAATATGTGTGTATGTATGTGTATAAGTTGTATTTTGATTTTTTTTTATGAAATATTTCTTGGTTATTTGATTTCTTGAAAAGTATGAAGCATGAAGGAACTTTTAAGTGTCATACAAGAATGTTCTAAAGTGATTAGAGATTTGAAAGTGATATATTGAAAAGTAAATTTTTGGAAGTATGTGTGTGTATATATTTCGTATATATGTATGTATATATGTATGCATGCATGTAAAAGTTGTTATACAATCTTAAATGTGAAAGATCTAAGCATGAATAAATATGAATGATTTGAATGATCATGGTGATAGGTGTAATATTTGTAAGAACATGATGTTAGTAAATTTTAAAGCATGATTAGATCATAAGTGATGATAAGGATGTTGTATGAGTGCATTACATGCACATATGTGAACATATATGATGATGTGAAGGCATGAAATAATCATATGATTATGATTTCATAAAAATCAGATTTAATCAGATTATAAACACTAAAATAAAGTTATTTTAAAGTGTTTATAATATATAACTTTGTCATTATGTTTACTAGCCTTGCATGTTGTACTTGGTGCTTTAAAAGTTGTAAAATACATGAAATCGCATGATTTATGTAACTTACACAAAAACTGCACTAATCTGATCATAACCACTATTTTAATCATTAAATAACATATATTGTGAAAAAATATCAAGTCATTTCAAGTTAGGATGATTATAGTAATGTTTAACGCAAAACTATGCGTTAAAATGGTCAAAAATCGGCTTTTCGAATGATTTTTATAAAACTCATTTAGATCAGTAAGTAAACTGATATTTTTAGTTTAAAAATGAGTATTTTAACTAATTTTAAGTTTACTTGGTGTTTGGTTAGTCATACGTGACTTCCGACGCCCGAAAATGTTACCGGATCGTTAAAATACGCATTTTTCAATGAACACTAGTATGGATAATTTTTGGGTGAACCTTATGTGTTAAGATGTGTTATGTGATTTAAGCATGTGAATGTGAAAATATGTTAAGTTTTAACATGATATTGGATATTTAGATTATGCATGTATACTTGTGCGTTTTTATGTGATAGAGACTGTGAAAATCGAGCTAAATGTGTAACTTGTTTGTCGAGCATGAAAATTGGTACATATAAGATATTTTATGTATACTTGCCTTAAAAATGACAAAATAGATAAGTTAACGAAATTACACGTGTTTCGACAATAATTTATGTGAACGTTTATGTATATATATTACAACGTGCAAATCGTAGATATATTACGTATAAATGGGAGTGTTAAGGGATTTACATGATAACGGTCACCAATAAAATCATTCAAGTCGCCAAATCTTAAAAATGTATATATATGAACTCATATATATATTAACGTGCCAATATAATAAAAAACGTGAACTTTTCGAGAAAATCTCAAAGTTATGTGACAATTCTAATAAACGGAGAAACTTAGGATTTTGTGATGTATATTGATTTAAAATTCGTTCCTATATATATATATATATATATATATATATATATATATATATATATATATATATATATATATATCGAATGTGTAGAAATCAATCTCTGGGATTGCGCTATTTAAAATACGCACCCAAAGGTGAGTGTCACTAAACCCCTCTTTTACTGCTTTGTATATATTTTGGGGGTAGAACACGCCAATAAAAGGGTTTAATAATATTTTTGGATTAAAACATACCTTTTAATATAAATTATATATTTTCGTTGAAAATATATGGATTTTGATAAATCATACGTTTCAAGATAAAACGTTTTTGATGAAAATATGTTTGGAGGAGGAACTGGGATGGTACGGTGTTTCCGAGGAGAAACTGAGCGTGAAGTTGGAACGATTACTGCATGGTCTCAAGAGAGTAAGTAACAACATCGGCTTACATTTTGGTGGGGATTTCATGGGATTCGTACAACTTTGTATATTAAATTTGTCATATTAGTAGGATATATATATTGTACGTGAGGAAGACATCATATATGGTCCCAATATGGACCCTGCGCCAATGATGTCGTTTAATCGATTAAGTGATTGCACGCGAGGAATTGTTGGTAGATCTATCGGGTTGACAACCCCGTCGTGACCGGTCGCCCCATGTCAAGTCAAACGACGAATTTAGATTCTGGTTATTGTCTAGCATTGATTATCCCTGCATGGTAAATATATAGTTCATATTGTCTAGCTAACATACGAGTCTGAAAATTGACGCTATGAATTTAATATACAAAACTTGGGAAAATGCCTTAATGTCCGGTTTTTGAACTTACGACGGATGACCCATGGATTTTACTAAGGAAGTAAATGGACTTTCTAAAAATTATATGGATGTTTTAAAATAAACACATAATCCCAAAAAAGTTTTCCTGTGAATCAAATTGTTAGATATGAATATGTGAACTCACCTTCCTTTGTGTTGATGCTTGATTTTAAACGTGTTCTACAGGTACTTGAGTTCGGCTTCTGGAATCATGGCGTATCTTCTGTTTGATGATGCATGTCATGTTATTTGAAAATGTTGGACAAACTTTTAAACTTTCTAGGACTTATGTAATAAGATCCGCAAGGATCAAAGACAACTTAACTATGTGGTTGTGTCGTGTCTTAAAGCGTAATGTTTAATAACTTATGTTTAAAATAAATCGATATGTCCAACAATTAAATGCATCGTTCAACAAGATATAAATGGGCACCAACTTCCGTCACCACTACGTTTTATATTCCGCTGCAACGTTTTTGGGGTGTGACATTCAAGAAAGATTCTATCTCTTGGAGTTTTTGGATTATCCTCTTTTCTATTTGACTATAGGTCATCTAGGAAAGAGGATTGATGGGGTTCCGGCGAAGGGATTTCCTCGTTATTTCTACTCCCGCTCGTTTCAGGGGTTTTGTTACAGGAAAACGATGGGGCTAAATAGTGGGGAGTGAAGTTCAGAACGCCACATTTTGTTTCTTCATGATCCTCCCCACAATAATCGCACCATAACCTGTAAGAGTGGCGGGGATAGAAATAATCAGAGAACTCCATATATGTATATTTTTTAGACCGTCGGGATCAAGCAGTCACTATTTTCTTACAAACAGAGAGTTTGACATGGCCCCAAGTTAGGGTGACACGGCCCCGTGTTAGGACAGCACGACCCCGTGTCAATTCTGCAGAAAGTGAAAAATTAAAAGAAAAAGAAGAAAAACCTAAAAAGAAAAGATAAAAAGGATTAGGCCGTTAATTTTAAGCTTTCTTAAAAATCTTGTGTCCCTGGCAACGACACCAAAAACTTGACGTGTGTCGGTGTGAGTATATTTTTATGTATAATTTTTAGCTCTTTTTTAACTTCCCGAATTCAAGTTTTAAATTTATAAAACACGATATTTTACTATCCCTCTACACATGTTAGGGCAAGTGCACCCATCGCAAACGTAGTATAGTGATGGCAAGATACCGATGTCGTCCAAGGACACAAGAGCTTTTAATACCGGCTTATCGTCAACGTCTAATCGAATCAAACTTTGAGAAAAGATTTTTAAAATAAAAAGATAAAAACAGAAAATAAAATAAAATAATAATAGATGGACAAGAAAGAAAACTTGGATCTGACTTATCATTCATGTACCTTTTTGATGATTTCCGCACTTTGGGCATTTTAAGAGATTATCTTAGTTATAGTAGTAGGCCCCTCTTTTGAAGACGACGTTACCCTCAACCTAGTGGTTTGAGTCAGCAAGGATACAATCCCACTAGGTCGGAATATTGAAATGTGAATAAACGACATATGAAGAATGGTTGGTCTGAGTCAGCAAGGATAAAATACCCTCAACCCGTTGGTCTGAGTCAGCAAGGATACAGTCCTCGCGGGGTTGGTTTAAAGTTTTAATAGTAGTTTGTAAATAAGGGGTGCAAGTGATTTCTTACTCTCAGTCGGGCCAATCATTCCCAGCCAATCCATGGATTAGTACTAAACTTGCACCAGGTTCTCGCAGGATCTATACACTAAACGAGACATAGAATTACCCAACCACCCTTCTAACCCCCTTCCAAGTAGTTAGCATGCTTTATATAGATCGTAAAGACATGAATATGTGAATAAACGACATATGAAGAATGGTTGAATAAATTTGCCCTTAATATAAAAAAAACTAATTATTAAAGTCATTAATACATACCCAATTAAAAAGTTGCCAAAGATTGGAAATCCAAAAATAAATACATAAAAGATATATCTTCACCACGTCATATAAGAATTTATCCAAGCATGGCCTTTGTTTGGAAAATATTCTTACGATGAATCTTGGATCTCGAGACTACACATACACACTCTAAAAGATGGAAAATGGATGATGGCGGTGGATGATTGTGTTGTAGTGGTGGTGGAGTGGTGGCAAGTGAGAGAGGAATGGTTTGCCAAGGGATGGTTTGAAGTGTTACCAAGCACTTCTATTTATAGCTGAAATCAGAACCTTCAGCATGGCCCGGGCCTGGCTGGCACGGCCCCGTGCCCATCTCTCTCTCTTCCTCATTAACTGCTTATCAGCTGTTGTACTAACATGACCCCGTGTGTCAATGGCACGGCCCGTGGCCAAAGTACTTGTTGTACTATCGCAGATTCTAAAAATTTTTGAGTTGACCATGCTCCGTGTTGGCTTAGCATGGCCCCATGTTGGCTGCAATTTTTGTCCTTAGCAGTTGTGTTGGCCCATGTAATCAAGCCCAGAAGAACAGATGATATGAAAAGCCAAAATTGGTTCTAAACAGTTGATCACAATAAGCAGTGCCTGTCCTAGATTCTCCCCAATGACATTGTCTTCTATCAGCTGATGACTCCTAAGTGCTGATCTTCACAACAACTGTTAGTCAAAGAAATGCTGAGGTATAAAGACTGAAGTCCTAACAACTGATGTTTCTCAAGTACTGATGAAGACTAAAGCACTGCTAACTCAAGGACTGATCACCCTTTGAAGAAAGCACTAATCTCCAACATCAGTGCTTAGGCAACAACAGTGGGAAGCTGCATCAGTGTTTATATAATAAGTTGTTTATTGTATCAGTGTTTTGCATGTATCAGTGGTTAGAGTTTGTTAGTCTATTAGATGTCACTGTCTAGGTGAAGTCAGCATTAGATGCTCAGTGGTTAGGATTGTACTATAAATAGAACAGTACCTGTACTGTTCTATTAGTTCTTTTGCACCAATCATCTTGTAGAAAAAACTAATGAGCTCAGGATGCTGAACTATAAATAGAACAGTACCTATACCTCAATACCAAAAGAAAATGCACAAGTACTTGTACAAGGTGCACCTTTTCAAATAAACAGCCTGTCTGCTGAAAATTTTACTCGCCTTATGGCAAAAGAGTCAAAAGATTCCGAAACACAAGTAGGGGAGTCTGAGCAAGTTTTGGATGAGTCCACATCTGCTCCTCAGACTTCAGCTGCTGAGCCCACTGCTCTAGGTGACCACAGCAGCACAACCACTACTGTGCAACCCCCACCAAAAATTCCCAAAAAGACCAAGAAAAAATCCACAAAGCCCACCAAAAAGGGTCTTCTGGAAGATGAGATCCCATAAGTTAACCCAGTGACAACACAAATGTCACCAACAACCACTGTTGCTACTTCCTCACAACAGATGGAAAGATCTCCACCCAAAGCCTCAACTCCTCACGCTTCCTCACAAAAGGAACATGTTGTAAACATAGGGACACCTCATCATGAAGTATTTAGTTAATGGTTGATTCGTACAAGATGATTGGTGCAAAAGAGCTAATAAACACCAATGATAAACTTTTGGTTTAAAATTTTTCTCATTAATATGTGGATATTTTACATGCGTTATGTTTGGTCCACTAACATTTAATGATTGAATTATTTTTGGTTGTCGTCTTATGTGGATATTATTGTTATGATAATAGAAACGACGAAATGCCACCAAAAGCAAGACAGGGTACCGGATTACCTACCACACCGGAAAAGTTGGCTCAACTAATAGCCCAACATGTTAATACTGCCATGGAACAGCTCAATGCTAATGATGGTCAAGGACGTGGACATGGTGCTCGTGGGCAAGGTTTTGGTGGGGCACATAATGGAAATCCTCTAGGTAAAATGTGATCGGAAAGTTTTAGTAGTTCATGTGTTATATTATCATTGGAATGAATTCCTGATTTTTATTAACATTATTGAACAGTGCTCGGATGTACATATAAAACATTCCAGGGCTATAACCCACGATCATTTACCGGTGCTGAAGGACCCTTAGATATCACCTGATGGATTGAGAAGATGGAATCTGTCATGGCAATCAGTGGTTGTGCTGCTGATCAAAGAGTGAGATATGCTTCTTGCTCTTTTCTTGATGAAGCGCTGTCCAGGTGGAACTCGCAAGTTCAAATTTTGGGTGAAGACGCTGCCTACGGTCTGACCTGGAACGAACTTAAAGAGATGCTCCTAAAGGAGTACTGCCCGCGCAGTGAAATTCAGAAAATCGAGACAAACTTCTGGAATCTAACCATGGAAGGTCTGGATGTCAGAGCTTACACTTCTCGTTTTAACGACTTGGCGAGGTTAGCTCCACGAATGGTTACTCCTAAATATGTAAAGGTAGAAAGGTATATCTGGGGATTGTCGCCATGAATTCGTAGTATGGTTACATCCGCAAAACCTACCACCTATCTAGAGGCTACTACATTGGCAAAATCATTAGCCGATGACGCTGCTCGTAAAGGTAGCCTTGATAAAAAGGAGGAAGCCGGGAAGTCATCGGGCAAGGCCAAAGCAGATGCGAAATCTGAACGGTCAGGGCGTTCTGAGACTAAGACAGAAGTTACGAAGAAGCGCAAGTCTGAGAGCTCGAGGAAGGAGACTGAAGAGAAGCGCGACAGGAAACGCAGTTCGAAGAAGGCATATGCAGCAAATTCTAGTGGTACTAGAAAGGATGCCACCAGAGATAGTCGAGGTGGATCTGAGAGAAAGACTCGTGAGGATGGACAGAAGAAATGCAACCGATGCGGACGAACTGGGCATATTACCCGTGAATGTTATGCAAAGAGTACTTTGGAAGGATCGAGACTTGAAGGATATTTCCAGTGTGGAGAACAAGGACATTTCAAGAAGGACTGTCCAAAGGCGGGAGGACAGAATGTCAGGGGTAGAGCGTTCGAGCTAAATGCAGGGAAAGCACGTGATGATCCTGCTGTTGTCACTGGTATGTTTATGATCAATAACCATTCCGTGTTCGTACTTTTTGATACTGGAGCTGACTTGAGTTTTGTCTCGAAAAACTTTGAACCATTCATGTGTTCACCTACAAGTAAGCTAAATAAGAAGTACTCAATAGAACTAGCAAATGGTAAACTGATAGAAACTAGCGAAGTCGTACGCGACTGTAGTATTCTGTTAGGAGATCATAAATTTAGTATTAATTTACTACCAGTGGAATTGGAAAGTTTCGATGTTATTGTGAGGATGGATTGGCTGTTGATGCGCGTGTGGTGTTATAGATTTTTAATGTATATTTTTAGCCCTTTTTACACGTTAGTCAAGTTTTAAATTTATAAAACACGATATTTTACTAACACCAAACACACATATGGGCAAGTGAACCCATCATGAGCGTAGTATAGTGTTGGCAAGATACCGAGGTCGTCCAAGGACACAAGAGCTTTTAATACTGGTTTATCCTCAACGTCTAATCAAATCAAAAGTTTAGAAAAATGTTTTAAACTAGAAAATAAAAACTAAAAATGCTGAAAATAAAAATAAAAGTAAAAAGAGATAGACAAGATGAATCACTTGGATCCGACTCGTGTTTAGTTTAACCTTTGATTATTTCCGCACTTTTGCACTTTTTAAGAGATTATCTTAGTTATTGTAGTAGGCCCCTCTTTTGAAGTTGACGTTACCCTCAACCCAGTAGTTTGAGTCAGCAAGGATACAATCCTAAAGGGTTGGATTATTGAAAGATAATTAATTAAGTTATTAATGTATAATGTGGTAGGCCCCTCTTTTGAAGGTGACGTTACCCTCGGCTAAGTAGTCTGAGTCAGCAGGGATACAGTCCTAAATAGTCGGGTTAAAGTTTTAATAGTAGCTTAGATATGAGGGGATCAATGAGTTTGGACCCCCGCCATCCAATACCGGTGGGTATTGAAGGAGGTCCTACTAAATTTGACCCAGGTCCTTACAGGATCTATACACTGAACAAGGCAAGACTCTTACCAAACCATTCCCTTAACCACCGACCAGGTAGCCAACATATCTCCATACAGACCGTGGAGATATGAATGGTGAAAAGCTTTTATTTTATATAGACAGTAAAATAATGCCAAGACACCACAGACAAATGATAAGGAAGAATCACCTTCAACATAAGAAACTAGTTATTAAAGTCATTAATACATAACCAAATAAAAACTGCGAAAAGATTAAAAATAAAAAGTATTACACTAGACACTTGTCTTCACCAAGTGATGTAAGAGACTTCGGCAAACATGGCATTTGATTGTCAAGAACTCTTACGATCAATCTTGGATCCCGAGACTACTCACACACTCTATGATGGATGATGGATGATGGTGGTGGATGATGGTGTTGTGATGGTGGTGGTGGGGGGTGAAGTGTGAGAGAGGTGGTTTGCCAAGAGGTGATTTGCAAATGAGCCAAGCACCCCTATTTATAGCCTAAACAGAAGCTCGGGCACGGCCCCGTGTCCATTGGGCACGGCCCCGTGTCCATCATCCTCCTCTTTCTTCATTAATTGCAGTTTGTCTGCATTAGTTGACCACGCCCCCGTGTCCGCTGGGCACGACCCCGTGTGCAGAAGCGTATCTGTACTATCAAGATTTCCCCAGATTCTGCGAATCTTAGAGTTGACCATGGCCCCGTGTCCGGTGGGCACGCCCCCGTGGTGGGTGATAGAAGCTTCTACAGCTTTGTCTTTTCTGCAGACACTTGGGCACGCCCCCGTGCTCACTGAGCACGGGGCGTGTTCACCCTTCTGTCTTCTTGTTTTTGCTTGGGAAGATGCAGTCGGGGGGTCGGGCATGCCACGTTTATTCCTTTTCTTGTATTTATGTTAGATTTAGCTGCCTTTTTGCTTCTTTTGTTCATTTGAGCTCATTTAATCCTGAAAATACAAAAGGAAGACAAAAACATACTTTTTCCAACATTAGTACTAAAAAAGGGTTAGTTTTATGCCACATTTGATTTAATTTACATGTTGCATTTTGCACACATCAAATACCCCCACACTTGAATCTTTGCTTGTCCTCAAGCAAAACTCTTTATAATGTGGCTTTACACTCCCAAATGGAATGGGAAGAAGAAAAGGTTTTTGGGCTTGTCATAGAGTGTCGGGATTTCCAAGATTCTTTTATTAAGTTTTATTTTTATTTATTTACAATCCTATTCGTCATGAATTATTTAAAACATTACATAAGATAAATTACTTATTAGGGCATAACATGCCTTTTTTTAAAATTTCATTTATATACAAGTTCACATACCTCACGGGGGATCACTCAACACTCGGCCGAAAATGTATTTTAGTGAATCACTCGAGAGCGGCTTGGAACTTACTCCTACCATAAGCTTGCCAAGCAATCAGTCCTCCTCCTTTTTAACTATGCAGCTTTGTAAATATCAAGAGGACTTTTGGGTGAAGGGTTAGGCTTGGGTTAAAGGTAGGTGGTTGGGTTAGTGGTTAGTAAAAGGGTGAAAGGCGTAAAAAGCGTCGGTTTTAGTAAGACTTTTTATTTTTGTAATTTTTATTTTGATGAAGCCATTATTTAAACAAAGTTATTTTTGATAAACTTGTTTGTTTATTTCTTTTTGCTTCATGATCATCATTTTTTTTTTTTTTTTGATAAGGAAGTCATAAGAAAAACCGAGCTTGTTACTAAAACAAAGGGTTAAAAATAAAAAAAAAAGGTTTTGGTGGGTAAAAGGGTGTTTTGTTTTGGGTTAAGAAATGAAAAGGTTTAGGCACAAAGGGGTTAACTAGGGGGATTTTGGGTAGGTGGTAAAAAAAATAATGGTGTAGAAATAAAAAAAGGTTAGCCCTAATGCCTCCATCATTTACTTACTCGGGTTTAAGTTGGTAAGGACCGGGAATGTATCGTCGTGGCAAGTTCTAGAGTCGTAAGAACGAAGCGGCTATTCACACAAGAAACGAAAAATGAGCATTTAGTTTAAAGATATGTATTTGTATGCTCAATAAAGGCTCAAAACTCACTTTTAGTGGGAATGGGTTTTTATGTGATCAAGTATATATAATCAAATTTTAACTAAACTTGTCATGCCGTTTCATAATTTTCTTATGTTGGTTCTTTTTATCACGACGCTATCGGTTGTAAATTTGCAAAAATATAACCTTTTTAGAACTTGAAATATAACCTAGACAAGTAAAAAAATAAAAAAAAATTTGAAAAAATTTGGGGTGATTATCGGTTCCAATAGAGTTTTGTGTAAGGCGTGTAATTAGGACTTGCGAGATTCAAGGTTTTAGCATCCCCCCCACACTTAAATTACACATTGTCCTCAATGTGTCCCAAAAATAAGTTTTTAGGTTGATTGAATGTGTAAAAAGGTGTGAAAAAGCAAAAAATTGTGTTACTGGGCGTCTGGACACGGCCCCGTGCTGTCCGGGCACGGCCCCGTGTTAAGATCGCCAGTAACAGAAATAGGTAAAAAGAAACAGAAGCCTGGGCACGGGGGCGTGTTCAGCGAGCACGCCCCGTGTCCAGTAACCTGAACTGGGCATTTTCTGCAGATGGTTGGGCACGGGGCGTGTTTGGCGAGCACGGCCTCTTGCTGAACTTGCTGTAATGAAGAAAAAATTTCGGGTGGCTCTGTTTTTGTCCATGGAGTGCTGGTTCAAGTTTTCCTTTGTATCCTTCACCATCCCGAGTGTGTTCTACCCATTACAACATCATACAAACACCAATTTAACTAAAACCATCATTCATTCAAATAGAGAAAATTACATAATATTCCTAACAAAGTTAAAATTCTAGATAAATAGGTCAAGAAGCACAAGAAGTGTAAACCAAGAAGTTCTAGCCTAAAGTTTATTCTATTAGCAAAATTTCTGAAAAGATAATTCTCTCGGTTGGATGCGGTCGAAGAACTTCTTCCTCCGGACATGGGTCCCTCACACGTCGGCGAGCCATTCCTCTATCTCCCTTTGGAGAAGAAAAGTGGGCTCATTGGCATCGGTTTGAGGGGGTGGAACCTCCACCGGGACTTCTTGTAGATCATCAAGAGGAGGCTCCGCTGGAATGTCATCCCATCCGGTAGGATTGTTGACTCCAAGTGCTAGGTTCCAATCCTCTTGAGGGAGGATTGGTTCCATGGGAGGTGTCACAAGAATATTCAACCTCTGGTGCAAGAGGTTGATTTCTTGAAAACTGTTTTCCAACCCCACCGTAAGATAATTTATACAGTCTATGAGGACCTCCTCTACCGACGTCATCTCATCAAGAGCCTCACGTAATGCCATCACGTAGTGTACGAGAGTTGCTTCAATTGAAGACCTTATTTCCCTTCAACTGTTTCTGGAGTGCGCAGAAGAGGTTCCACTGTTTTGGCTTGACATTCTGCAAAAATAAACGGAAAAGAGTTCATTTTAATGAAACAGTAACCTCGGACACGGACCCGTGCTCAATGAGCACGGCCCCGTGTTCACCTTTCTGCAGATTTTTGGAACAAGGAATCTTGGAGTTTTAAATTATTTTTCCAACTTTTAGAGCATTTTTGAGCAGAAATTACTTAAAACAATGTTGCAAAACTTATTTTTAACAAGATTCCTTGAACAAAAACCTAACAAACATCACAATAAAGCTTGGAATCATGGAGATTTCAAGCTCTAGTGGAGGTGTTGAGGTAAAAGAAATGGAGAAGAAGGTAATGGACAAGAGAGGAAAGGACAAGATGGTTGTTGAGAACCTTCTTTTAGAAAATACCTAGGATGGTATGTGTGAAGATCCCACCAAATCTCTGTCCCTGGAATGGTCCAAATATGCAGGATCTTTGGCGGCATTTATAGAAAACGACAGCACGCTGGACACGGCCCCCTGTCGGCTGGACACGGCCCCGTGTTCAGACAGGATCCCGACACGGGGGTGTGTTGACCTGGACACGGCCCCGTGTCTAGAGGCTGTTTATGAAGTTTCGTCTATTTCTAAGGAATTCATCCGGATCTGGTGGTTCCTTACTGGATGGAACAACCCCAAAGTGCCTGAGATACCTTAATTGCTCCAGATTGAGATGAGAACGCAAGAGGTTGTCGGTGAGGGTGATTCCTATGCTAAATGTAGGTGGACAAGTCCAACCCTTTCCCGGGCTCTCGTTAAAGAAGGTGTATGCCGAATCGCTCAGGTCTATGTATGCACCGAACGAAGTCGATGGAGAGTCCTTCATGGCACAATCGACACAGGGACGACTATCGCCCACGTCTTCGCTAGAGTTAGAGGTAATATCGGGAACAACGAAGTTGTTTTTATTCGAATGCGATCCCAACAATTCTTCTTGGGTATCGTCTTGATATGAATTAGTGTTATCCATCTTAAGTTCTTTTAACCAATTAAGAATTAGATCTTCATCAAGAAGCATTTCTCCTAGAAGGTCCGGTTGAGAGCATTCGAGGGAGAGATAGGAATTATTTTTACTTTCGCCCATCTTAAGGCTACAGGAAAACAATGGGTCTATATAATGGGGCTTATAATTTAGAAAATAACATTCTAAATCTTTATGGGGGCCACCACATATTTGACACCACGTACCATAAGAGTGCTGAAAGTAAAAAATATCAGTATCACTCATGTTTGTGTTAGAAATTACCAACCGTCGGGATCTTACGGTTCTGTTTTTTGTAACTAAAACTTGGGCACGGGGCGTGTTGAGTGGGCACGGCCCCGTGTTCAGCTTACCCTCTGACTTAAAACAGGATTGCCAGTTCCAAAGATTGGACACGGGGCGTGTTCAGCGGGCACGGCCCGTGCTAAGTTCTACAGAAGCTAAAAAATTAAGAAAATCCTAAAAAAACAGAAAAATTAGAAAAAAACGATTAGGCCGTTGATTCCTACCTTTCTTAAAATCCTTGTGTCCCCGGCAACGGCGCCGAAAACTTGATGCGTGTGTGGTGTTATAGATTTTTAATGTATATTTTTAGCCCTTTTTACACGTTAGTCAAGTTTTAAATTTATTAAACTCGATATTTTACTAACACCAAACACACATATGGGCAAGTGCACCCATCGTGAGCGTAGTATAGTATTGACAAGATACCGAGGTCATCCAAGGACACAAGAGCTTTTAATACCGGTTTATCCTCAACGTCTAATCAAATCAAAAGTTTAGAAAAATGTTTTAAACTAGAAAATAAAAACTAAAAATGCTGAAAATAAAAATAAAAGTAAAAACAGATAGACAAGATGAATCACTTGGATCCGACTCGTGTTAATGTAACCTTTGATTATTTTCGCACTTTTGCACTTTTTAAGAGATTATCTTAGTTATTGTAGTAGGCCCCTCTTTTGAAGGTGACGTTACCCTCAACCCAGTAGTTTGAGTCAGCAAGGATACAATCCTAAAAGGTTTGATTATTGAAAGATAATTAATTAAGTTATTAATACATAATGTGGTAGGCCCCTCTTTTGAAGGTGACGTTACCCTCGGCTAAGTAGTCTGAGTCAGCAGGGATACAGTCCTAAATAGCCGGGTTAAAGTTTTAATAGTAGCTTACATATGAGGGGATCAAAGAGTTTGGACCCCCGCCATCCAATACCGGTGGGTATTGAAGGAGGTCCTACTAAATTTGACCCAGGTCCTTGCAGGATCTATACACTGAACAAGGCAAGACTCTTACCAAACCATTCCCTTAACCTGACCAGGTAGCCAACATATCTCCATATAGACTGTGCAGATATGAATGGTGAAAATCGTTTATTTTATATAGACAGTAAAAATAATGCCAAGACACCACGGACAAATGATAAGGAAGAATCACCTTCAACATAAGAAACTAGTTATTAAAGTCATTAATACATAACCAAATAAAAAGTGCGAAAAGATTAAAAATAAAAAGTATTACACTAGACACTTGTCTTCACCAAGTGATGTAAGAGACTTAGGCAAACATGGCCTTTGATTGTCAAGAACTCTTACGATCAATCTTGGATCCCGAGACTACTCACACACTCTATGATGGATGATTGATGATGGTGGTGGATGATGGTGTTGTGATGGTGGTGGTGGTGGTGGGTGGGTGAAGTGTGAGAGAGGTGGTTTGCCAAGGGATGATTTGCAAATGAGCCAAGCACCCATATTTATAGCCTGAACAGAAGCTCGGGCACGGCCCCATGTCCAATATCCTTCTCTTTCTTCATTAATTTCAGTTTGTCCGCATTAGTTGACCATGCCCACGTGTCCGCTGGGCACGACCCCGTGTGCAGAAGCGTATCTGTACTATCAAGATTTCCCCAGATTTTGCGAATCTTAGAGTTGACCACGGCCCCGTGTCCGGTGGGCATGCCCCCGTGGTGGGTGATAGAAGCTTCTACAGCTTTGTCTTTTCTGCAGACACTTGGGCACGCCCCCGTGCTCACTGAGCACGGGGCATGTTCAGCCTTCTGTCTTCTTGTTTTTGCTTGGGAAGATGCTGTCGGGGGGTCGGGCATGTCATGTTTATTCCTTTTCTTGTATTTAAGTTAGATTTAGCTGCCTTTTTGCTTCTTTTGTTCATTTGAGCTCATTTAATCCTGAAAATACAAAAGGAAGACAAAAACATACTTTTCCAACATTAGTACTAAAAAGGGTTAGTTTTATGCCACATTTGATGTAATTTATTTTTTGCATTTTGCACACATCAGCTGTCCAAGAATAAAGCAGAGATTGTTTGCTCGAAGAAGCAAGTGCGGATACCTCGTCCTGGTGGTGGCAAAGCGATAATTATCCATGGAGATCGATCGAGTCGTGTTTCGAGTGTCGTCAGTGTTATGAAGATACTCAAGTTGTTGCGGAAGGGTTATCCTGCGTTCTTAGTCAACGTGATGGATACAAAGGCTGAATGTAGGAAGATCGAGGAGATTCCTATTGTTCGAGACTATCCAGAAGTTTTTCCTGAAGACTTACCTGGATTACCCCCTGCGAGACAGATCGAGTTCCGAATCGATCTGGTACCTGGTGCTGCACCAATTGCAAAATCTCCCTATAGATTGGCACCGTCTAAAATGAAAGAAATGTTGAACCAGCTTCAAGAGCTACTAGACAAAGGTTTCATTCGACCGAGTTATTCACCTTGGGGTGCGCCTGTTCTGTTCGTGAAGAAGAAGGATGGATCCTTCAGGATGTGTATAGATTACAGGGAGCTAAACAAGTTAACTATTAAGAATCGGTATCCTTTGCCGAGGATTGATGATCTGTTTGACCAGCTCAGGGATCCAGCTATTACTCGAAGATAGATTTGCGTTCGGGCTATCATCTGTTGAAGGTTGCTGACGAAGACATTCCAAAGACAGCCTTTCGAACACGATACGGCCATTATGAGTTCCTAGTCATGCCCTTTGGTTTAACTAATGCGCCAGCTGTGTTCATGGATCTCATGAACAGAGTATGCAAACCCTACTTGGACAAATTTGTGATAGTATTCATCGACGATATACTTATTTATTCACGAACCAAAGAGGATCATGAGCATCATTTGAGGTTAATTTTGGAGTTGCTGAAGGAAGAGAAGTTGTATGCCAAATTCTCTAAATGTGAGTTTTGGATTCGAGAAGTACATTTTCTCGGACATGTCATAAATGAGAAAGGTATACATGTAGATCCGTCTAAGATCGAAGCAATAAAGAATTGGGAAGCGCCAAAGACTCCGTCAGAGGTGCGACAATTCTTAGGGCTTCCTGGGTATTATCGGAGATTCATCTAGAACTTCTCCAGAATAGCGCAGCCTTTGACGCTATTAACCCAGAAGGAGAGGAAGTTTGGCTGGACGGAGAAGCAGGAGAGAGCTTTTCAGTTGTTGAAGGAAAAGCTCTGCAGTGCACCTATTCTTTCCCTTCCTGAGGGGAGTAATGATTTCATTGTTTACTGTGATGCTTCACGTTTGGGTCTTGGATGCGTTTTAATGCAAAGAGACAAAGTGATAGCTTATGCGTCGAGACAAATGAAAGTGCATGAGAAGAATTACACAACACATGATTTGGAGCTTGGAACTGTTGTGTTTGCTTTGAAGATCTAGAGACACTACTTGTATGGCACGAAGTGTACGATTTACACGGACCATAAGAGCCTCCAGCATATCTTCGATCAGAAAGAGCTCAATATGCGACAACGACATTGGGTAGAATTACTCAACGATTATGAATGTGATATCCGTTATCACCCAGGGAAGGCAAACGGTGTTGCAAATGCGCTCAGCAGGAAGGAACGGGAAAAGCATCTACGTGTGCGTGCTTTGGGTTTGACCATACAAACGAGTTTGACCGATCGAATTCGTGATGCACAGCGGGAAGCTTTGAAGGATGATGATTTGAGAAGTGAAGGTTTGAAGGGCTTAGAATGTAAATTGATATCGAAAGCAGATGAGGTAATGTACTTCATGAACCGAGTCTGGGTTCCGCTTAAAGGTAACCTCCGTGAATTGGTTCTGGACGAAGCTCATAAATCCAAGTATTCCATTCACCCAGGTTCTACCAAGATGTATCAAGATATTAAGGAGTTTGACTGGTGGCCGAAGATGAAGAGAGACATTACGGCCTATGTGAGTAAATGTCTGACATGCTCTAGGGTTAAGGCTGAGCACCAAAAGCCGTCTGGGCTTCTGCAGCAACCAGAGATGCCTAAGTGGAAATGGGAACATCTTACGATGGACTTTATCACCAAGTTACCCCGTACGTCACGTGGACATAATATGATCTGGGTAATTGTGGATCGATTGACAAAGTCTGCTCATTTCCTGGCACTTAAGGAAACAGACAATATGGAGAAGATATCGCAGTTGTACCTTAACGAGATTGTAGTCCGTCATGGAGTACCTGTGTCAATCATTTCGGATAGAGACGGACGATTTGACTCCAGGTTTTGGCGATCTCTCCAGAAATCATTGGGTTCTCGTTTGGATATAAGTATTGCATATCATCCTCAAACGGATGGTCAGAGTGAAAGGACCATTCAGACGTTAGAGGATATGCTGAGAGCGTGTGCGATTGATTTCGGTGGAAGTTGGGATACTCATTTGCCCTTGGCAGATTTTTCTTACAACAATAGTTACCAGGCCAGCATAAAGGCCGCTCCGTTTGAAGCCCTCTATGGAAGGAAGTGTCGATCACCGCTCTGTTTGGCTGAAGTCGGCGAGAAGCATTTGACCGGACCCGAGATTATTCAGGATACCACAGACAAGGTTTTCCAGATCAAGAATAGGTTGAAGGCTGCCGCGGATCGACAGAAGAGTTATGCAGATAACCGAAGGAAACCGCTGGAGTTTCAAGTTGGTGATAGAGTTATGCTGAAGGTATCGCCATGGAAGGGCGTTGTGAGGTTTGGAAGAGGGGGAAAGTTTAGCCCGGGCTATATAGGTCTCTTCGAAGTCGTCTCTCGAGTTGGACCAGTCGCGTCTAGGCTCAAGTCGCCACAGGAATTAATTGGAGTCCATGACGTATTTCATGTCTCCCACCTGAAAAAGTATCTGTCTGATGAGACACTAATTATACCCCCTGGAGAGGCTCGAGTGGACGATAAACTGAGATTTATCGAAGCCAGTAGAGGTTCTGGATCGGAAAACCCAGAAACTCAGGAGGAGTAAGATTGAGTTGGTTAAGGTCTGTTGGAATTCTAAGCGTGGATGATGTGTGCAAAGTGCAACATATAAATTACATCAAATGTGGCATAAAACTAACCCTGTTTTAGTACTAATGTTGGAAAAAGTATGTTTTTGTCTTGCTTTTGTATTTTCAGGATTAAATGAGCTCAAATGAACAAAAGAAGCAAAAAGGCAGCTAAATCTAACATAAATACAAGAAAAGGAATAAACTTGGCATTCCCGACCCCCCGACAGCATCTTCCCAAGCAAAAACAAGAAGACAGAAGGCTGAACACGCCCCGTGCTCAGTGAGCACGGGGGCGTGACCAAGTGTCTGCAGAAAAGACAAGTTGTAGAAGCTTCTATCACCCACCACGGGGGCATGCCCACCAGACACGGGGCCATGCTCAACTCTCAGATTCGCAGAATCTGGGGAAATCTTGATAGTACAGATACGCTTCTGCACACGGGGTCATGCCCAGCGGACACGGGGGCGTGGTCAACTAATGCAGACAAACTGCAATTAATGAAGAAAGAGAAGGAGGATGGACACGGGGCCGTGCCCAATGGACACGGGGCCGTGCCCGAGCTTCTGTTCAGGCTATAAATAGGGGTGCTTGGCTCATTTGCAAATCATCCCTTGGCAAACCACCTCTCTCACACTTCACCCACCCACTACCACCATCACAACACCATCATCCACCACCATCATCCATTATCCATCATAGAGTGTGTGAGTAGTCTCGGGATCCAAGATTGATCGTAAGAGTTCTTGACAATCAAAGGCCATGTTTGCCTAAGTCTCTTACATCACTTGGTGAAGACAAGTGTCTAGTGTAATACTTTTTATTTTTAATCTTTTCACACTTTTTATTTGGTTATGTATTAATGACTTTAATAAATAGTTTCTTATGTTGAAGGTGATTCTTCCTTATCATTTGTCCGTGGTGTCTTGGCATTATTTTACTGTCTATATAAAATAAAATATTTTCACCATTCATATCTCCACGGTCTATATGGAGATATGTTGGCTACCTGGTCGGGGGTTAAGGGAATGGTTTGGTAAGAGTCTTGCCTTGTTCAGTGTATAGATCCTGCAAGGACCTGGGTCAAATTTAGTAGGACCTCCTTCAATACCCACCGGTATTGGATAGCGGGGGTCCAAACTCTTTGATCCCCTCATATGTAAGCTACTATTAAAAATTTAACCCGGCTATTTAGGAGTGTATCCTTGCTGACTCAAACTACTGGGTTGAGGGTAACGTCACCTTCAAAAGAGGGGCCTACTACAATAACTAAGATAATCTCTTAAAAAGTGTAAAAGTGCGAAAATAATCAAAGGTTACACTAAACACGAGTCGGATCCAAGTGATTCATCTTGTCTATCTGTTTTTACCTTTATTTTTATTTTCAGCATTTTTAGTTTTTATTTTCTAGTTTAAAACATTTTTCTAAACTTTTGATTTGATTAGACGTTGAGGATAAACCGGTATTAAAAGCTCTTGTGTCCTTGGACGACCTCGGTATCTTGCCAACACTATACTACGCTCACGATGGGTGCACTTGCCCATATGTGTGTTTGGTGTTAGTATAATATCGTGTTTTATAAATTTAAAACTTGATAAATGTGTAAAAAGGGCTAAAAATATATATATAAATCTATAACACCACACGCGCATCAAGTTTTTGGCGCCGTTGCCGAGGACACAAGGATTTTAAGAAAGTTAGGAATCAACGGCCTAATCGTTTTTTTCTAATTTTTCTGTTTTTTTTAGGATTTTCTTAATTTTTCAGCTTCTGCAGAACTCAGCACGGGTCGTGCCTGCTGAACACGCCCCTGGCGCAATCTTTGGAACTGGCAATCCTGTTTTTAGTCAGAGGGTAAGCTGAACACGGGGCCGTGCCCACTCAACACGCCCCATGCCCAAGTTTCAGTTACTGAAAACAGAACCGTAAGATCCCGACGGTTGGTAATTTCTGAAACAAACATGAGTGATACTGATATTTTTTACTTTCGGCACTCTTATGGTACGTGGTTTCAAATATGTGGTGGCCCCCATAAAGATTTAGAATGTTATTTTCTAAATTATAAGCCCCATTATATAGACCCATTGTTTTCCTGTAGCCTTAAGTGGGGCAAAAGTAAAAATAATCCCTATCTTTCCCACGAATGCTCTCAACCGGACCTTCTAGGAGAAATGCTTCTTGATGAACTATTTCAAATGGAAGATCTAATTCTTAATTGGTTAAAAGAACTTAAGATGGATAACACTAATTCATCTCAAGACGATACCCAAGAAGAATTGTTGGGATCGCATTCGAATAAAACAACTTCGTTGTTCCCGATATTACCTCTAACTCTAGCGAAGACGTGGGCGATAGTCGTCCCTGTGTTGATTGTGCCGTGAAGGACTCTCCATCGACTTCGTTCGGTGCATACATGGACCTGAGCGATTCGGCATACACCTTCTTTAATGAGAGCCCAGGAAAGGGTTGGACTTGTCCACCTACATTTAGCATAGGAATCACCCTCACCGACAACCTCTTGCGTTCTCGTCTCAATCTGGAGCAATTAAGGTATCTCAGGCACTTTGGGGTTGTTCCATCCAGTAAGGAACCACCCGATCCGGATGAATTCCTTAGAAATAGACGAAACTTCATAAACAGCCTCTAGACACGGGGCCGTGTCCAGGTCAACACGCCCCCGTGTCAGGATCCTGTCTGAACACGGGGCCGTGTCCAGCCGACACGGGGCCGTGTCCAGCGTGCTGTCGTTTTCTATAAATGCCGCCAATGATCCTGCACATTTGGACCATTCCAGGGACAGAGATTTTGTGGGATCTTCACACATACCATCCTAGGTATTTTCTAAAAGAAGGTTCTCAACAACCATCTTGTCCTTTCCTCTCTTGTCCATTACCTTCTTCTCCATTTCTTTTACCTCAACACCTCCATTAGAGCTTGAAATCTCCATGATTCCAAGCTTTATTGTGATGTTTGTTAGGTTTTTGTTCAAGGAATCTTGTTAAAAATAAGTTTTGCAACATTGTTTTAAGTTATTTTTGCTCAAAAATGCTCTAAAAGTTTGAAAAATAATTTAAAACTCCAAGATTCCTTGTTCCAAAAATCTGTAGAAAGGTGAACACGGGGCCACGCTCATTGAGCACAGGTCGTGTCCGAGGTTACTGTTTCATTAAAATGAACTCTTTTTCGTTTATTTTCGTAGATTGTCAAGCCAAAACAGTGGAACCTCATCTGCGCACTCCAGAAACAGTCGAAGGGAAAGAAGGTCTTCAATTGAAGCAACTCTCGTATGCTACGTGATGGCATTACGTGAGGCTATTGATGAGATGACGTCGGTAGAGGAGGTCCTCATAGACCGTATAAATTATCTTACGGTGGGGTTGGAAAACAGTTTTCAAGAAATCAACGTCTTGCACCAGAGGTTGAATATTCTTGTGACACCTCCCATGGAACCAATCCTCCCTCAAGAGTATTGGAACCTAGCACTTGGAGTCAATAATCCTACCGGATGGGATGACATTCCAGCAGAGCCTCCTCTTGATGATCTACAAGAAGTCCCGGTGGAGGTTGCACCCCCTCAAACTGATGCCAATGAGCCCACCTTTCTTTTCCCAAGGGAGATAGAGGAATGGCTCGCCGACGTGTGAGGGAACCATGTCCGGAGGAAGAAGTTCTTCGAGCCGCATCCAACCGAGAGAATTATCTTTTCAGAAATTTTGCTAATAGAATAAACTTTAGGCTAGAACTTTTTGGTTTAGACTTCTTGTGCTTCTTGACCTATTTATCTAGAATTTTAACTTTGTTAGGAATATTATGTAATTTTCTCTACTTGAATGAATGACGGTTTTAGTTAAATTGGTGTTTGGATGATGTTGTAATGGGTAAAACACACTCGGGATGGTGAAGGATACACAGGGAAACTTGAACCAGCACCCCATGCACAAAAATAGAGCCACCCAAAAATTTTTCTTCATTACAGCAAGTTTAGCACGGGGCCGTGCTCGCCTAACACGCCCCGTGCCCAACCATCTGCAGAAAATGCCCAGTTCAGGTAACTGGACACGGGGTGTGCTCACTAAACATGCCCCCGTGCCCAGGCTTCTGTTTCTTTTTGCTAATTTCTGTTACTGGCGATCTGAACACACGGCCGTGCCCGGACACCACGGGGTCGTGTCCAGACGCCCAGTAACACAATTTTTTGCTTTTTCACACCTTTTTACACATTCAATCAACCTAAAAACTTATTTTTGGGACACATTGAGGACAATGTGTAATTTAAGTGTGGGGGGGGGGGGATGCTAAAACCTTGAATCTCGCAAGTCCTAATTACAAGCCTTACACAAAACTCTATTGGAACCGCTAATCACCTCAAATTTTTTCAAAATTTTTTTCATTTTTTTACTTGTCTAGGTTTAATTTGGGAATTTCAAGTTCTAAAAGGTTATATTAGGAGAAATCGAAAGTTTTAGGTCCGATTTCGCTGGTCTCTTGAAAGAACTTGTTTTGTTCGCTTGAAAAGTGTGGTATTTTGAAGCGAATTGGTTCTGTTCGCTTGAAAAGTTCTCTATTCGCTTGAAAATACCTAGTTTGCTTGAGAAGTTGATAGCAGTTTCAAGCGAGAAGGTGAGTTCGCTTGAAAAGGTGTGATCGCTTGAAAGTAATCAGTGTGTCCGCTTGAGTTGATCGCTTGAAGAGGTGTTCGCTTGAAATTGTATTAACTGATTGGTATTCTGTGTGAAAAGTGACTGAATATACATTTTAGGCCCAATCATATTCACATAAAAGATTGATGATGTTGGTTTAAGTGCTGCATGTAATAATATTCATCGGACAAAGTAAAATTAATCGATTTTGTGGAACATTTAATGATGTCGGACTCGTGGATTTTGAAGGCCCAATCATATTTGGTTAAATTTTGAAGTTGTTGGCCACTGTTGTAATTCACGTGAATTACTGAATCCACTAATTGCACTAAGTGTTTGGCCCAATCACAATTGAAGTGTTGCTGAACATTTTTGGCCCAATCGGATTTGTTTGAAACAATCAGTTTGTCAGCCCAAAATACATGGTTTCGGTCAAATAGAATTTGATATACAATTAAAGGCTGAATGTGATCATTAATATCAATATGTGCGGCCCAACCAGATGTTATTGAATAGGCAGCCCATGTGACTTCATATTAGCGGCCCAATGAGAATGTAGAAGTTAAAAATTTTGTCGGCTCATGATTGTATTTTGCATGTGTTGATTGAAATTCAAGTGTATTGGTCTAATCAAGTACCACTTGTAATATAAACGTGATTCTATATAAGATTTGATAAAGTACAGCACCTTGAATCAGTTTCTCTCTCTAAGGCCCAATTGAATCCATTTTGATCCGATCAAGCCCATTCATTCAACGATTTCACCTGAACAACCTTGGATCGAATCAGCAAATCTTCGACAACGAGTCTTAGATTGATTTCATCAAACATACACTTTTACGTATTCAGTTCGGTTAAACTGATTGTCTGTTTGTTTGTTTGCAGAATATTCCGAGGTAATTCAAGGTTATAAAATCATGGCAAAATCTGAACCTATTCCGTGGAAAGACAACAGAACTGAAGAAAAGAAGTACAATCACAGAAAGCAGTTAGCCATAAACAAAATGATCAGAATATCTGGTATTTTTGATGAGGCAAAAAGAGCAAATAGATGGGATCGAGACAGAGAGTGTTATCTTGACCCCTATGGAAATATTGCTGTTGATAATAAAACTCTTGATTTGGAAACCATGATTCAAGAATATAAAATTGAACATGATTATTGGCAGAAGAAATGGTGGGGAGATGAAGAAGAGAAAAAGAAAAAGAAAGAGTTAATAAATGAAATAGAAAGAAACTCAGAAAATATAAGTTTGGTTGAGTTTCTTGAATTAATCAAAAGGATTAGAAAAGGAACACAGAAGACAGAGAAAGAAGGAATGACAAAGAATGAAGAATCAAAGAAGGATGAAACTTCAAAATGTGAAGTTGTATGCTCAAAATGCGAAAAATCCGAAGCAGAAAATGTCAATCTCTTGAAAGATGTGGAGAATTTGACATTGGAAAACAAAGCTTTGAAAGACGAGAAGAAAGCTGATAATGAACAGATTTTGGAATTGCGCTTGAATTGTGAAAAACTAAGATCTGAAAATGACAAACTTTTGAAGAATGTTGAGAGTTTGTCATTAGAAAACAACAATTTTAAAAAATTAGAAAATGATTTGAAAAATCAAATAAAAATTTTAGAAAATGAAAAATCTATTTTTGGTAAAAATAATCTTGAAAAGCAAATGGAAATAAATTCTCATCTTGAGAAAAACATTCAACTTTTAAAAGGAGTTAAATTTGCTAAAAATAAAATAAAAGAGTTAGAGACGAAATTGAAAAGTTTTGAGACGGTGTCATCAAAACCAATCAATTCTGTTCCAATAAGTGACAATGTCACAAATTTTGACAAAGTCAAAATTGAAGATTGCGATGACAAAGCTGATGATGAAATAGAAAAAGAAAAGAAAAGAAAAATATTTTTAGAATTACAAGAAAAATTTCAAAATACTGTTTTGCAGTCTACTGAAATAGGTGAATGCTCTAAGCAAAAACCTGTTAAGAAGATTGTAGAACAGAAACAAAAAGTTAAAAATTTGAAAAATTTTCAAAATGAAAATAAAAGCTCATCAGTTCAGTCATCCAATCATTATGAAAAATTACAAAAATTTAAAAATCAAAACTCAAAAATAGTTGGTAATCAGTGGTGCAGGTTTGACCACAGTTCTCAAAAGCCAAATCCAGCTTATAGGAGAAGATGGGATGAAGATTCTTCAAGGACAAATCATTACAATGATAGAAAACAAAGAAATGGTGATTACCACAAGGCAAATAAATGCTTTGATCTAAGTGTGTGGTATGAAGACAGTATGTGGTATGAAAGTAGTGAATGGTACGATAACAGAGTGTGTTACTCTTGTGGTGTTCGAGGACACATTGCTGTTAACTGCCAAAATCAGTGGTTTGAGACGAGGAGATGCTATAATTGCCAAATCAAAGGACATATTGCAAGAGATTGCCCAATGAGATCAAAGGGAAGATCGAGGGCTGAATCTCAGAAAATGGGAAAGAAACCAGTCAATGTCAAGCCCAAAGAACAGAAAGTTCAAGAACCTAAAGTTCAAGAACAGAAAGTTCACGAACCGAAAGTGAAGCTTTCACAGGGGCAGAAAGACAGACTGGGGAAGAAGAGAAAGAAGGCAAGAGAATACTTGGAGAAAATTTTGTCCTCGGATACAACAAGAAAATCAGATAAAAGTTCTGATAAATCGTCTTACTCTCCAAAGAATGACAAATCGAGCAAAACGAATTCATCAGATAAAAATCTGAGGACAGAATGGAGTGTTAAGAAAGAAAAAGTTCTTGGCAATGAATTTGTTTCTTCGGAAACAAAGGAGCCACGTGTTGGCGATGAATCTGGCTCAATAAAGTCAGACAAGCCACGATCAGGCAATGATTCTGGTTCGTCAAAACCAGAAGAGCCATTTGTTGAGGTAAAAACTGTCAAACCCAAGGCTGGTCAGGCTTGGGTGAATTTGTTCAAGTAAAATCCTGACTTGCCGGAGTTCCCAGGTTGGTAAGTGTGGAACAGGTATCGGCATCTTTCTTGAGAAATTCACAGGTTGGTAACTGTGATATTTCGAATCACAAAAGACTAATCAAGGACATTAAGTTGTACTTGATTTATCTTTCCGATAAGTGGATAAAGGTGAACAATGTGATGAAAGAACCCCGAATTTGTGAAATGACACACAAAACTAATTTTCCGGAAAAACCATTTGATTAAAACAAACTTAAGTCTTTTGAAATCATAATGGGAAAATAGTTTGTTGTCAGGGGGAGTTCTAATTGTTTAAGCCGAGTGAATGGCGAATTGAAGCGATTTGATATCATGTTGTCACTTTTTCTTGTATAGTTTATTTTTCAAATTTTCTCAGAAAATCAAAATTGAAACATATTTTGATTTTAGGGGGAGAAAAATTTTAAAAAAATTTGAAAATTTGAAAATGCCAAAAACATTGAAAAATTCAAAATGAGTTTTGTTGTGAAAAAAAAGGAAATGATAGTAAATCAGTTGGACTATCACAGCATGCTAAAGAAATGTAATGTCAAATGTGATAAACGGTCTCACTAAAGATGTGATGATAGGCTCAGCTAGACTAGTAGATTTGCGATAACGATACAAACATAAATGAAAAAGCCTAGTTCTAGTGGGAAACATGGTTGAAAGCATAGTACTTAGTTTTGTCCTTCGTGATTGTGTACCTACTCAGTAATCGCTGAATGTTGAAAAACATGAAACCTGTTAAGTTTGTGAACTTTCACAACTTTGCTGAAAAGTCGCTGTGATTGTGCATTTCATTTTGCAAAGATTTAAACTTGTTTTATTTCTTTATTTTGTTTAAGCATTGGACATCCTCTGTGTATACGTGAGTATCGAACTGGATGTTAGTGCCTAAACGTTCCGCTTTATTTTTCTTGGTGTTTCGTTTAAGCTTTGGATCACCTCTGCGTATACGGGAGTATCGACCTGGTGGTTAAAGCCTAAACAACTTCAACTTGTTTTATTTTCTTATTTTGTTTAAACATTGGACTTTCTCTGCGTATCGAAAGATCGACCTGATTGTTAATGTTTAAACATTCTGAGTTGTTTTCGCACATATCACAGTTGATGAAAGTTTAAAGGCATTACTTGAGTTAGTGTATTGCATGATGAGGGGATATGCTGAGATCGTGGGGTCCATAAGAATTTAGTGCAAAATTAATATACCTTAACGTATCGGTAAGCATTTCGAAAGTTTTAAGATTGAGTTTAAGAGGACAACTATATCGTCAATCTATGTGAATCGTTTAGAACTTAAAATGTTTAAAGCTTAATGGTGCTAGTGATTTGTCTCATGAACTGATATGATCCTCTTACACAAACTCACAAAAATATTGTTTGTAGATATTTCTTTACTGCATTTCTTTAAAATCAAAAATCCAAAAAGATTTTAGTGTGTTTTAGCATAAAGTTTTGAAAAATACAAAAAGATTTTCGACAACTGATGTTGGAGAGTTGATTTTCAAAATTCCAAGTGCTAAACATGATGAACTACATTGGGTTGGGAGAATATGTTGAAAAATTTGAATGATTATATAAAAATGTTTTGAAAGATTGTGTGATTAGTTAATCAAGGTCATTCACTTGAACTTGATGTAACTATATAGATTGATGAATGAATGGTTTCTACCAGTAAGTTTCTTAAATATGAGTGTTATAAATTTGTGAAACTTATGTTGAGGTAGAGGATTTGCAGGATAACCAGGTTTCAAATCCTGAGCATATGCAGAATAGAGCTAGGAATTGATCCTGAATTTGTGAACTTGTGAAAGCCAGACTACGATCCCGACAGCTGAGTCTAAGGGGGAGTCTGAAGACGAGCTCAACGCAAGAGGAAACGTGGATTCAAAGAGCCAGATAACTATTTTGGAGGAGCTTGTATAAGGAAAACCAGGTGTCGATCCCAAAAGCATGGAAGCTTGACGAAAGGGGGAGCCTGAAGAAAGAGACTACGGAGAGGGAGAGCAACGGAAGCTTGAAAACAGATCCACGGGGATTCTGTTCATGAAAGAGAAAAGACAAGACGCTACGAGATTGACTACGGCAATATCCAAGGGGGAGTCTGTTAGTGCATTATGTGTCTATCGCCTCCGTCAATCTAGTCCGTAGCAGAAACCGAAGAAATCAAGCTTATATTGTAATATTTAGATAGAATTAGCAAGGTGGCTTTTTGGTAATTAATGAGAAGTCTCATTAATTCCAAGGGGTATATATAGGAGAGTTATGTCATAGTTTAGAAGACTTTTGCTCATTTGGAGGTTTAGGAGATCTAATCTTAGAGAGAGAAAGTCTAGAGAGAGAAAGTTCTCTCACGTGATTCTCGGCATTGTACGAGTCATCATAATCAATTGAATCACGGTTATTAGTACGTTCTTGTGTGTTCGGTCACGCACGTTCACGGATTCCGCACGTCGAACGTTCGTTACGCAATCGTACGGTGTCAAAACCGATCCTACACCTTATGTGATAAGATGTGTTAAGTGATTTAAACATGTAAATGTTATAATATGTTAAGTGTTAATTTGATAGTTGGAAATTTAGACTACGCATGTATGCATGTACGTTTTGTGCGGTAGAAACGGTAAAAATTGCGTTAAATGTGTAACTTGTTTGTCGAGCATGAAATTTGTTACCTTAGAGGTATTTTATGTATATTTGCTTCAAAATTGACAAAATAGATAGGGTAGCAATATTTCGCGAGTTTCGGTGTTAAATTATATGAACGTTTATATATATATATATTACGACGCGCAAATCATAGATATATTGCGTATAAACGGGAGAGCTAACGGATTTACACAATAATGGTCACCAATAAAATCGTTCAAGTCGCAAGAATCATAAAAATATATATCTATATGTATATGGACTCATATATATATATATATTAACATGCCAACATAATAAAAAATGACAACTTTTCGAGAAAATCTCAAAATTATGTGATAATTCTAAGAAACGGAGAAACTTAGGATTTTTGTGCTAAATATATATTGATTTAGAATTGTTCCTATATTAGGACGTCTATAACAATCAATCTCTGGGATTGCGATATTAAAATACGCACCCAAAGGTGAGTGTCACTAAACCCCTCTTTTTACTGCTTTGTATATATTTTGGGGGTAGAACACGTCAATAAAAGGGTTTAATGATGTTTTTGAAATAAAACATAAAACATACCTTTTAATATAAAATATATATTTTCGATGAAAATATATGAAATTTAATAAGTCATACGTTTCGAAGTAAAAACGTTTTTGATGAATAAATGTTGGACATTGGGATGATACGGTATTTCCTAGGCGAAACATGACCGTATAGTTGGGACGGATGCCGGCCTGGGTCTCGAATGATGGAGATTCAGGGGATTCGTACAACATCGTGTATTAAATTGTCATATTAGTAGGATATATATATATATTGTACGTGAGGCAGACATCATATTGTTCTCAAAGAGTGAACCATGCGCCATGATGTCGTTTAATCAGTTAAGTATTGCACGCGATGAATTGTTGGTAGATCTATCGGGTTGACAACCCCGTCGTGACTGGTCGCCCCATGTCAATGTCAAACGACGAATTAATATTCTGTTTATTATCTAACTTTGATTATCCGTGCATGGTTAATATATAGTTCGTATCGTCTAGCTAACATACGAGTCTGAAAGTTGACGCAATAATTTAATATACAAAACCTGGGCAATATATATTACAGTTGTCGGATCGATGAACCGGCGGAAGGCCCATGGATTTTTAATAAGGAAGTAAAATGGACTTTCTAAAATTTATATGGATGTTTTCAAATAAACACCTAATCAGAAAGTTTTCCTTGAAATAAAATTGGTACTAAGTGAATACATGAACTCACCTTCCTTTGTGTTGACACTTGATTTTTAACGTGTTCTACAGGTACCTGAGTTCGGCTTCGGGAAATCATGGCGTATCTTGTGTTTGATGATGCATATCGTTTCCTTTAAATATGTTGGACATCTTTTAAACTATCTGGGACGTTTGTAATAAGATCCGTGAGGATCAAAACAACTTAACTTATGTTGTTGTGTCGTGACTTTTAAAATGTAATGTTTAATATTTATGTTTTAAAATATGTCAAAATTGTCCAACACAAGAGTGCATCGTCCGACAAGGTATAAATGGGCACCAACTTCAGTCACCACTACGTTTTATATTCCGCTACGACGTTTTTGGGGTGTGACACTTTTGATAATCCCGTCTTGCTTTAACTTAAATTATCTCGTCCATTGTTGTCACACCCCAACCAATGGCGGAATCATTGGAGTGGGACTAGTTCGAGATTGCAAGAGACTTCATAACCCTATTTGCGACAATATTTAATTCAACCAATTTCATTTCATAATCAAATTTTCAAAACGATACAAGGAAACTCAAATAACAACATTGTTCAAAACATAACATAACAAAATTGATACAACACTTTAAACCTAAACGTCTAAGCGAGTATCTAGGAATCATTGCTAGTCCGTCTCATAGCATCATCAATCATCAACCTGTAACATGTTTAAAATACAATTCAATGCAAAAGCAAAGGCGAGTATACAAGTTTAAGAATAAGTATAAGTATAAAAGTTTAAAACAAATCCACATGGCAACTTAGTTTATACAAGATCAATATAGCATGGCATGCAATATTTCTAGTCAACCCTCCATTTAAGCAAAATGATATAATTCAACATGACCACTAGTCTACGGGCGGTGCGTTACTCCTATAGCGCTATACATGTCAAATGGAGGCTCGTATAAAGCTAATGACTATAGTATATCACATAAGTATGGTCAATGTATCAGCATCAAGTATAACAACATAGTATTCATGTATAAGGATTGTTTTCGTGCATTGCATAAAGAATAAGTTTAAGTGTAGTTTAATAATTTAACATGTTACACCCCAAAAGTGGTAAACATAAAAAGGGGGTTTACGAGTATACTCACGGTTTTGCCAGTCTTCTACTTGTGAATCCGCGAGTGAGTTGTTGATGACTAGGAGGTAGGAAAACCAAGTCCTTCTACACAAAGGAAACATAGGTGTGTGAGTTTGGGGAAGTTGGAGGATTAATGATTCAGAATTAAAATGACATGAAAATAACATAGGAAAATAATCATCTTCTACATATGATACTTGTTCTTGACACTATGAAACTCTAAGGAGTTTATATGTTTTCATGGAACAAGGTTCCATTAGAATCGTGACAAGTTACCATACCATAGGATGATATAATATAGTACTTTGACATATGAACACTAGTTCATCATCAAAGATTCGATTATTTGGATTATGTGTGTATATATTACATATATTATATACATATTATTATGTCCAATATTTCAAGCATGAGGTAGAAGATTAAGTTCTTCATTTAGGTACCTCTAAGTATCATGAAAATCATGTAGTAGGTAGGAAGAACAAGCTTCCATTTAGGCACCTCTTATGTGTTCACCACTACACTTGATTTAAAAACATACAAGGAGGGTCATGAACTAATATTAATACAAGAATAATAAACAACTACACTATGAGAAATCATCAAGAAATGTGGGGATTTTATGTTGGACAACCCAAGTTAGTCCATAATCACACCTTCATCAAGCTTGAAGCTTGAACATTACTTGTGGGTTAAGAACCCTAAACAAAACAGAATATATATGAGGTTTAACCTCTGATTTTGTATGTCTCAGCCCCGTTTTTAAGCCCAACTAACCATACAAGTGGTTATGCGCATAAGGACGTGGGTTTGAGTGAGTTAGACTCAAGTTTAAACAAGTATTAGGAAAGATTAATGAAATCAGATTCAAACAGTGAACTTTGGAGCCTATTTTCCAGAGTTCCAAGGACTTATTCACTGTGGAATACCCATGTGTCACACCCCGACCACGTAGAACATACAAAACGTGGCGGAAACGTCGGGGAGTGTTGTAACAGAATTAATGTTTCAAATCCATGGCAATTGAAGTTTCGTTTTATTGATTAAAAGTGTTACAATGTCTTAACAAACAAATAAATACAACATAATTAACTAGTCTTGCATCTTTTATTGTCACTAAAGCCCAAGTCTGCCTATGTGTATCTTGATCATCTTATGCAACAGCTCCTGAAAAACACATGTGAAAATAGGTACGTCAGCATAAAAATGCCTGTGAGATACATAGGTTTTGTGAAAATAGGTTTCATGACTTATGTTTGAGAAAATGTTTAGTCATGAACCTTGTAATTTGCTTTGTCTTGTAAATCATTTGAAAAACAATGAGTTCAGATGATATGTATAAATAAGTGTAAGGTTAAATGAATAACCATGTAAAATGAGTTTGTATAAGATAAGTTGCTTGTAAAACAATGTATTGTGAAAAGTACGTTATTTGTATAAAATGTTATATGTATCAAACTGAAATGATTCAAATAACGCTACGATATGTAGTACCATACAAACACTTATATATAGGAAGTACCAGCGGCGTATCCACCATGCTTGTATCATATTACACACGCATCGTTACTTAATCACTTAATCAAACCAAACCATCAAGATGTAAAATGTTCATGTCTAATGTAAATCATGTAATATGTATCCAAAATGTAAGCCTGTGATGAATAACAAATGTACTAAGTACGCGACAATAGACATACGTAGCATGTGACCTGTACTAAGTATGCAACAATAGACATACGTAGCATGTGACCTGTACTACGTATACAACAATAGACATACGTAGCATGTGACCTGTACTACGTATACAACAATAGACATACGTAGTATGTGACCTGTACTACGTATACAACAATAGACATACGTAGCATGTGACCTGTACTACGTATACAACAATAGACATACGTAGCATGTGACCTGTACTACGTATACAACAATAGACATACGTAGCGTGTGACCTGTACTACGTATACAACAATAGACATACGTAGCATATAATGTAATGTAAAACGATGTACTAAGTAATGCACACAATGGGCACACCTAGCATGAAATGTAATGAAATCATGTACTATAATGTACTAACGAACATAGCATGTATATGATGTGAAAACAGGAAAGCTTGAAAGTAACAAGTAGGCACATGTGTTTCACCCCCAAAACGTTTGGAAAACAGTAAAAGAGGGGTCTATGTACTCACTTGAGATTGCTTAGTAGTCCTTGAGTAACAACCAAACAATGCTAGAGATCGCGGATATCAAACGGCACCTACTATAGGTAACTATGTTAATAAACCGGACCTAAATCGGAAGATCTGATAGAATGAGGGTTCGTAAACCAAACGAGTATAGAGACTTGTGTCATATGGTTTAACGAAGCCTACATACTAAATGAAACCTTAATCTAAGTGCTTACGACCCATTACGACCCGTTTAGGTAGCTTATGCTACTTTAACGCGTCGTGCGCGTGAAACGTGTTCGGACCGTCTAACTAGTCCTATGACAAGTGTTATATGCCTAAACATGTTACATAATCAGTTATGTGACAAAGGTTTAGGTTACATATGCTTAATTACCAATTATACATGAAAAGGGTATTCTGGTAATTTACCTAAGGCATATAAACTACCTATCATACAACTACTCAAACGATGTGACCATAGGGTATAACCTCGGAAGGTTATTCCCTACCTACTATGGTCACCTAATGTGTTTGGTCGGATCCTAATGATTGACCAAATGGGTCGGGTTCGAGGTATAAGCGATTTATTAGATCGCTTACCCTACGACCCTAGACAACGTGGTAATCAGTAGGCATAGTCCCAAGGGACTATAACCAACGTGATTACACTCACGTTGCGAAGTTCAAACGAACTTCGCATTGACCATAACTGGTCAATGTAGAAAGTCAAACAAAGTTTGACTTTCAGACTCGAAAAACTCGAAAAGCAATAAAAGAACGAAAGAATACTTACGAAGGGTCCCCGAATGCTAATCTCGATCCAAGAACTCAGGTATGAAACAATGGTTTCAACTTAGAGCTCTCAAATCCAGATTCTTGTGAGAAATGGGGTTGGGGTGGATGGGTATTTATAGGAATACCCGAACCGTTAGGATCGTTTCATGAAAACCATGCTTTAATCGCAACCGTACAAGTGTCGGAAAGTTATGGTGCCTAAAAATGGTCCTTATAATCTGACTAAGCAATTGAGAATGTGTGGGTGAGGATCAAACAGCTGCAACTTGCTGAAAACAACATTGAATCTGGTCTGAATTGCGGATGTGGCCCGCTTCAGGATCAGCCAAATACAATGCGGGCCGCCTGGCCCTTCTGATCAGCAAACATGTTTGAAAAATGACAGTTTCAGTCCCTGCACGTGTTTAAGCCCATTTCCGGCACTTCCAAGGCCCGTAAAGCCAACTTTAAGGCCCTAAAATGATGCCTAAACATTGTGGACATGAAACATGCTCAAAAATATGCCGGATGATGGTTCGTTTGGTCGTACGAACGCGATGTTCGCTTAATTACGACGGAATGCGCACAAGCGCGAAAAACGATCCAACTGACGCGACGAATGGATTTTTCTTATGCCAAACACTAAAATAAAATATTTTAGTGCTTACATAAATTTTTGGATGTCCGGATGTATTCAGAACGTAAGTTATGCGTGAAAATGCAAACTTGTGCACTTTTTGACACTTTTAGTCCCTGAATGACACAAAAGTTTATTTTAGCATACCGAACACCTCAAAGCCTATTTCTAAGCTATGTGAAGGGTATTTATGGTATGTTTAACTTATGGTCATGCTCCGGAATGTCTGTTACAGTTCAAATTGACATACTTTCGTAGTTTGTCAAGTTTAGTCCCTGTAAGCGATTTAACTTGATTTTTGCCATACCAAAGCCTTCAAAACTTATTTCTAAGTTATGTAAAGGTTATTTAAGGTATGTTAAGCCAATGTCACTATTCCGGAGTGTTTGTTGCATTAAACTGGTTATATTTACGCATTGGTGCGCGTATAACCTTCCAGAAAGCGATTTAGAGTTTGGAATTGAACAAAAATTGATATGTGCAAATGATACACATATTTATACAAATCCAAAGTATGAAATACAATATTTCATTGGTTTGGTATTTGTTTGATGGCCGTGGAGGCACAGGTGTTACACCATGGAATCGAAGCTAAGGTCAAGCCAAGTGTTCTAGAAAAAGAATGAGCTAAAACGGATGAGAAACGAGTGAGTTATGCTCACTTTAGTGAAGCTTGAAGATTCTGCTCGAACTTGAACTTGCAGCAGCTTTAGGACTGATTAGAGAGAGTTGTGAGGGAGTTTTTAAAGTGAAAATAACTTGGGAGGCACTTGGTATTTATAAGAAAGTGATTAGGGTTGGTTTTGGTGGGTTATTAAATGCTAAAATGAATTTAAACTTCAAACAACACCTAAAATCGCGCTCAAATTCGCGGCTGATCAAAGTAGTCTGAATTGGGACCTGGCTCACGGCCAGCGAAGCCCCAGGGCTGAGTCTTCGCGGCTGGAAACAAGGGCCAGGGCTGAAGTTTCATTAAATTGCATTTAGGCCCCTAAAGTTTGAAATTTAGGGCTTTTTAGGTGTTTCGGGGACTATTTTCGCCATAAAAGCATAGTATAAGATAATTTTAAGTATGAGGAACATACACCAAGTATAATTAAGTGTATGAAGGTCGTATTTAAGTATTGATTACGATCAAAACACGTTTTATGCATAAGTTTCACATATTTGCAAGTTTAGCACATAGTTTCCAAGAATTACGAATAAGCATCAATTGTTTCACGAATTTGAATGTATGAGCATGTATAGAGTATGTATAACATGAATTTAACAAAATACGAGTTTCATTTATGATCCAAGTCTCAGATTTTACAACGGTTACAAAGGAAAAACAATTACAAGAGCACAAGACTTCCAAAAATAGAAAATACAAGTAAGGCTTGCTATAAATGGAAAGTACAAATAAGCAGTGCATTACAATTGTTTCTTACACTATCTCAAGTCCAGATAAGTTGCTTTTCTCCAAATTTCTGCCCAACAGGCAGGAGTTCGGAACTTCCGTCCAATAAATGCTTCCAAAGACGCTTTGACACTGTTTTCACTAACTACAAGACGTGACGTAACCCCAAGAAGATATCGTAGCCCAAATCTCGAGGACGAGATTTAAATAAGGTGTAACACCTGTGCCTTCACGGCCATCAAACAAATACCAAACCAATGAAATATTATATTTCATACTTGGGATTTGTAAAAAAATATGTGTATCGTTTGCACATATCGACTCTTGTTCGATTTCAAGCTTTAAATCGCTTTCTGGAGGGTTATACGCGCTCTGATGTGTAGATATAACCAGTTTAATCCAACGAACACTCTGGAAAAGTGAAATAGGCTTAACATACCTTAAATAACCTTTACATAACTTAGTTATAAGTTTTGGAAGGTTTGGTGTGGTGAAATCAAAGTTTAATCGCTTACAGGGACTAAAGTTGACAAACTGCGAAAGTATGCCAATTGGAACTGTAACAGACATTCCGGAACATGACCATAAGTTAAACATACCATAAGTATCCTTCACATAGCTTAGAAATAGGCTTTGAGGTGTTCGGTATGCTAAAATAAACTTTTGTGTCATTCAGGGACTAAAAGTGTCAGAAAGTGCACAAGTTTGCATTTTCGCGCATAACTTACGTTCTGAATACATCTGGACATCCAAAAATTTATGTAAGCATGACTACATTATATTTTAGTGTTCGCTTTAAGAAAAATCCATTCGTCGCGTCATTTGGATCGTTTTTCGCGCTTGTGCGCATTCCGTCGTAATTAAGCGAACATCGCGTTCGTACGACCAAACGAACCGACATCCGAGATATTTTTGAGCATGTTTTAAGTTCCCTATACTTTAACTTCATTTTAGAGCTTTGAAATGTGGTTAACGGGCCTTTAACTTCATTTCATATAGTCTGAAGACAATATTAACACAATACATTTTCTGATCAAGTGCATGATTTCGAAAAGCATCATTCATGTCTTTCAAAAACCTTATACATAATTTCAAAATTCATCTCGCATGATTTTAAAACATTTTTGTAAATATATCTACCTATTACACCTACTTTATGATTTCAAAAAAAATATTATATATAAGGTTTCAAAAACGTTAAACACATTTTTCTTAAAAGAACCCCATGCATAGTTTTCAAAAATATTTTCCTCATACATTGACTTAACCTTCAAATTCCGCTTCATATGTCGCCTTGACATATCAGGCATCTCAACTTCATAAGCATTTTACTTCATGTTTTGACTTAAGCACATCCCGTGCAAGATTTCAAAACATCTTCAACTTCTAAAATTCATATGGGATCTTTTTATCTTTACAATTAGATCCTTGTGGATGATTATCATTCAAATCAGAGTCCTTAATTGGATTCTTTATGTACCTTAATTCGAACACTTCGGTTCCTAATAATCGAAATCGAATTTTCTTTTTGAATCTTTCTATCTTTATAGTTAGATTCTTGAAAATATTTAAAGTACCAAATGAAATCCACGGATTGGATTCCTAGTATGCTTTAAATACCCATGTCCAAAGATAACAAATTAAACGATTATACGAATAAGCGATTATGCGACTATGTGGTTATGTGTTATGTGTTCTCCTTTATGTTTTTGTGTGATCCGATTTTCAAATCCTCATAGAACCTTTCATATCTTCATATGAGGGATTCATAGTAGGATTTTCAAAAAGGTACTACCTTAAATCCTTATGGGCTTCTACTTAGTAGTTAAGACCCTTGGGTTATATAGTACCATTCCATGATTCATAAGAGACCCATTTGGTGGTCTAGTCAAAAAGATTGATTCACAATTTGGTTAGAAAAACGACATCTAGTGATGTAGCTGAACAGACTCCTTGATAGTCTATTTAGATCATTCATTGATTTAATCAAAAGGACTCAATGGCGGTCTAGTTACACTCATCACAGGATTGTTCATTTCGTTTTCCCCTACACACTATAAAATAGACTGTGTGAACTGTGCAAGGAATTATCTGATTATGGACATGTACATAATTATGAAATTTAGTGCACAGAAACCCAGTAAGGTTTATTATGTGTAAGAACCGATAGTGACAACAATAACAAAATAAGAACAATGTAATGGAGGTACGGTGGACGCACCAATGACGCTTCATATACTTGTATATAAGTATCCCTCTTACATTGCAATCATGATGTTATTAAAGGTTACTAGAAGTTCAGAACCCTAACCAATGTTGTTTGATCTTTTCAACTTCATATTTTCAAGCTCTCACAAGTTTCCTCTAAATAAATTTCGGGACGAAATTTCCTAAAGTAGGGGAGACTGTAACACCTGTGCCTTCACGGCCATCAAACAAATACCAAACCAATGAAATATTATATTTCATACTTGGGATTTGTAAAAAAATATGTGTATCGTTTGCACATATCGACTCTTGTTCGATTTCAAGCTTTAAATCGCTTTCTGGAGGGTTATACGCGCTCTGATGTGTAGATATAACCAGTTTAATCCAACGAACACTCTGGAAAAGTGAAATAGGCTTAACATACCTTAAATAACCTTTACATAACTTAGTTATAAGTTTTGGAAGGTTTGGTGTGGTGAAATCAAAGTTTAATCGCTTACAGGGACTAAAGTTGACAAACTGCGAAAGTATGCCAATTGGAACTGTAACAGACATTCCGGAACATGACCATAAGTTAAACATACCATAAGTATCCTTCACATAGCTTAGAAATAGGCTTTGAGGTGTTCGGTATGCTAAAATAAACTTTTGTGTCATTCAGGGACTAAAAGTGTCAGAAAGTGCACAAGTTTGCATTTTCGCGCATAACTTACGTTCTGAATACATCTGGACATCCAAAAATTTATGTAAGCATGACTACATTATATTTTAGTGTTCGCTTTAAGAAAAATCCATTCGTCGCGTCATTTGGATCGTTTTTCGCGCTTGTGCGCATTCCGTCGTAATTAAGCGAACATCGCGTTCGTACGACCAAACGAACCGACATCCGAGATATTTTTGAGCATGTTTTAAGTTCCCTATACTTTAACTTCATTTTAGAGCTTTGAAATGTGGTTAACGGGCCTTAAACGTGTCAAAAATGGCCTAAATACAGTTCAGGGACCAAAACTGTAATTCTGCCAAACTTAACCCCTACGATGCGCAGGGACTTTTGCCCTACGATGCGCAGGGGGTCTTCTGACCAGGTGCAATGTTTAAACAGCCTGTTTTCAGCAGATTTAACCACACCCACACATTACCAATTGCTTAGTCATCAGATAAGGATGGCATTCTAGTCACCATAAGGTTCCGACAAGTGTACGGGTTGGATTCATGGCACGTTTTCCATGAAACGATCCTAACGGTTCGGGTATTCCTATAAATACCCAACCCACACAACCTCATTATGCACTAGAATTCTGATTTGAGGATCTCTAAGTTGAAACCATTGTTTCATACCTGAGATTCTTGAATCGGGATTAGCATTCGGGGACCCTGGGTTAGTATTCTTTCGTTCTTTTCCTTATTTTACTGCTTTTCGAGTCAGAAAGTCAAACTTTGTTTGACTTTCAGCGTTGACCAGTAATGGTCAATGCGAAGTTCGTTTGAACTTCGCAACGTGAGTGTAATCACGTTGGTCATAGTCCTTTGGGACTATGCCCACTGATTACCACGTTGTCTAGGGTCGTAGGGTAGGCGATCTAATAAATCGCCTATACCTTCGAACTCGACCCATTTGGTCGATCATTAGGATCGGACCAAATACATTAGGTGACCATAGTAGGTAGGGAATAACCTTCCGAGGTTATACCCTATGGTCACATCGTTTAAGTAGTTGTATGATAGGTAGTTTATATGCCTTAGGTAAATTACCAGAATACCCTTTTCATGTATAATTGGTAATTAAGCATATGTAACCTAAACTTTTGTCACATAACTGATTAAGTAACATGTTTAGGCATATAACACTTGTCATAGGACTAGTTAGGCGGTCCGAACGCGTTTTACGCGAACGACACGTTAAAGTAGCATAAGCTTCCTAAACGGGTCGTAATGGGCCGCGATGGGTCGATAGCACTTAGGTTTGGTTTCATTGTAGTATGTAGGTCTTGTTAAACCATATCATATGAGTTCCAACACTCATTTGGTTTACCAAGCCTCATCCTATCCGATCTCCCGATTTAGGTCCGGTTTATTTATATGGTTTTAGATTGCCGATTGATTCCGTGCTCCCTCAAGCTTTGTTTGGTTGTTGTTCAAGACCTCCAAGCATTCTCAGGCGAGTACATTCTTCCCCTATTTTACTGTTTTCAATTGTTTTGGGGTGACTCATATGTGCTAAATGTTTTCGATATTATAACAAATAGTTTCAAAAACGATAAAGACGATTTATACAAAACTAATAACGATTTCATAAAGTGAACAAACTTGTTGGTTGTAGTTACATAACATATGACATTCATTAGCAATGATCAAGCCGACCAGTATTAGGTTATGGTACCATAGGATCTGACAAATCCCGTTATTTACTGCACCCGTGGTTATGTGTGGGTGTTGTGGGTAGCGACTGAATCTGTAAGTGTTAACTTACCCTATGGAGGTTTGTTAATGCGAAAACGAGAAGCGACGATAACGAGAAGCGACGAAATCGAGAAGCGACGAAATCGAGAAGCGACGAAAGTCAAGAAGGTTTGAATGTTATTAGCGAGACGACCTTATAAGTAGTTTCACGACCTAAAACGAATTAAACGATTTACGATTGGTTCTCACACAATGTTTTAACGATTGGGTAACGATTGGGTAACGATTGGGTTTTCACACAATGTTTTAACGATTACTTTTGTGGTTTGGTTTGGATTAAATGATTAAGTAACAATGCGTGTGGAATATGATACAAGCATGGTGGATACGCCGCTGGTACTTCCTATATATAAGTGTTTGTATGGTATTACATATTGTAGTGTTATTTGAATCATTTCAGCTCGAGACATAGAACATTTTTATACAAGTAACATACTTTTCACAAGACATTTATTTACAAACAACTTATCTTATACAAACTCATTTTTACATGGTTATTCATTTAATCATGCATTATTCTCTTAGTTATATATATCACCTGAACTTATCATTGTTTTTCCAAATAATTTACTAAAACAAATATTTTCGGGTTAAGAGTCATGGCTACGAGGTTTTACAAATTATAACCCGCTTGATTTGAGTTGGTTAATTGAGTTGCAATATTATACTCTTTTCAAATCAAGGTTTTTAAATAAAGTATTGCAACATCTAAACTAGCCATGATTTCGACACTCCTACAAAACCTATGTACTCGCCAGCATTTCTTTGCTGACCTCGTTTTCACATATGTTTCAGGTATTGTTGAATGATATCGATTGATAAGATGCATGCTCACATAGGACTGGACAATGCCTTAGTGACTCAATAACAATGATAGACTATGTTTAAATTGTATATTTAGATTTCCAGACGATGTAATTATTCAATGATTAATAAAACGAAACACTTTTGATATCCATGGTTATGAAACATTAATTCTGTTACAACACGCCTCGATGTTTCCGCCACGTTTTGTTGTTTTACGTGGTCGGGGTGTGACAGAAAAGATGGTATCAGAGCCAATGGTTATAGGGAATTAGGTTATTAGTAATTAGTAATGCTTTGACCTAGTCTATAACCTTCTTAGGACCCTAACGCGAGTTTACTTGCGTTTAGTCATAAAACAATACCGTCACCTATCCTTAGGCGACGACCACAACAAGAACATAAATTTCAAAACCGCTTTGAAAACTAATCATCTGTTCTAGGATGATTGATTACTAGGTTTTGAACCCTCTATTGTAAGGTTTTGAACTCTCTATTATATGGTTTTGAACCCCTTTGAGTTTTCAAAATCTCGTCAAGGTTTTAGGTTTTAAATAATGTGAACACGTGCAAACTGGAAGGGTGAATGCCTGTATTCTGGGTTTTCTGGCTAGGCAAGCACTTCGTATACATCTCATCAGACGCGAGACCAGTTGTGCTTACCTGGGAATTCTTGGGATGAGTGTTCACTTATAGGCGAGCATGTCTTCGCGATACATTATTTTTGACCCATTTACTTTGATCAGTCACCGTCTCATTTGTTTGCCTTAGGTAACAAACAAATGATCGCAATCTTCATGCGTTATCATTCTGTTTTGATTGTCCAATAATCTTTCACCTGTTTCTCCCTATGCCTTTCTTTTTCTTCAAGAATGTCTCTTCATCACGATGACGCCCAGATATCTGAGCAAGCAGCCAAAATTCGCTCAGCGAATAGGCAAAGTAGCCCTGAAGACTGTTGAATTAGCCACTGCCATGTATCATCTCCAGGATGAAGCCACTCAAGAGTCACCAAGACAGGCAGGACCTAGTCAGGTGACAGCACCATCAGCCAAGAAACCAATCGAGGAATCAAAGACCATGGATGAACGATCCCCTAAGAAGTCAAAGAAGCGAAAGGCTTCTCAGAACTTCGCCATGGTCGCTCACAATGGTAAAGCAGTCCCCAACCAACCAGCTCAACCCCCTGCTAGGTGTGTATGGCTTTTCCTATGATACCTACATCAAGGAACTATGTACCTTACAAACTACTCTTGTGATTTCTCTCTTTCAAATGATTGCTCATGATTCCCTCGAAAATTTTAAGTACTCGTTTCACCCTAAGAAACAAAGTACAGAAAATTAAGTGACATTATGAGTAATCGTGCTTTTCGCACATCTGTGCCTTTAAATCCTTGGTTAGATAACTAAGGGTATCTTCAAATCTCATACCCATTACGTTTTGATTTTTCAAACATACACAGTACCAGTATTTCAAAACAATCTTCATGATCTCAAAACATTTCATATAGTTTGAAAACAATTTTTCTAGATGCATTGTCTATGTTATTTCAAAAACATTGGCCATGTTATCAAAACCAACCTTTCTAATTTCAAAATATTTCATATAGTCTGAAGACAATATTAACACAATACATTTTCTGATCAAGTGCATGATTTCGAAAAGCATCATTCATGTCTTTCAAAAACCTTATACATAATTTCAAAATTCATCTCGCATGATTTTAAAACATTTTTGTAAATATATCTACCTATTACACCTACTTTATGATTTCAAAAAAAATATTATATATAAGGTTTCAAAAACGTTAAACACATTTTTCTTAAAAGAACCCCATGCATAGTTTTCAAAAATATTTTCCTCATACATTGACTTAACCTTCAAATTCCGCTTCATATGTCGCCTTGACATATCAGGCATCTCAACTTCATAAGCATTTTACTTCATGTTTTGACTTAAGCACATCCCGTGCAAGATTTCAAAACATCTTCAACTTCTAAAATTCATATGGGATCTTTTTATCTTTACAATTAGATCCTTGTGGATGATTATCATTCAAATCAGAGTCCTTAATTGGATTCTTTATGTACCTTAATTCGAACACTTCGGTTCCTAATAATCGAAATCGAATTTTCTTTTTGAATCTTTCTATCTTTATAGTTAGATTCTTGAAAATATTTAAAGTACAAAATGAAATCCACGGATTGGATTCCTAGTATGCTTTAAATACCCATGTCCAAAGATAACAAATTAAACGATTATACGAATAAGCGATTATGCGACTATGTGGTTATGTGTTATGTGTTCTCCTTTATGTTTTTGTGTGATCCGATTTTCAAATCCTCATAGAACCTTTCATATCTTCATATGAGGGATTCATAGTAGGATTTTCAAAAAGGTACTACCTTAAATCCTTATGGGCTTCTACTTAGTAGTTAAGACCCTTGGGTTATATAGTACCATTCCATGATTCATAAGAGACCCATTTGGTGGTCTAGTCAAAAAGATTGATTCACAATTTGGTTAGAAAAACGACATCTAGTGATGTAGCTGAACAGACTCCTTGATAGTCTATTTAGATCATTCATTGATTTAATCAAAAGGACTCAATGGCGGTCTAGTTACACTCATCACAGGATTGTTCATTTCGTTTTCCCCTACACACTATAAAATAGACTGTGTGAACTGTGCAAGGAATTATCTGATTATGGACATGTACATAATTATGAAATTTAGTGCACAGAAACCCAGTAAGGTTTATTATGTGTAAGAACCGATAGTGACAACAATAACAAAATAAGAACAATGTAATGGAGGTACGGTGGACGCACCAATGACGCTTCATATACTTGTATATAAGTATCCCTCTTACATTGCAATCATGATGTTATTAAAGGTTACTAGAAGTTCAGAACCCTAACCAATGTTGTTTGATCTTTTCAACTTCATATTTTCAAGCTCTCACAAGTTTCCTCTAAATAAATTTCGGGACGAAATTTCCTAAAGTAGGGGAGACTGTAACACCTGTGCCTTCACGGCCATCAAACAAATACCAAACCAATGAAATATTATATTTCATACTTGGGATTTGTAAAAAAATATGTGTATCGTTTGCACATATCGACTCTTGTTCGATTTCAAGCTTTAAATCGCTTTCTGGAGGGTTATACGCGCTCTGATGTGTAGATATAACCAGTTTAATCCAACGAACACTCTGGAAAAGTGAAATAGGCTTAACATACCTTAAATAACCTTTACATAACTTAGTTATAAGTTTTGGAAGGTTTGGTGTGGTGAAATCAAAGTTTAATCGCTTACAGGGACTAAAGTTGACAAACTGCGAAAGTATGCCAATTGGAACTGTAACAGACATTCCGGAACATGACCATAAGTTAAACATACCATAAGTATCCTTCACATAGCTTAGAAATAGGCTTTGAGGTGTTCGGTATGCTAAAATAAACTTTTGTGTCATTCAGGGACTAAAAGTGTCAGAAAGTGCACAAGTTTGCATTTTCGCGCATAACTTACGTTCTGAATACATCTGGACATCCAAAAATTTATGTAAGCATGACTACATTATATTTTAGTGTTCGCTTTAAGAAAAATCCATTCGTCGCGTCATTTGGATCGTTTTTCGCGCTTGTGCGCATTCCGTCGTAATTAAGCGAACATCGCGTTCGTACGACCAAACGAACCGACATCCGAGATATTTTTGAGCATGTTTTAAGTTCCCTATACTTTAACTTCATTTTAGAGCTTTGAAATGTGGTTAACGGGCCTTAAACGTGTCAAAAATGGCCTAAATACAGTTCAGGGACCAAAACTGTAATTCTGCCAAACTTAACCCCTACGATGCGCAGGGACTTTTGCCCTACGATGCGCAGGGGGTCTTCTGACCAGGTGCAATGTTTAAACAGCCTGTTTTCAGCAGATTTAACCACACCCACACATTACCAATTGCTTAGTCATCAGATAAGGATGGCATTCTAGTCACCATAAGGTTCCGACAAGTGTACGGGTTGGATTCATGGCACGTTTTCCATGAAACGATCCTAACGGTTCGGGTATTCCTATAAATACCCAACCCACACAACCTCATTATGCACTAGAATTCTGATTTGAGGATCTCTAAGTTGAAACCATTGTTTCATACCTGAGATTCTTGAATCGGGATTAGCATTCGGGGACCCTGGGTTAGTATTCTTTCGTTCTTTTCCTTATTTTACTGCTTTTCGAGTCAGAAAGTCAAACTTTGTTTGACTTTCAGCGTTGACCAGTAATGGTCAATGCGAAGTTCGTTTGAACTTCGCAACGTGAGTGTAATCACGTTGGTCATAGTCCTTTGGGACTATGCCCACTGATTACCACGTTGTCTAGGGTCGTAGGGTAGGCGATCTAATAAATCGCCTATACCTTCGAACTCGACCCATTTGGTCGATCATTAGGATCGGACCAAATACATTAGGTGACCATAGTAGGTAGGGAATAACCTTCCGAGGTTATACCCTATGGTCACATCGTTTAAGTAGTTGTATGATAGGTAGTTTATATGCCTTAGGTAAATTACCAGAATACCCTTTTCATGTATAATTGGTAATTAAGCATATGTAACCTAAACTTTTGTCACATAACTGATTAAGTAACATGTTTAGGCATATAACACTTGTCATAGGACTAGTTAGGCGGTCCGAACGCGTTTTACGCGAACGACACGTTAAAGTAGCATAAGCTTCCTAAACGGGTCGTAATGGGCCGCGATGGGTCGATAGCACTTAGGTTTGGTTTCATTGTAGTATGTAGGTCTTGTTAAACCATATCATATGAGTTTCAACACTCATTTGGTTTACCAAGCCTCATCCTATCCGATCTCCCGATTTAGGTCCGGTTTATTTATATGGTTTTAGATTGCCGATTGATTCCGTGCTCCCTCAAGCTTTGTTTGGTTGTTGTTCAAGACCTCCAAGCATTCTCAGGCGAGTACATTCTTCCCCTATTTTACTGTTTTCAATTGTTTTGGGGTGACTCATATGTGCTAAATGTTTTCGATATTATAACAAATAGTTTCAAAAACGATAAAGACGATTTATACAAAACTAATAACGATTTCATAAAGTGAACAAACTTGTTGGTTGTAGTTACATAACATATGACATTCATTAGCAATGATCAAGCCGACCAGTATTAGGTTATGGTACCATAGGATCTGACAAATCCCGTTATTTACTGCACCCGTGGTTATGTGTGGGTGTTGTGGGTAGCGACTGAATCTGTAAGTGTTAACTTACCCTATGGAGGTTTGTTAATGCGAAAACGAGAAGCGACGATAACGAGAAGCGACGAAATCGAGAAGCGACGAAATCGAGAAGCGACGAAAGTCAAGAAGGTTTGAATGTTATTAGCGAGACGACCTTATAAGTAGTTTCACGACCTAAAACGAATTAAACGATTTACGATTGGTTCTCACACAATGTTTTAACGATTGGGTAACGATTGGGTTTTCACACAATGTTTTAACGATTACTTTTGTGGTTTGGTTTGGATTAAATGATTAAGTAACAATGCGTGTGGAATATGATACAAGCATGGTGGATACGCCGCTGGTACTTCCTATATATAAGTGTTTGTATGGTATTACATATTGTAGTGTTATTTGAATCATTTCAGCTCGAGACATAGAACATTTTTATACAAGTAACATACTTTTCACAAGACATTTATTTACAAACAACTTATCTTATACAAACTCATTTTTACATGGTTATTCATTTAATCATGCATTATTCTCTTAGTTATATATATCACCTGAACTTATCATTGTTTTTCCAAATAATTTACTAAAACAAATATTTTCGGGTTAAGAGTCATGGCTACGAGGTTTTACAAATTATAACCCGCTTGATTTGAGTTGGTTAATTGAGTTGCAATATTATACTCTTTTCAAAGCAAGGTTTTTAAATAAAGTATTGCAACATCTAAACTAGCCATGATTTCGACACTCCTACAAAACCTATGTACTCGCCAGCATTTCTTTGCTGACCTCGTTTTCACATATGTTTCAGGTATTGTTGAATGATATCGATTGATAAGATGCATGCTCACATAGGACTGGACAATGCCTTAGTGACTCAATAACAATGATAGACTATGTTTAAATTGTATATTTAGATTTCCAGACGATGTAATTATTCAATGATTAATAAAACGAAACACTTTTGATATCCATGGTTATGAAACATTAATTCTGTTACAACACGCCTCGATGTTTCCGCCACGTTTTGTTGTTTTACGTGGTCGGGGTGTGACATAAGGTGGGGATGATATAACTTTCCCAAAATTTTTAAATTTAAAATAAAGTTCTTACACGAGTAGGTCATTGGTAAGTTGACTGATAGAAATATGAGGTATTTTGGCAACCGTAGGAACCGTTTAATAATTATAATAATAAAAATACGTTATAATTAACCTTACTCCGTTTTTAGTTAAACTTGGTTCAAAATGTAGATAAGATTATTCTCATCTTAATGACATATTCATTGTTTTATAAAACACGTCATATTTTAGAAGTTATAAGCGCCAAATAAGTGAAGCAGCTGAATTAATTATAATAATAAAATAATATTAAAATTTAAAAACTAAAACATTTGAAAACAAAAGGAATGTGTACGTATGGAATAATTTGGAAACAACTCATCATGAGAATTTATTACATAAATGTACGTGTGCTTGTGTTGTGTGTTTACGTGGATGAGAGCCTTGCTCTCTAAGGTTAGTTTTGAGTATAAATCGGAGATCATGAAAGCATTATAACTGTTAACCCCCTCTTCTATGTGTCGCCCCTTTCGTCTCAAATCTATATTTATAAATTTTAGTTTTATTTTCACCCCATAATAATAATAAAACCCTGCTCCATTTAAAGTATTGTAACCCCTGACCACTGAGTCAATACCCTATCCGATTGATTTGGACCCACCAACGCATGTCGAGGCTCTGCCCGACTAAGTACGTTGGGGTTCTGTCTCGTGACGTAGGAATAAAGGTGAATTGGGTTATTGTACTTAATACGAATACATTATTTATTTTATTAAATAGTTCAGGAGTTATACCCAGGATATAACAACCCTCCTTAAAATATTTTAAAAAACCCTAAACGCTCCTAAATACACACCGTATGCGAGAAATAGCCCCGAAATACATTTAAATTAAAAAAACTAAATTAAAAACAATATTTTAAGTTTGTCGCGGGGCACGACAGACTACACCTCCTCCATCGCGGACCGCAAGCGAAGGGATTGGGGGCAGAACGCGGAGCCGCCACGTGGCAGGACACGCGTCGACAACCGGGATGACTCTGAAACCTCCCGCCGCCTTTTTGGCCCTGGTGGGGCACGAGGAACCGGCCGAACAGCCCTATAAATGGAGGGCTTCGGCATTTCAGTCGAATTCGTTCAGAAATTTTTATTCTCTCTAAATCTCTGAAAGCTAATGTAATACTCGGGCATTATACCCCCTAATTAGCGAAGCCCTGCCTCGTTGTAAGTAGCATAACCCCGGTTACTTATTAGTTACGCTGCTCGATTGATCTAGTGCTCCGTAACGCCTGTCGAGGCTCTGCCCGACGTAGTCGTTGGAGTTCTGTCTCGGGGAGGGTATAACTAATGTAAATTGGGTTATTATACTAACATGTGTGAATTGTTTAAATTAATAGATTATAACCAGGAAGTCACAAGGGAAATACCTAAAATAGCAATGTGAGTAATCCTCTTTTTGTGTAAACCTTTTTGTGAGTAATTCCTCTTTTTGTAAATTGTTTTTCCAAAACCTCAATTGTTTTTACATTATAATTAACAATGATTGAGTATTTGTATTCTACAATTATCGTCGGTATGTTGGGGGTTTTGTATATAAAATTTGTTATTACACTGTGAGTAGTAACATGACCACAAGTCGGGTTAACAATACCGTGGGTGGTAATTAAAGTAGAAAAGTATACAAATGTAATTGCGAGATCGCCCTCAATGTTGTACAATGATAAAACTTGTTTTGATTAAACTTGGATTCACTCACCAGTATTTCTTGCTGATAAAATCTTTTAAACACGTGTTTCAGGTAACTTAGTGTGAAGCCAATAAAAGCCAGCTGGAGAGCACGGGAGGCTTAGAAAAGTGGCCATAAAAGTTACCTAATTAAAAAGGAGAATTGTTTTCAATAATTGGGGTTATTCCCTATAAATATATTACAAATAAAAATCGGGTTTTGTCCTACTTTATTATAAATGTATTATTAGCAAAAATTGGGGTTTTTCCCATTTATCTAATTTAAACGTTTTGGTGTTTAACCCTGATAAAAATATTTCCTAACTACGGTCCTGATGAAAAATTTCCGCTGCCAAATTAATAAACACCGATACCATCTGACTGGCTCACGGCACCCGCTCCCAGGGTGGGGTCGGGGGCTGTGACAGAAGGTGGTATCAGAGCTATGACACTGGTTTAAGCCCTTTAGGTGTTCTTCCAATACCTAAACCTTAAACATTTAGGTTATGTTAGGAAATTAATATCTTATGTATTATCCTGTGAGCATAAAATCTTAATATGTTTATTATGATCTTATTTAACGAGTTTTAAATCTGTAATATATGCCACCCATATCTGTATCTTACTGTTATGATATGCTTAATATAACTTATATATAATTAAGATTTAATAATATGTCATATTAAAATTTTATGATATATCATATATTTGTATGAAAATAATTCAATATGAATTTTACAACATTATAATAATATTATGATATTAACATTTATATCTTAATATTAATGTAAGATAACACAATTCAGGTATGATACTTCTAAATGATTTTATGTCAGGATGTGTAACCCCTATTTATATCTTACCGTATGTTATACTATAAATATAAAAAGGGGATATATTCATAATATATTGATTTTTGTGATATATATCATACCCACGTATATATGTGAATACAATTCAATATACATTATAATAATATTATGATATTAATATCTTAATCAAAGATATAAGATAACACCCTTAGGTATGGTGTCTCTAAAATATCATAATATAAAATATTATTCATTATATAACCCAAAGTTTTACTCAACTTAAAGATATATATATTTGTCAAAGTTTTGATAAATATGTAATTATATTAATTTTGTTAAATTATAATGGTTTAGCGTACATAAAGCATGTTTATTGTTTAGATACAATAATTAAAAAACAATGATAACTCTATGAAAATATTATTCCATATGATTGTATTATCCATATAAGCACATGTATCTTTCCATCTATATGAAAAAAATAAAAAAAATAATATGCAAATAAAATATTTTATGTTCTATAACCCTGTATTAATGGAAGAAACGATATTTCATGCATAAAGTAAAAATATGTACAAAAACATTTAGTATAGTATAACTATATAATTTAAAATATATATACATATATCTCGAGAGGAAACAATTTTAATTCATTTCTTAAAACTATATTTGAGTCATAGGTATATTCTGACATGAGAATAATACTTCATTATGTTAAGGATCAAATTTAGAAATGCTAAACTATGTATTATCTATTATGATTCTTTAATAAATAAATATATAAATTAAGAATTCAAGTCCTAAATATGTTATAACCAGAAATAAGTCAACATGTCAAAGATTAAATTTTTCTAAAAGAATCCAGAAATTTTATATCTTTATTAAATTTATTCCTTTTGATAAATTTCCATTTTTCTTCCAATATATTATGTTCAATAAATCTAATAGAAATTTATTTTATTAATATGCCGGAATAAACATAGTTATGTCTATAAACAATTATGAAATTGGATTCTTATAAATTGGTGTTACATGTATATGTTACAGGAAAATTTTAAAACTTTATATTTATATGTATGTATATGCAGGACACAAATTTCTTGATAAGTATATACAATATAATAAATATCTTCTGTAGAAGAACAAGCTTTTATATAATAGAAGAAACAAACCTACATGTTTATTCAAGATCTATTTTGATACCCAGCTTTAATTCAAAAGATACCTTAAGAATATATGTACTAGCACCACCCCTTGAAAAACAATAGTGGGTTAATAACGGAAAATCTTAAAATTTCATTTAAAACCCTTACCTTTGTTTTCTGAATTCCTATGTGCTCTAAAAATATGATTGGATGTAAGCAATATAGAAGAAAAAATTATTACAACAAGGGGAAAAACAACACTTAATGTAATATATAACTTTCCTTATGTTTTGATAAAATATATAGTGAAAGAAAATGTTAAAATACAATATGTATATATCTGTATATATATATATATATATATTATATATGTGTATATATATATATATATATCAAACGCATAATATTGATAGCTATGACTATAATTGTGCTAAGCAAAATGTGCCTGTATAATTGCTTAGTTCTATGATAATTATATCTGAACATGTTTGTAATTCAGATGTCAAGGGAAATAGCATGTAATCAAGAAATTCAGGCTAGTAATGAAAAATCTTTGAATAAAAATACTATAGAAAATATAATAGCTCAAGGAATATCAAATGCCATACCTTCGATCATTGAAGCTATTAAAACTTCGATGCCCGTAAACGAGAACCCTACTACCCACTGTAGGCATCCTCATCACTTCAAAAGCATCCATGGAAGTCATGATGTCCGTATCAAAACTCCATCTACCAAACGAAAGAAAACCACAACTTATAGTTACTCTTATAAGGAATTCCACACCGACAAATCATATAAGGACAAAGGAATGAAACCCGAAATCGCACAGCCTACCTGCAACAACAAAAAGCATTCAAGAAAACGCCATTCTAAAAAGACACTCCGTTGTAACTTCTGCAAGAAGACTGGGCATATAGAGGAAGAATGTAGAAGGAGAAGGAAAACTAATGTATGTTATAAATGCGGGGAACCAGGCCATATCCACCTCTACTGCCCGAAACTATCTAAGGCCCCTAACAATGAGAATAGAAACCTAATGAAGTTAAGGAGAACACATAAACATTTACAACATCGGAGACAACAACAACTTTTAAAATAAGCACCCTTATGTCTTGTCTGTACTAAAATATTAGTTGACTTTTGATTCCAATTAAAGTCTTATAATAAAAAAAAAGTCTTTATTTTTCTTTCATAAAGCCAACACTTATTTGTCTCATCTCTTGACAAATTCATAAGTTGCATGTGCATTACTTGTTATGCATGTGATGTTGTTTCAAAAGATCTTTTATTCACAAGTTCGGATCTTATTTTATTATACTCATTTTGACAATCCCTATGATTGCAAAAACATTCACTTTTTGATATTAAGTCTACAGGTTTCTTGGAAAACTCCTTTTCTTTTTAAGGACACTTACCAGATTTCCATTAAAACCATTTCTTGTCAATACATATATCCATTGTTGGAATATGTCCAAATCAAGCTCCAATTTTGTTTAAACTTGCTCATATACATTCAATTCAAAATCCCATATGATGAATTGAGGTCATCATATTCGTTTGAATCCTGATAGACCTGTTCCAAGTCTACAACTCCAATAAATTATTTGTTAAAACACGGCACCTTGCGGTGGCAATTTCTTTGAAACTTGGACTCATTTCATTTTCACATCTGAGGTACAAATTTATCTATTTATTGATTCATTATCCTAACCCAGTCTTAATACAATTTTGTGTCAAGATAAAGGTACCTAAATTTTTATTCCAATGTACCTCCAACATTTCTTTCATCTTTGAATTGATCCTATAATATTCATTTCTTTCTTCATTTGAACATCCTATCTTTTGAATATCCAGATTCATTTCATTTGAAACTTTCAGTTAATTTCGAGAACGGTGAATTCATTCGGTCACCGCAATCATTGAATTCCTTCAGTCATTACAACACCTTGTAGTGTATGTATAAATTTATAGCATGTGCTAATAGTAAACCCTAATCATACGTCATTCGTTTGACTCATCATTCAAGTAGTCTTGATAAAATTATGTATTAAGACCATGATACACTAAATTCTATTGTATTGTCCGGTATATCCTTGCCATTTAAATAAACGTCATTGATTTCTGGTTTGATTATTGACAAATCATTTTTCATACTTCTATCTTCAATTGAGATTATTGATTCAGAGTTCTTTTTAAAAAACGAACAATGTAAGTTCTCTTTTGGCATTGAATCCTATTATCCCTAAAAGTCGTTTACATTCGATTCATATGTCTCTATTGATTTTGTGAAACTTAATTGTATCACGTTCAGTTAATAATTCCTAGAACTAATCGAAACATTTATGTTCTCAATTTCTTCTATGTCCTTAGAAAAATCTCACTAAGGATTTGTCTGCTAAAGCGTTTTGTAAGATTTCATACATACATCATTTCTGTCGGTTGTAGCTGATAAGCTACGGGTCCTATTCGTTTAGTAAATGGTCCATCATACCTAGAACTTGACTTCCCTTTTAACGACTCTGACTACCCCTTTCTATAGAGAAACTTTTAACAAAACCTTGTCTCCCACTTGAAAGGTTTTCATCTGTTATCTACATAACTCTTTTGATAATCCCGTCTTGCTTTAACTTAAATTATCTCGTCCATTGTTTCGTACATTATCTAAAGTCTAGATAAGTTGCTTTTCTCCAAATTTCTGTCCAACAGACAGGAGTTCGGAACTTCCGTCCATTAAATGCTTCCAAAGACGCTTTGACACTGTTTTTACTAACTACAAGACGTGACGTAACCCCAAGAAGATATCGTAGCCCAAATCTCGAGGACGAGATTTAAAACAAGGTGGGGAGGGTATAACATTCCCAAAATTTTTAAATTTAAAATAAATTTATTACACGAGTAGGTCATGGGTAAGTTGACCGACAGAAATATAAGGTATTTTGGCAACCGTAGGAACCGTTTAATAATTATAATAATAAAAATACGTTATAATTAACCTTACTCCGTTTTTAGTGAAACTTGGTTCAAAATGTAGATAAGATTATTCTCATCTTAATGACATATTCATTGTTTTATAAAACACATCATATTTTAGAAGTTATAAGCGCCAAATAAGTGAAGCAGCTGAATTAATTATAATAATAAAATAATATTAAAATATAAAAACTAAAACATTTGAAAACAAAAGGAATGTGTACGTATGGAATAATTTGGAAACAACTCATCATGAGAATTTATTACATAAGTGTACGTGTGCTTGTGCTGTGTGTTTACGAGGATGAGAGCCTTGCTCTCTAAGGTTAGTTTTGAGTATAAATAGGATATCATGAAAGCATTAGAATTGCTAACCCCCTCTTCTATGTGTCGCCCCTTTCCTCTCAAATCTATATTTATAAATTTTAGTTTTATTTTCACCCCATAATAATAATAATAAAACCCTGCTCCATTTTAAGTATTGTAAACCCTGACCACTGAGTCAATATCGTGTCCGATTGTTTAGGACCCACCAACGCATGTCGAGGCTCTGCCCGACAAAGTACGTTGGGGTTCTGTCTCGTGACGTAGGGATAAAGTTGAATTGGGTTACTGTACTTAATACGAATACATTATTTATATTATTTAATAGTTCAGGAGTTATACCCAGGATATAACAACCCTCCTTAAAATATTTTAGAAAACCCTAAAGGCTCCTAAATACACCTCGTATGCGAGAAATAGGCCCGAAATACATTTAAATTAATAAAACTAAATTAAAAACAATATTTTAAGTCTGTCACGGGGCGCGACAGACAACACCTCCTCCATCAAGGGCCTCGAGCGAAGGGATTGGTGGCAGAACGCAGAGCCGCCACGTGGCAGGATATGCGTTGACAACCGGGATGACTCAGCAACCTCCCGCCGCCTTTTTGGCCCTGGCGGGGCGTGACGACCCCTTGTGTCTCCGTCGCGGGGCGCGAGGAACCAGCCGAACAGCCCTATAAATGGAGGTCTTCGGCATTTCAGTCGAATTTGTTCAGAAATTTTTATTCTCTCTCAATCTCTGAAAGCTAAGCTAATACTCGGGGATTATACCCCATAATTAGCGAAGCCCTGCCTCGTTGTAAGTAGTATAACCCCGGTTACTTATTAGTTACGTTGATCGATTGATCTAGTGCTCCGTAACGCCTATCGAGGCTCTTCCCGACGTAGTCGTTGGAGTTCTGTCTCGGGGAGGGTATAACTAATGTAAATTGGGTTATTATACTAACGCGTGTGCATTTTTTAAATTAATAGATTATAACCAGGAAGTCACAAGGGAAATACCTAAAATAGAAAATGTGAGTAATCCTCTTTTTGTGTAAACCTTTTTGTGAGTAATTCCTCTTTTTGTAAACTTTTTTTACAAAACCTCAATTGTTTTTACATTATAATTAACAGTGATTGAGTATTTGTGTTCTACAATTATCTTCGGTATGTTTGGGTTTTGTATACAAAATTTGTTACTACACTGTGAGTAGTAACATGACCACAAGTCAGGTTGACAGTACCATGGTTGGTAATTAAAGTACAAAAGTAAACAAATGTAATTGCGAGATCGCCCTCAATGTTGTACAATGATGAAACTTGTTTTGATTAAACTGGGATTTGCTCACCAGTATTTTGTTTCTGATAAAATCTTTTAAACACGTGTTTCAGGTAACTTAGTGTGAAGCCAATAAAAGCCAGCTGCAGAGCACGGAAGACTTAGAAAAACTGCCATAAAAGTTACCTAATTAAAAAGGAGAATTGTTTTCAATAATTGGGGTTATTCCCTATAAATATATTACAAATAAAAATCGAGTTTTGTCCTACTTGTTTATTATAAATGTATTATTAGCAAAAACTGGGGATTTTCCCATTTATCTAATTTAAATGTTTTGGTGCTTAACTCTGATATAAATATTTCCTAACTACGGTCCTGATGAAAACTTTTCGCTTCCAAATTAATAAACACCGATACCATCTGACTGGCTCACGGCTCCCACTCCCAGGGTAGGGTCGGGGGCTGTGACAAAAGGACGCTGAAATTGTTGAACTGCAGCATTGCTTGCGCGAGTCAGAGCAGAATGTGGTGTCCTTGGAGGTTGACATGGCTAGTGAGAAACAAAGGGCTGAGATTGCCATCGAAGCGCATGAAGTTTCTCAATTTGGCTTAAATATTGCGCAAGATAACTATGTCAAGATTCAAGCTACAGTAGAGCCTTTGATCAACAATTCCGAGTGGTTGCAGCAATATGGAATTCCGCATGTAAGTTATCACTGCTTATCTTTCTGTTGAATGTGCTACTATATAGTATGCTCAGTTTTTAATTATGGAATAGGTCGCGAATGCAGTGTTGAACGCGGTCGAGCTTGACCAAATTATGGCGGCGCTTACGGTTACAGCATGCCATATGGGTCATCGCGAGGGGTACACTGAGTGTGTATCACATGTTGAAGTCGCGTTACAGGTGAAGTGGGACAACAGCCACTGTTCCACTAGCGCAGAGGTAGAGACGGTTTATGCTAAGGCTCAAGAAATTTATAACCATGTGAGTGCATTATGTCTATTGCCTCTGTAAATATTTCGAGTCATAGTTGGTTGTATAGGATTTTGTTTTAAAATGTCAGATTTATAATGTGTCACACCTCGATATTTACAGCTCATCCCGGTGGGGAGTAGTTGGAATGACTATTTCACCCTAATTAAGTTCTCCTATAACCAATAACATTATATAAGCATCAAGGCTGCTCCTTTGGAGACCTTGTATGGGAGAAAGTGTCAACGGCCGTTTATTGGGCAAGAGTTGGGAAAACCAATTATCAGAATCTGAGATTTTTTCTTAAATATGATGGATAAGATAATACGAATCCGTATTCGTCTGAAAGCTGCTAGTAATCGGCAGAAGAGCAATGCGAACAAGAGGCGCAAATCTCTTAAAGTTCCAAGTAGGGAACAAGTCTCTATTGAAATTACCAACATGGTAGGGTGTAATACGTTGCAGTATAAAGGACAAGTCAAGCCCTGGATATTTAGGACCATTCGAGATCATCAAATGTGTCGGCAGTAAAGCTTATAAGCTAAATTTGCCTGAGGAGCTTAGTGGAATTCACAATGTGTTCCACATCTGTAACTTAAAGAAATGTCTAGCTGATAAATCATTAGCAATGTCTCCTAAAGACGTGCAGATTGATGAAAGCCTGAGGTTTATTGAATGACCTATATCGATCAAGGATCGACAGGTTAAAAAGCTCCGAAGGAAACATGTACCAATTGTAAAAGTTAAATGGGATGCCCGTAGAGGCCCTGAATATACGTGCAAGTTAAGTCTATTATACGACAGAAAGTACTTCCATCTTTTTGAGCAAATCTCGAGGTCAAGATTTTTTTAAGGGGGTGAGGATGTAACACCTCGTAAAAATCGTGTCCAACGATGTGTTGACACGTGTAATAAACCCTAATAAAGCCAAACGTGGACTATGAGGGACTAATTTCGTCAAAAATCAAAAACCTTGAATATAGAAGGACTGAAAGTGTCAACATGCCTAAACTAGGCCTCTGAATGACCTTATACGATGTCCGTATTCTTAATGAGCCACTTGTTGGACGAGAGGAGCCGTTTGCGTAATTATGTGAAAGTTTGCGCGTCGAAGAGTTAAAAGTGTCAACATGTTAATTCTTACCTCTGAGTGACCTTTTAACAAACCGAGAGCTTCATAATGTATGATTATATTCACGGGAATGCCAAATATTGGCCATTCAAGGCTTTTATGCCAATAAGTGAAGTTACGCACAAGTTTGCGAGTTAGTGGGGTTAAAAGCGTCAACATGTTTAATTATACCTCTGAATGACCTTTTAAAGAACCCGAAGTATTAAGATATGCAATCATACGCTCGGGAATGCTTAATATGGGCCAAGGAAGGCTTTCATGTCGTTAAACGATATTACGCACACCTTTGTGCGTTAAAAGGACTAAAAATGTCAACTAGCGAAACTACACCATAAAGTGACCTTTTAACAAACCCGGGGTTTTGTAATGTTCGATTATACTCTCAGGAACAAGTGATAACAATTTCACGAGGTTTTGATATCGTTATGTGTTGTTTATGCAAATTCCCAAGAATAAGGGTTAAAAGCTTCAACGAGATGAAACTAGTGTGTTCGGTGATCGTTTAATGAAACCGGACCTAACGGGGTTTGGTTATACTCCCTAGGTCACCTACATATTAACTTGAAGGGTCAAAAGTCCTGAATATGAAAGATACATTACATATAAAGGTGCAGGGGCTGAATGTGCCAAATTTAAAACTTATTTGGCTGAAACCACAGGGGGTCGCGCTGCGCGACACCGCCCTTCCTTTCCCGTCGTGCTACGCGATGGTACCATCTGGACAGAAAGATTGTGCATATGTCCTTCTTCTTTCTTGCAACCCACACAAACCATTATACACTCTTAATTTCAAAACTAAGGACTCTTTAATGGTTTTTAAACCTGGTTTACACATGGTAAGATCCTAGTAATACTTGGAGAATACACAATACACTTGTTGATCATCCAAGGACTCAACAAACACTATATATAGGTGTTAAGTTCAACCATTCCATTTGCACCATTTCTTAAATCCTTCTATACTTCTCATTTGGGAGCTCCTGGGCTTTTGGAGCATACCAACAAGTTCTCTTCAGCCCTTAGGACACTTTTAAGTGTTCCTTTCATGGCTAGTTATTTTTGTTTGGCTTTTAAGCCCAAAAGTCAAGCGTTTACGATAAACGCTTTAACTTTTAGTTAGACTGTAAATGGTCAAGCCATAGTTCGCAATGAACATGGCTACGTGATCGTAATTAGGTAGGTGTTAAACCCTCAAAAGGGCACCTCCTAATTATCACGTTTACTTAGTGAATTGTCGGGTCAAAGTAACTAGTTAAAAAGTTAAACTAGTTAGATTTTCATAAAATAATTAAAACTAATAATGTAGAAGTTATGAACCATGTTTTATCACTTAAATAACTTGGTAAATATTATTAGAACATGTCTAAGCATGTTCAACCCGACAATTCTGAGTTTAGGGACGGTTCGTAACCGAAAGTAACAAAAGCTTGACTTTTGCTTTGACTTTCAGTTCGGACCCAATTAAGCTTAAATCCTTTATGTTTTAAGCTTCCATTAGGACCATATTATTTTGTAGAATAACCCTTTGAGGTTATATTACCTGGTCATTAGTATTCTGAATTATATGCTAGTTTCCGTTATTATGCTTATAAATGCCTATTTTGCCCTTTTGATCTAAAAATGAGATTTTTACATATGTGAGCATACTAATAGGTTATGTACTGATATGTAAGCAAGTATAAATTAATTTGACATGATTCACTGGTCTCAAAACTATGTTATGCACGATATCGTAAAATTGAAATTTTTATTTTTTTAAATTACGCTTTTGTGCATAACATATGTTTAAACATAGAATTTGACCCAAACCTCATTACCTACTGCTATGATATCATTTTTAGGAATTTTTAGAATGTTGGGTCAGATTTGTTACTTACCATAACATAGAGTTCTTTTATAAATTCCTTAATTGACGATAATACCCTTTTTACTAATAAAATGTGATTTACATGTGATTAGCATGCCAAACCTTTTTCTACTGACTTGATATGAAAAATAAAATATTTTAACCATGCAAGGCTGATCAAAATCTTAGAATCACATAAACATCTTAAATATCGTTAATTATCGACTTTTTACGGCTAATTAGGTGCATAGTATGGTTTAAAACCATAATTAGCACCCAAGACTTGTTACCTACTGAATTTATAAATATTTTTTAATATTTTTACAGTAGGTATAAGTCATGAACTCAGACTTCCAATTATGACCTTAAAAATCATATGTGAAATGATCAAAATACCCTTTCGGGGCATAGTTTGGCCATAAATGGTAAACCACACATATGAATGATATCCTACTGATTTAACCTCATAAAATAAATATTTTTACTAAATGTTTTAGACCAGAATATCAGTTTACTTTAAAACCTCTCTTATAAATATTAGAATGACCAAAATGTCCTTACGAGACTTAAATTGGTTTTAAATACTTCTTGGGCATATATGTTAACATCCTACTGATATATTAACATATTTTAAGCATAATAACATAAGGGACTTGTATATGATTCGTTTGGTTACTCGTCATCGCTTATACGCGTACAGTTAGACTTATGTAGCTAGTTTACGTAAGTTTGCCGAAACGGGTTTAACCTTATCGTTTTTACTTCAAAATACATAATGTACTTAGTTTACCCATATTATACAAGTCTTCGTATTTGTTGGGTCTAAATTACATTCTATTCCGGTCATCGCTTAATCTAGCGTATCGTACCGTTTTAGATATTTTAAGCTAGCCGGTCTAAGTATACGACTTAAATAAGACCGTTAACATTCTGAATTGGTTATATATTACCATCACTCCAGACTAGAGCCACCCGGTAAAAGCTACCTGCAATTAGTTAGATTGGATACGACTGAGTTATTTTGCTGTGAATCAAGTATTAGCTTAGGTAAATACTTTTAACTTATTTTCTCTTATACGGGCTTGGGATACGGTATAATAATAATACCGTTTGGTCGGGTATGGAATCATTTAATCGGATTGTGATTAATAAATTGCATAACCCGTTTTAATCTGAATTGTTTGATAACATAAACATTGGGGGTTAATACGACCGTGTCCTAGATATCCTCGGCTCATTTCATTTGAAAATGGCCACGACCTATGCACGGGGTGTAGGCATACACCTGACAGATGCAAAATGCTAAATAACCTACATGTTGGGGATAACTTCTTTGTGGGTTCTATAAGTGGCGAGTCAGTTAATCATAACTGGCTTCCAAACCGGCCCCATATGTATGACAAACATGTAAAACTGTATACAAGATTTTATTAAAGATTGTCCCAAGTTATAAATGGTTTCGTGCCTTGTGCGCCTAAATCAATTTTCATAAACACTTTTAAAAAGAGTCGGTTAATTGTATTTACCAGTGAAAACTGACGTATTTTCAAAAGACTAAGTGACAGGTACTACTCGTAATAGGCTGGGAGTTGTTCGGTGTCAATAAAGGATCTTGCAAATCCTTAGGATGTCCTAAAGTCTGCCAAACTTCATTTTATACATTTTGTAATGATCCGCCTGTGGATTGATATTACAAGCTCGTCTATAATTAATACTTTGATATTTTCAGACAATTGGGTTTGTAATAATATTTTATATTCCAAGACTTCTGCTGTGCTATTCTGTGCATGTTTTACCATTATGATATCAATCTTACGTCACGATACTCCCCACCGGGCTGAGCTGTAAATATCGGGGTGTGACATAATGTCAAGTCCCTTTCGCACAAAAGGAGTCTTGTGCGAAAGGAGTTCCTATTCATGAGAGTCTCTACTGCACAAAAGTCCTTGTTGCACGAAAGTCCCTGTTGCACGAAATGGCTTGTTGCCTTTCGTGCGAAAGGGCCTATCGTGCGAAAGCGCCTGTCATCCCAAAGTGCATATCGTCCCAAAGGGCCTGTCGTCCCAGGGTTTTCAAATGACAGAGATTGCCTATAAATAGGGATGTTGGGTCTTGTCATTTAGCATCTGGGTGGACTTGAGAGGGGAATAAATTTTGTCCATGAATTCGAGGTCAATTCGTGGTTTTGTCCATGAATTCGAGGTCAATTCTTGGTTTTGTACTTAAATATAATCAATAAAAACTAGTTAAATTAGATTGTTCTTGTGTTTGTCAACTTCTTACATGGATTCCACACATGATATGAAGATTATCTTACCGGCTGGAGCATTCGGAGACCTGAAACAGTCCTTACAAGTGGTATCAGAGCTTGGAGACCGGTTTCAGTGACGAATAGCACATGATATCAACCGATTTGAGAAGAATTGAAGCCGATTTCATCCAATTTCACATCATCTTTCTTCCACTTCTAATCTTTTTTCTTAAAACTTAAAATTGACCTCGAATTCATGGACAAAATTCGTTGAATTTTGAACATGTTTTGCGATTTAACATAGATTCAAATCCTTGAAAAGATCAGACCTTAATTCGAATAAAATCATTGAAAAATCTTGAAAAAATTTCAAAAAACGCAACTTGATTTTCGAGAGGAAGGGCCCTGTCGCGCGAAAAGTCCCCGGTCGCTCGAAAACAACCTCATGTCACGCGAAAAATCTCCCATCGCGCGAAACAGCTTTTTGTTGCACGAAACTTTGTTCTTTTTGTTCAAAAGATCTGTTTGACCATTTTCTTTGGTTTTTCATGTATTTTTTGCGTAACTCAAGGTGTTGACAATGACAATAAGTGAAGATGTTATTGAAGGATGGAGAAGAGCCAGAATTAATTTTGAATCAAAATGTGCTCCGAAATACGATGAAGAGTCGGATTGTTATGTGATTGATGATGGTTATAAAACTATTATTTCTTCTAGTTTTAGTTCACATAGTGGATACTGTATAACGAAATATGATGAACTTGAGAAACAACAAGTCAAAGAGATAATAGACGTGAACCAGGAGATGACAGATGAAGTAATTGAGGAATCCGAATCAAAGATTGAAGAAGTGACTGAAAATGAAGGAGAAATACACTTCGATGAAATTCCTGAGGATTCTGATAGAGATTATTTTTCATTTAAAGAAATGATGCAAGAAAGTTTAAGATCTTTTTTATCTTCTAATTATTGTGTTGGAAGTAGCTCAGGTTCTAACGAAAGTCAGAGAGAAGAAGAAAATAATGAAATTGTCAAAGAGGAGAGAGTGTTAGAAGAAGCAAATGAGGTCAACATAAAAGATAAAGCTATGATGGCTCAGTTTAATGAAGAAGAAGAAAAAGTTGACCTGATTGATGAAAAGGAAGAATGTGAAAACGATGATGAAATGGTTGAAACTGAGTGTAAGAAGTACAATGGACCATGCGAGCTCTGTGTAGGAAACGAAGAATTTTTCAAACAAAACCACACAGTTCTTGCTAAAAAAGAAGAATTTTAAACAAAACGTATTTAGAGGTTGCTGAAAACGAAGAATTTTTAAATCAAACTCACTTAGAATTTGATAAAAAGGAAATGTTTTTGAGAAAGAAATGCACAGAAGTTCTTGAAAAGAAAAGGTTTTAAATCAAAAATGTGAAGAAATAGCTCAAAGGGAAAAATGTTTGAAATAAAAATGCAATGGGCTTGAAGAAATAAACAAAATTTTGAAACAAAAATGAAGTGCAACGATTGTGTTCAAAAGGACAAAAATTTTCAAGGATTGCAAAAACAGAATGATTTGTTGAAATATGATTATTCTCAAATGAAAGCTGCATATGATAAGATGAGTAGCAAAACTAAACAATTTATTGAAGTTAGCCGTAAAGATATGCTGATACTAAAAGAATCTTGAAGCTACTTTGAAAGCTAAACAAGATGCAATAAATGTCTATATTGATCAAATTGCATTGCTTAAGCAAGAATTAGCTTAAACGGAAAGGGTTAATAAGAAATTGACCAGTTACTCATCTTCAGCATATATTTTTAATCGTATTTTTCAAAAACAACCAAAGGAAAGTGAATCTGAGGAGAAGGTTGTTAGGGATAAAAATGTTGGGTATCATCAAGTTCCACCTCCCATGATGGAAATTATTGTCGAAGAAAATTTGAAGGGGTGGAAAAGGTGTTGAACATCAAATTAAAAACGGTTCAAAATTCAATTGATCAGCTGCCGGATGATAATGATGTGACATACACCAAATCTGATGTTTGTTAATCAGAATTGGTGAATGATGTCGTTGAAAAAGTTGTTGATGATGAAAAACCGAATGATTCCACCAAAAATGATAATTCTAATTCATAGTTTGAAGATGAGGAAAATTTTCTCAATAATTATCTTCAAAAATCATCAAAATCTGATTCTAAAAAGAATGATGATCTGATAATGTTGATGTACAAAATGGTTGGATCTGAAAAATAGTTTTAAGATGATGAATTTCTGATTCAAGACGTGAATTTAGGAAAGCTAGAAAAAGCGTATAAGCTGGTGAAAATCGATGTTTCAGAAATTGAGAATCTTGCAACTGATGCAAGAAATTTGAATTTCAAGAAAAATTAATCTTTTTATACCAAACCAAGAAATTCTCATTATCAAAAGAAAAATGTAAGAGTTGGTTTAGGTTATAAAAAAAGAAAAATCAAAATAAACGATTTCAAAAGTCAAACTTTGAGAATAAAATGAAGTTTGTTCATGGAACAAGTTCGGAGAAAAAGAAAGAATCTCAATTTAGTCGACAGACTAATGAGGAATTCTTTGCTCAAAATAAAAAACAAAAACAGGCAAACGATGTTTTAAACAAAACGTGTTTTAAATGTAATCAAGTTGGACACATTGCTCACAAATGTCCACAAAATTCTAAGCATGTTGATGTTGAACAAAAGAAATCAGAAGGGTTGAAACAGAAAACACCCATCTTTGTACCAAAACAAATTTGGAAACGAAAAGATGAATCTTTAAGAGGAAACAATCAAAATGATTCAAAGTTTTATGTAAAGAATGTTTCTAAAGGTCAAACTTGGGTAGTGAAAAAGAAAGTTGATACTGAAAAAAAGAAACTTGATTCAACTGAAAAAGTTGAAGTCAAGAAACAAGATGTTTTTGAGAAAATGAAAAAGGATTTTCCAAGCTTGTCAGAAACAATTCATGTTTCATTACCCAAGTCAAAACAAGCTTGGGTTGCATTATTCAGGTGAATGATTTGGTGCATGTGTAGGTGTTTCGAAGGTCAATCAAAGTATATTTTGACAACGGAGCAGCCTGGCACATAAAGAAAAAGTAGCCTGGGATTTAGAAAAGGCTAAGATTGGTTTGATTGAAAAATTTATCATGAATATTGAAAATTTTAAAAAAAAATTGAGAAAATATAACGCCGAACTCTCACGGCTGAACAAACAAAACATGATAAAACAAGAATTGAAAATGGTTTTCAAAATATTTAATATCAATGTTTTGGGATCATGTGGAGTGAAAAAGAAACAAGGATTGTGTAAGCAGAAACATATGGCGAGATAAAGCTCTCTACATCGGTTTGTCAAATTTTCTTTAAAAATGTTTTGAATTTTAAGGGGAGTAAGAAAACATATTGAAATATTCAAAATAATTTGAAAATTTGAAAAAGTACAAAACCAATGAAAAAGAGAAAAAAGAGTTGGTGTAAATAGAGGAAATGATAGTATACCAATAGACAATCACGACATGCTAAAGAAATGAATAGCTAAAAAGTGATAAACGATCTCACTAATCATATGCCAGTAGGTTTTTACACGTTTAGTAGATTGTTTTCGAGATATAAACCTAAATTAAAAACTTTCTTAATATGTGGGTAACATCTCTCTGATATATAGATTTAGTACTCCGAAATTTCGTTTGAGAGATTGCCTGATTCTGAGATATTAGGTCTTTATACTTATTGATATCTAGGGTATTATACAAGATCTTCTGATTTTGTGTCGGCAATGGCCTAGATCTTGTAAAATACTTTTCCACTTAAACCCTAAAACTGCACAAAAATTGAAAATGTCAAAAGATATATCAATTGCAATCAAAAGATTCCTAAGTGGAACACACCTTAAGTCGAGCCTTCATCTCTTTGTAAGAACGGTGGTTCTAACCTGAGCTCTCAAGGTCTCGTACTAACCCAAAGACAGATATCAAGTAGGTATATACACCTGTAAGACTGAATCCAGGTAATCTTAATACGGGAGTATATTCTGAGATGGGACACATGGTTAAGTTAGTTCCTAAGACATTAATTTCGAATCTTGAAACAATCGAAGTCTGTGTAGAAATTTAAGTGGATAATAATACTGACAATCTAGGTTAATTGTTTAAAACTTAAAGTTTAAATAGAACAACGGAGTTTGTGATTTGTCAAAAGCTTTTATAATCCTTTAACACAAACTCAACAAAAATATGTTTGTAAATATGTTTGTACATAGTTGTTATATTTCATTTCATTTCAGATAAAACTCAAAAAGATTTTGATTCATCTTATGTTTCGACAACTGATGCAGCGATGCTGAATTTCAAAATCTGAATATGCTGAACATGTTTTGAAACAAATACAAGTTCATTAATTTGAAACTTGAAATTCAAAAAGAAAATCTAAAATTGTTTAAAATTATTAGCTAAGGTCATTAATTTGGACATAGTAGATAATTCGAATAGTCAAGGTCATTAAGATGAACTTGAATATCTGTGAGGGTTATTGAGACTGATAATGTTGAGATTAAAGATAGATGTTTAATTTGGAAACTTTCACATGTGAAATCTAAAACGTTTATTTGAATGATAATGAGATTTTATGGAAGGTTGATTGATAGGGGGAGTTGTATAAAATGGTTAACAGAGAAAAGGAAGCTCAAGCCCAGGAAGAGATCGTGGAGCTGAATCATCAAACAAAGACTCATAAATCAAGTGTGTAATTGCAAAGAGGGAGTCTAAAGAAAGAAGGAGTATGTGATGCAATAGTGTCAAAGTTATCAAAGACTCTGTAGAGATTGAAGATTAACTACAAGGATTGACTGCGGCAATATCCAAGGGGGAGTCTGTGAGTGCATTATGTCTATTACCTCCGTCAATATTTCGAGTCATAGTTGGTTGTATAGGATTTCGTGTTAAAATGTCGGATTTGTAATGTCAAGTCCCTTTCGCACAAAAGGAGTCCTATTGTGCAAAAGGAGTTCCTGTTGCATGAAAGTCACTATTGCACGAGAGTCCCTGTTGCACGAAAGTCCCTGTTGCACGAAAGTCCCTATTGCACAAAAGTGTCTGTTGCACGAAATGGCCTGTTGCACGAAATGGCCTGGTGCATGAAATGGCCTGTTACACGAAAGGGCCTGTCGTGCGAAAGCTCCTGTCGTCCCAAAGTTTCTGTCTTCCCAGGGTGTTCAAATTATAGGGATTGCCTATAAATAGGGATGTTGGGTCTTGTCATTTAAAAACTTTGTGGACTTGTGAGGGGAAACTTTGTCCATTTCGTTTCGTGGTTTTGTACTATCAAATATTCAATAGAAACCAGTTTAATTAGAGAGTTCTTGTGTTTGTCATCATTATACATGGATTCCGCACATGATATGGTGAATATCTGACCAGCCGGAGCATTCAAAGATCCGAAACAGTTCTCACAAACCATCTTGCCTTACCCATCATGGATTTGGTCTCCGATGCACTTCAACGTGATGACTATGTTACACGCCTGAAGGCTATATTCAAGATTCCCGAAAGCCAGGAGATTGACGAGGAAAGTGAAGACGATGACGATGGTGATGATGGTGATGCGGTGTGAAAACTACAGTTTGTATTTTGTAAAAAAAGGCATTTGTGCCTTGTGTTTTGTGTAGTTTGCTCTTCCTTGAACAAACTTGCATGTAATATATGCGCATTGCGCTTGTTAATGAAAAGTAAATTTTTTTACTTTGATTAATTATTATGTTACAATTATTGCATGTATTAGAAACTTTGTTTAGGTAGCAAGAATAAGTGTAAGTGTGGCTCGTGTTTAAGCGATGTAATCCTACTCCGCGCTATGATCGAGGGAGTCTTGGAAATTAGGTTGTTCATGAGCTCGTAATTTAGCTTTATTGTTTTTGCATGGACTCAAAGTTGAGCATGCATTTGTAACTTAAATTTACACATAGGAAATAACAAGAAAATAATGTAAACAACACTTGTATTAGTAAACTTGTTAGGCGCGAAGCCATCGTTTACAAAGGTTATGTATTACATGTAGCATTTTCTCAGGTGTTATGCATTCCAGGCGCGTGGAACAATGGGACCGTCTAAAGTATGTAGTTTATACGCACCTTTGCCCCTCGTGAATAAGGTAGGGACCCTCCGACGTGAGTGAGGGTGTGTATATCTCTATTATATTTTTTAGTAATTTTCACTCGTTATTCAAGCTTTATAATTATAAAACACGATATGACACTATCACTCTCTAAAACACGCTAGGGCAAGTGCACCAATTGTTGGCATAGTATATTGATGGTAAGATACCGAGGTCGTCCAAGGGCACAAGAGCTTTTAATACCGGAATATTGTCGACGTCTAATCTAATCAAATTTTTGAGAAAAGATTTTTTAATAAGTAAAATAAAGAAATAATTTTGAGAAAAGATTTTTTGATAAGTAAAATAAAGAAATAAAAGAAACAAATAAACAAGATAGAATCACTTACTTCCGACTATATATCCTTTGATGATTTCCGCACTTTGGATTTTTTAACAGATTATCTTATTTAAAGTGGTGTGTCCCTCTTTTGGAGGAACGCTACCCTCAGCTATATTTGTCTGAGTCAGCAGGGATACATTCTTGCAAGGCCAGAATATTGAAAGATAATTAAGTAAGTTATTAATGCAAAATGTGGCATGTCCCCCTTTTGGAGGCAACGCTACCCTCGGCCATATTGGCTTGAGTCAGCAGGGATACAGTCTCGCAAGGCCGGTTTAAGGAATAAATAGTAGTTTATTTATAGGGGATTCAAATCGTTCTTACTTCCTCTGATTTGATGTTATCTGCCTCAAAGGAAGTCCTAATAAGCTTGAATCAATTCCTTACAAGATCTATACACTGAACGCGGCAAGAACTTTACCCAAACCATCATTCTAACCCCCTTCCAGGTAGTTAACGCGCTTTATATAGATCGTAAAGACACGAATGAGTGAATCAACAAAACATGAAGAGATGATAGAATAAAGCTCACTTTCAATATAAAAAACTAAATATCAAAGTCATTAATACAAACCCAATTAAAAAGTTAACCAAAGCTTGCAAATCAAAAGTAATACATAAATGACTTGTCTTCACCAAGTGATCTAAGAGATTAGCCAAGCATGGCCTTTGTTTGACAAAAACTCTTACAATCAATCTTAGATCTCGAGACGACTACACACACTCTAAAGATGGATGATGGATGAATGTGGTCAATTATGGTGTATTATGATGGTATAGTGGTGGTGGAGTGGTGGTAGGTGTGAGAGAAGTGGTTTTCCAAGGGATGGATTGCAATTGAACCAAGCACCCCTATTTATAGCTAGAAACAGAAGCTTTACACGGCCCTGTGCCCTCCTTCTTCTCTGTCTTCATTTAATGAGCTTGTCAGTCTGGATGCTTGCACGGCCCCATGGCCATTGTACTTGCTGTACTATCCAAGATTTGCATATCTGGAAGTTGACCATGGTCCGTGTCCATGTGACACGACCCTGTGTCTCTTGTCTTCTTTTGTTTGTCTTTTTTTCTGGAATCTTGAGTGGGGCACGACCCCATTCCTTGGTGGCACGACCACGTGCTTGTCTTCTAATTTGTTATATTTGGTCTTGGGGTGAAGCTCAGAGGGTCGGTATGATGTATCAACTTTCCTTCTTTTGCATTTATGCTGGTTTTTGCCATTAATTTGTTCCTTTTGTACATTTAAGCTTTTTAAATCTTGAATCAAAAGTATACAAAGAAATGCACTTTTTCCAACATTGGTACTAAAAAGGGTTGATTTTACACCTTATTTGATATAATTTATATGTTGCATTTAGTGCATATCAAATACCCCTACACTTGAATCTTTGCTTGTCTTCGACCAAAACTCTTTAATATTGCTTACACACCCAAATGGAATTGGTAGAGAAGAAGTTTTCGGGTCTTGTTTGTAGAGTGTCGGGAATCGAAGTTCTTTTTATTCTTGTTTTAATGTTATTTACAATCATATTCGACATGATTTATTTAGAACTCTTTTTAAGAAAAATAAATATTCTTTTAGGCATAACATGCTTTTTAAAATTTCTTAGCTATATATGTAAGTCCAGATATCCTTTTATGATATCACCAAACCCCCAAAAGTGCGAAAATCAATTGAGTGAACACAAGAAATCAGAAGAGTGGTTGTATAATAAGATTGCACACAAGCTAAATGCTTGTCTGGTACAATATTGTACAAGGCAACAAACCGTACGCAACCAACAACCCTATAATGTACATAGGGCGACCTACTTACAAACTGGGCCAAGGCCCAACCACACACTTTATCTAATATCTAGACAAGTCCAAAATATCATAATTAGTCCAAAATACCAACTCACTACCAAGCTATACAAGACAAGCGTAAACCTACTAAACTATGCCCTTACAATATCCCCTAGGTTTATGCTGTCTTGGCAAACCAATCACTCTTTACGTCTTGGTTCTTCTTCAGTTGTGCATCCGATATCTTATTTCCAATGTAAGGTCCAAACAGTTGCGTCTCAATCTGACCTCTTCTTCCAGACCACATCTTCAAATTTATAATTTGAGCAACTCCAGCACTATATGAAAAAATATTAACTGTTGTTTGTTCCAATAACACCGTCTAAGTCTTGGTTCATGGCAACTTTTTCACTCAACAAGGTTTGATTAGTAAAGTCCATTTCCGGAAAAGGAATCTATTAGTAATAACTTAATAATATTTAGTTTAACAGTTAATATTTTTTCAATTTTATTAAGTTATAAATGTGTCCAAGTTAATGTCAAGAAACAGTCCCAGTCAAAGTCCAGATTAAAGTCCAAAGGTATCGCACAATCAACCCTGCACACTTCAAATTGGGCCACACACAGTTATGTTGGGCAGTACACCGCTTAGGATGGATCGTACACAGTTTGATTAATTGGGTCGTACAACTGATTAAGTTTTATGGATCGCGCATTCTTAAGCTGAATCGCACATAACTTAATTGGACCGCACACTTAGTTGGACCGCACATCAAGCAAACCTGGGCTGAACACAAACAATATCTTGACCGAACACCAATATAACTGGGCCGCACACAATTTTGCTTGGTCGCACACAATTGTTCTTGGTCGCACACAATTATACTGGGTCGCACATATGAATCGTACACATGATTAAGCTGATCAGAGTCGTACACTCGTATCTTCGACCACAAACTAATATGTTGGACTGCACACTTGATTCCCAACACTTGCACCTCATACACTGAAAGTTATATTGGGTCGCACACTTGATGTTTTGGTAAAAATAATTTACCAAATCCCGATGATAAAGGAATAAATCGAAACTTCAAATTTTTGAGATCTTTTCCACCAATAATGTGACACCTGTGTCACTGCGACCATCAAACAAATGCCAAACCAATGAAATTTTGTGTTTCATACTTGGGATTTGTAAAAATATGTGTATCATTTGCACATATCAAATTTTGTTCGATTTCAAGCTTTAAATCACTTTCTGGAAGGTTATACGCGATCTGATGCGTAAATATAACCAGTTTAATGCAAAGAACACTCCGGAATAGTGAAATAGGCTTAACATACCTTAAATAACCTTTACATAACTTAGAAATAAGTTTCGAAGGCTTTCGTATGGCAAAATCAAGTTAAATCGCTTACAGGGACTAAAGTTGACAAACTGCGAAAGTATGCCAATTTGAACTGTAACAAACATTCCGGAACATGACCATAAGTTAAACATACCATAAATATCCTTCACATAGCTTAGAAATAGGCTTTGAGGGGTTCGGTATGCTAAAACAAACTTTTGGGTCATTCAGGGACTAAAAGTGTCAAAAAGTGCACAAGTTTGCATTTTCGCGCATAACTTACGTTCTGAATACATCCGGACATCCAAAAATTTATGGAAGCACTAAAATATTTTATTTTAGTGTTTGGCATAAGAAAAATCTATTCGTCGCGTCATTTGGATCGTTTTTCGCGCTTGTGCGCATTCCGTCGTAATTAAGCGAACATCGCGTTCGTACGACCAAACGAACCAACATCCGACATATTTTTGAGCATGTTTCATGTCCACAATGTTTAGGCATCATTTTAGGGCCTTAAAGTTGGCTTGACGGGCCTTAGAAGTGCCGGAAATGGGCTTAAAACACAACAGGGGCTGAAACTGTCATTTATGAAACTTATTTGCTGATCAGAAGCCCCAGGCGGCCCGCCTGAGGTTTGCCTGATCCTGAAGCGGGCCGCATCAGCCTTACAGAACAGATAAGTTCGAACAATCAGCAGATTCCAGCTGTTTTATCCACCACCACACATTCTCAACTTGCCTATTCAGCTGATAAGGACCATTTTTAGTCACCACAACTTTGCAACACATGTACGGGTAGGATTCGAGCACGGTTTCCTTGAAACGATCTTAACGGTTACCTGAAAACTATAAATACCCCACCCCCCATTGCTTCAAAACCACTAGAATCTGATCTTAAAGACTCTAAGTTGGAACCTTTGTTTCATACCTGAGTTATTTCGATCTAGATTAGCATTCGGGGACCCTTCGTAAGTATTCTTTCGTTCTTTTCATTCTTTTATTGCTTTTCGAGTCCGAAAGTCAAACTTTGTTTAACTTTCAGCATTGACCAGCTTATGGTCAATGCGAAGTTCGTTTGAACTTCGCAACGTGATTGTAATCACGATGGTCATAGTCCCTTGGGACTATGCCTACTGATTACCACGTTGTCTAGGGTCGTAAGGGTAAGCGATCTAATAAATCGCTTATACCTTCGAACCCGACCCAGTTTGGTTGATCATTAGGATCCGACCAAATACATTAGGTGACCATAGTGTATAGGGAATAACCTTCCGAGGTTATACCTTATGGTCACATCGTTTAAGTAGTTGTATGATAGGTAGTTTATGTGCCTTAGGTAAATTACCAAAATACCCTTTTCATGTATAATTGGTAATTAAGCTTATGTAACCTAAACTTTTGTACATAACTGATTATACAACATGATTAAACACGTTTAGGCATATAATACTTGTCATAGGACTAGTTAGACGTCTCGAACGCGTTTTGCGCGCACGACGCGTTAAAGTAGCGTATGTTACCTTAATGGGTCGCGATGGGTCGAAAGCACTTAGGTTAGTCTCAATGTAGTATGTAGGCCTTGTTAAACCATATCATATGAGTTCCAATACTCAATTGGTTTACCAAGCCTCATCCTATCCGATCTCCCGATTTAAGTCCGGTTTATTTATATAGTTTTAGATTGCCGACTGATTCCGTGCTCCCTCTAGCTTTGTTTGGTTGTTGTTCAAGACCTCTAAGCATTCTCAGGCGAGTACATTATTCCCCTCTTTTACTGTTTTCAACTGTTTTGGGGTGACTCATATGTGCTAAATGTCTTAACAATGATTTCAAGAACGATTACAATGGTTTCAAAAACAATTACAATGTGGTTTCAAGAACGATAACAATGGTTTCAAGAACGATTACAATGGTTTCAAAAACAATTACAATGATTTCAAGAACGATTTCAATAAAGTGAACAAACTTGTTGGTTGTAGTTACATAACCAATGACATTCATTAGCAATGATCAAGCCGACCAGTATTAGGTTATGGTACCATAGGATCTGACAAATCCCGTTATTCTCTATACCCATGGTTATGTGTGGGTATTTTGGGTAACGACTGAATCTGTAATTATTAATTTACCCTTTGGTAAGGGTTTGTTAAGAACGAGAACGAGAACGAGTTGGAACGATGAACGAGTCAAGAAGGTTTGAATGTTATTAGAAAATCGACCATAAAGTAGTTTCACAATTAAAACAAGAACGATTTGAACGATTTCACAAAATGTTTTAACGATTGGGTAAACATTTGGACATGATTTACATTTGATCATGCATTTCCACGAGACATAGTATTGATTTAAACCAAGTTTTGCTTCAATACTTTGTTTTGTGAGTTTCACTTATGGTTTAGTTGATGCATTTCACTAGCCATACATATCATTTTGGTTACACATTACATGGTTTACATTTGACACAAACACTTTTTGATATTGGTTATACATAACATGATTTACATCTTGACATGAACATTTTGACATATTATTCCAATACATTTGGCAGTTGGTTTACACATAGACATCTTACATTGTTGGTTTGGTTTGAGTAAGTGAATTAAGTAACGAGGCGTGTGTAATATGATATAAGCATGGTGGATACGCCGCTGGTACTTCCTATATATAAGTGCTTATATGGTATTACATATCGTGGCGTTGTTTAAATCATTTCAATTTAAACATATAACATTTTATACAAATAACATACTTTTCACAATACATTGTTGTACAAACAACTTAACTTATACAAACTCATTTTACATGGTTATTCATTTAATCATGCATTATTTCCCTTATTTATACATATCATCTGAACTTATTATTTTTCAAATGATTTACAAAGACAAAGCAAATTACAAGGTTCATGACTAAACATTTTCCTAAACAGAAGTCATGAATCTTATTTTCACAAAACCTATGTACTCGCCAGCATTTCTTTGCTGACCTCGTTTTCACATATGTTTCAGGTATTGTTGAAAGATATCGATTGATAGGATGCATGCTCACATAGGACTGGACAAGGCCTTAGTGACTCAATAACAATGATAGACTATGTTTAAATTGTGTATCTAGATTTCCAGACGATGTAATTATTCAATGTTTAATAAAACGAAACACTTTTTGGTATCCATGGTTATGAAACATTAATTCTGTTACAACACTCCCCGACGTTTCCGCCACGTTTTGTATGTTACACGTGGTCGGGGTGTGACAGAAAAGATGGTATCAGAGCCAATGGTTATAGGGAATTAGGTTATTAGTAATGCTTTGACCTAGTCTATAACCTTCTTAGGACCCTAACGCGAGTTTACTTGCGTTTAGTCATAAAACAATACCGTCACCTATCCTTAGGCGACGACCACAACAAGAACATAAAATTCAAAACCGCTTTGAAAACTAATCATCTGTTCTAGGATGATTGATTACTAGGTTTTGAACCCTCTGTTATATGGTTTTGAACCCCTTTGAGTTTTCAAAATCTCATCAAGGTTTTGGGTTTTAAATAATGTGAACACGTGCAAACTGGAAGGGTGAATGCCTGTATTCTGGGTTTTCTGTCTAGGCAAGCACTTCGTATATATCTCATCAGACGCGAGACCAGTTGTGCTTACCTGGGAATTCTTGGGATGAGTGTTCACTTATAGGCGAGCATGTCTTCGCGATACATTATTTTTGATCCATTTACTTTGGTTAGTCACTATGTGTCGGTTGTTGCTTTGTAGTAACAAACAAATGACCACTATCCTTGCTTTCATCAGATTTGTTTCATCTCATTCTTTTCGTCTAATTCTCTCACTCGTTTCCTTTCATGTTTCCTCTTTTAGAATGCCTCCTCGACGCGAAAGCCAGATAGCCACTGCCGAATTGGTAGAAATCATTGCGCAGCAAATGGCTGCTCAATTCCCAAACCTCTTTGCTCAATGGAACCAAGCCAACAACAACAACAATGTTCCATGCAAATACAAGGATTTTAACCAGGCTAAACCACTCAAGTTTAGTGGTTCTGAAGGAGCGACTGGGCTTCTTCAATGGTTCGAGAGCATTGAGAATACTTTCCGCCACGTGCAGTGTCCTGACAATCGCAAGGTCGAGTTTTCTTCGAGTGTGTTTCAGAAGAGGGCTCTCACATGGTGGAACGGGGTTATGAGGGATCGTGGTGCAGAAGTTGCTCTAGCACAGACATGGGCTGAACTTAGGGCCCTTATGATGAGGGAATTCTGTCCTCGTCATGAGCAGCGAGCTTTGGAGAAGGAATTTGATGAGTTGAAGCAAGATAGTGGTGAGCACAGGGCGTATACTGATAGGTTTGAGGAGTTGAGTCTGCTTTGCCCTACAATGGTTACCCCACTCGACAAGGCTATCGAAAGGTACATCGACGGCCTACCTGACTCGGTACAAGACATCCTTACTGGTAGTAGCCCTACTACACTCCGTCAGGCGATCGAGTTAGCTGCGACATTGACTGAGTCGCAGATTCGGAAGAATAAGTTACACAGAAAGGGTGACAAGGGTAAGAAGCAGGGGTCTGACAAGGAGGATAGCAAGAAAGGTCAAAACAAGAAGGGTAAGGAAGGTGAGACGTCAAAGAAATCAAGAAAGCGAAAGGGTGTTCAGAACTTTGCTGTTACAGCACAGACTGCTCAGAACCCGCGGAACCCACCAGCTCAGCCACCTGCAAAGAAAGCATATGCAGGTACCGCACCTCATTATGCACGCTGCAACGGTCATCACGCGGTACAACAAGCTTGCTGGCAATGCACGACGTGTGGTAAACTTGGGCATTTGGCCAATGTTTGTCGTTTGGGACAAAATCAGGCTGCTCAGGTTCAAGCTCCGGTTCAAGGGAATGCTGCGAGATTCCCACTGGGGTCATGTTTCAACTGCGGAGAGATTGGTCACTTCCGCCACAACTGTCCGAAACTGGTGAATGCAAATGCTAACGCAAACCCAAATGCGAACGTCAACGTCAATGTGAATTCAGCACGTGGTCGAGTGTTTAACATCAATGAGGCAATCAACGATGCAGCGATGAACGATTAGTATTTTGTATTTCCTCTGATTGTTATCTTGAAACATTTAAAGACAATGCGGTTGTTATATAAATAAAAATTTGTGGTTTTTATTTTTTAACTAATGCAATTGTATGAATGTTTGATCCAACCTTATGATGTCAACACAAAGACAAAACTACTCGTGTGGTTCTGTCATTTTTATGATCACTTGTGATCTCCCTAAGAACCTCAAACACTTGTTTCTTTTAAATCTAAAGTATCTTATCGTTTTGCACCGTTCGAGATGCAAGAATTATCAAAACAGCTTCAAGAGTTGTCTGATAAAGGATTCATCCGTCCGAAATTTTCACCTTGGAGAAACTCCTGTCCTCTTTGTGAAAAGAAAAATGGATCTTTTCGAATGTATATCGATTAACGTAAGCCTAGTAAGCTTACCATCAAGAATCGATATCCCCTACCTTAAGTCAACGATTTCTCCGATCAACTGCATAGCGTTTCATGCTTTTCCAAGATCGATTTGCGTTTTGGGTATCATCAACTTTGTATTCTCGAAGAAGATATCCCCAAAACGGTTTTCTGCACGAAGTATGGCCATTACGAGTTTACCGTCATGCCTTTTGGGTTGACAAATGCTCCAGCCATCTTCAAGGACTTAATAAATAGAGTCTGCAAGCCTTATTTGGATCAGTTCGTCATTGTTGTTAATGACATCTTGATCTATTCATATCCCGAGCCGATCACGATCAACACCTTCATTGACATTGGAACCCCTAAAGAAGGAACAAACTTTTCGCTAAATCCTCCAAGAGGAAATTTTGGCTTAAAGAAGTTCAGTTTTTGGGTCATGTAGTCAACAAGCAGGGTATTCATGTGGATCCATCCAAATTGCTGCAATTAAGGATTTGATTCCTTGTATGCTTTAAATAACCGTATCCAAAGATAACAAATTTAAAGGTCAAATTAAACAATTATGCGAGTATGCAATTATGCGATTATGTGATATGTGTTTATGTGTTCTCTTCTATGTTTTTGTGTGATCCGATTTTCAAATCCTCATAGAATCCTTCATATCTTCATATGAGGGATTCATAGTAGGATATTCAAAAGGTACTACCTTAAATCCTTAATGGGCTTCTATGTAATACTTAAGACCCTTGGATTATATAGTATCGCTTCAGGATTCATAAGAGATCCTTTTAGTGGTCTAGTCTAAAAGATTGATTCACAATTTGGTTAAAGAACGACATCTAGTGATGTAGCTAAACAGACTCCTTGATAGTCTATTTAGATCATTTATTGATTTAATTAAAAGGACTCTATGGCGGTCTAGTCACACTCATCACAGGATTGTTCATTTGGTTTTACCCTACACATTATAAAATAGACTGTGTGAACTGTGCAAGGAATTATCTAATTATGGACGCGTACATAATTATGAAATTTAGTACACAGAAACTCAGTAAGATTTATTATGTGTAAGAACCGATAGCGACAACAATAACAAAATGAGAACGATGTAATGGAGGTACGGTGGACGCACCAATGGCGCTTCATATACTTGTATATAAGTGTCCCTCTTACATTGCAAGCATAATGTTATTAAGGTTACTAGAAGTTCAGAACCCTAACCAATGTTGTTCGATCTTTTCAACTTCATGCTTTCAAGCTCTCACAGGTTTCCTCTAATTAAATTTCGGGACGAAATTTCCTAAAGTAGGGGAGACTGTGACACCTGTGTCACTGCGACCATCAAACAAATGCCAAACCAATGAAATTTTGTGTTTCATACTTGGGATTTGTAAAAATATGTGTATCATTTGCACATATCAAATTTTGTTCGATTTCAAGCTTTAAATCACTTTCTGGAAGGTTATACGCGATCTGATGCGTAAATATAACCATTTTAATGCAAAGAACACTCCGGAATAGTGAAATAGGCTTAACATACCTTAAATAACCTTTACATAACTTAGAAATAAGTTTCGAAGGCTTTGGTATGGCAAAATCAAGTTAAATCGCTTACAGGGACTAAAGTTGACAAACTGCGAAAGTATGCCAATTTGAACTGTAACAAACATTCCGGAACATGACCATAAGTTAAACATACCATAAATATCCTTCACATAGCTTAGAAATAGGCTTTGAGGGGTTCGGTATGCTAAAACAAACTTTTGGGTCATTCAGGGACTAAAAGTGTCAAAAAGTGCACAAGTTTGCATTTTCGCGCATAACTTACGTTCTGAATACATCCGGACATCCAAAAATTTATGGAAGCACTAAAATATTTTATTTTAGTGTTTGGCATAAGAAAAATCCATTCGTCGCGTCATTTGGATCGTTTTTCGCGCTTGTGCGCATTCCGTCGTAATTAAGCGAACATCGCGTTCGTACGACCAAACGAACCAACATCCGACATATTTTTGAGCATGTTTCATGTCCACAATGTTTAGGCATCATTTTAGGGCCTTAAAGTTGGCTTGACGGGCCTTAGAAGTGCCGGAAATGGGCTTAAAACACAACAGGGGCTGAAACTGTCATTTATGAAACTTATTTGCTGATCAGAAGCCCCAGGCGGCCCGCCTGAGGTTTGCCTGATCCTGAAGCGGGCCGCATCAGCCTTACAGAACAGATAAGTTCGAACAATCAGCAGATTCCAGCTGTTTTATCCACCACCACACATTCTCAACTTGCCTATTCAGCTGATAAGGACCATTTTTAGTCACCACAACTTTGCAACACATGTACGGGTAGGATTCGAGCACGGTTTCCTTGAAACGATCTTAACGGTTACCCGAAAACTATAAATACCCCACCCCCCATTGCTTCAAAACCACTAGAATCTGATCTTAAAGACTCTAAGTTGGAACCTTTGTTTCATACCTGAGTTATTTCGATCTAGATTAGCATTCGGGGACCCTTCGTAAGTATTCTTTCGTTCTTTTCATTCTTTTATTGCTTTTCGAGTCCGAAAGTCAAACTTTGTTTGACTTTCAGCATTGACCAGCTTATGGTCAATGCGAAGTTCGTTTGAACTTCGCAACGTGATTGTAATCACGATGATCATAGTCCCTTGGGACTATGCCTACTGATTACCACGTTGTCTAGGGTCGTAAGGGTAAGCGATCTAATAAATCGCTTATACCTTCGAACCCGACCCAGTTTGGTTGATCATTAGGATCCGACCAAATACATTAGGTGACCATAGTGTATAGGGAATAACCTTCCGAGGTTATACCTTATGGTCACATCGTTTAAGTAGTTGTATGATAGGTAGTTTATGTGCCTTAGGTAAATTACCAAAATACCCTTTTCATGTATAATTGGTAATTAAGCTTATGTAACCTAAACTTTTGTACATAACTGATTATACAACATGATTAAACACGTTTAGGCATATAATACTTGTCATAGGACTAGTTAGACGTCTCGAACGCGCTTTGCGCGCACGACGCGTTAAAGTAGCGTATGTTACCTTAATGGGTCGCGATGGGTCGAAAGCACTTAGGTTAGTCTCAATGTAGTATGTAGGCCTTGTTAAACCATATCATATGAGTTCCAATACTCAATTGGTTTACCAAGCCTTATCCTATCCGATCTCCCGATTTAAGTCCGGTTTATTTATATAGTTTTAGATTGCCGACTGATTCCGTGCTCCCTCTAGCTTTGTTTGGTTGTTGTTCAAGACCTCTAAGCATTCTCAGGCGAGTACATTATTCCCCTCTTTTACTGTTTTCAACTGTTTTGGGGTGACTCATATGTGCTAAATGTCTTAACAATGATTTCAAGAACGATTACAATGGTTTCAAAAACAATTACAATGTGGTTTCAAGAACGATAACAATGGTTTCAAGAACGATTACAATGGTTTCAAAAACAATTACAATGATTTCAAGAACGATTTCAATAAAGTGAACAAACTTGTTGGTTGTAGTTACATAACCAATGACATTCATTAGCAATGATCAAGCCGACCAGTATTAGGTTATGGTACCATAGGATCTGACAAATCCCGTTATTCTCTATACCCATGGTTATGTGTGGGTATTTTGGGTAACGACTGAATCTGTAATTATTAATTTACCCTTTGGTAAGGGTTTGTTAAGAACGAGAACGAGAACGAGTTGGAACGATGAACGAGTCAAGAAGGTTTGAATGTTATTAGAAAATCGACCATAAAGTAGTTTCACAATTAAAACAAGAACGATTTGAACGATTTCACAAAATGTTTTAACGATTGGGTAAACATTTGGACATGATTTACATTTGATCATGCATTTCCACGAGACATAGTATTGATTTAAACCAAGTTTTGCTTCAATACTTTGTTTTGTGAGTTTCACTTATGGTTTAGTTGATGCATTTCACTAGCCATACATATCATTTTGGTTACACATTACATGGTTTACATTTGACACAAACACTTTTTGATATTGGTTATACATAACATGATTTACATCTTGACATGAACATTTTGACATATTATTCCAATACATTTGGCAGTTGGTTTACACATAGACATCTTACATTGTTGGTTTGGTTTGAGTAAGTGAATTAAGTAACGAGGCGTGTGTAATATGATATAAGCATGGTGGATACGCCGCTGGTACTTCCTATATATAAGTGCTTATATGGTATTACATATCGTGGCGTTGTTTAAATCATTTCAATTTAAACATATAACATTTTATACAAATAACATACTTTTCACAATACATTGTTGTACAAACAACTTAACTTATACAAACTCATTTTACATGGTTATTCATTTAATCATGCATTATTTCCCTTATTTATACATATCATCTGAACTTATTATTTTTTAAATGATTTACAAAGACAAAGCAAATTACAAGGTTCATGACTAAACATTTTCCTAAACAGAAGTCATGAATCTTATTTTCACAAAACCTATGTACTCGCCAGCATTTCTTTGCTGACCTCGTTTTCACATATGTTTCAGGTATTGTTGAAAGATATCGATTGATAGGATGCATGCTCACATAGGACTGGACAAGGCCTTAGTGACTCAATAACAATGATAGACTATGTTTAAATTGTGTATCTAGATTTCCAGACGATGTAATTATTCAATGTTTAATAAAACGAAACACTTTTTGGTATCCATGGTTATGAAACATTAATTCTGTTACAACACTCCCTGACGTTTCCGCCACGTTTTGTATGTTACACGTGGTCGGGGTGTGACAAATAATTCCAAGAAACCTGCAAACACAATTTTCACCTTCCTAAAACATATCAAAATATAGACTTTTTCAAACTGGTTTTCAATCTTCAAAACTATTCTTCGAGAATTGTTTTATTTTGTACCAAAATTTTTGACCATAGACTTAAATATGACCTGTGCAAAATCTAGACACGAATATGATAAGTTAAACAATGATAATCAAAACAAAAAAAAAACTCAAAAACGTCAACCTTTTCGATTTTTAAGAAATCTCCGATTTCTTTCTTCTTGTTCTTTGAGTGATATCTTGATACCGAGTCTTCGAATAAACTTCTTAGGCTCTGATACCAATTGTAAGTCCGGAGATCCTTCCACGATATCACCAAACACCCAAAAGTGCGGAAATTAATTGAGTGAACACAAGAAATCAAAAGAATAGTTGTATATTAAGATTGCACACAAGCTAAATGCTTGTCTAGTACAGTATCGTTCAAGGCAGCAAACCGTACACAACCAATAACCCTATAATGACCTATGTACACACTATTTATAAGCACATAGGCCGATCCACTTACAAACCAGGCCAAGGCCCAACCGCACATTTTATCTAATATTTAGACAAGCCCAAAATATCATAATTAGTCCAAAATACCAAATCACTACCAAGCTATACAAGACAAGTGTAAACCTACTAAACTATGCCCTTACAATATACAAATTAACACACCTCACAAGTGATCACTCAACACTCGGCCGAAGATGTATAAGTGAAACGCTCGGCTCCGGTATGGAACTTACTCCTACCATATGCTTGACAAGTAATCAAAAATCCTCCTTTTTAACATAATCCTTGTAAATATCAAGAGGACTTTAAAAGGGTAGGTTTTTGGTTAAGGGTCGGGTAGTTTTATTTGAAAAGTGGCTAAAAGTGTAAAATGTTGGTTTTCTTTTGAAAATTTATTTGTGACTTAGGTACAAAATAAAGGCTTATAAGCAATAAGCTTGCCTATTTTATTTTAAGCAACTCTTTTTTTTTAATAGAATAAATATTCACAAGATAAACAAGTCACATATTTTTGTGTATTTCTAGATAACTGAATTTTACTAAAATATAGGGGTGTAAAAATAAAAGTGGTTTTGGGTGATGGGTGATTTATGCTAAATGGTATTTTACGGGTTTTGAAATGAAAGGTTTAAGCTCAAAAGTGTTAACTAAAGGAAAATTTGGTGGGAAGATAAAGAGAAAATAAGGTTGAAAAAGAAAAAGGGTTTATAGTCCTAATGCCTCAATCATGTACTTACTTTGATTAGTTGGTAAGGACCAGGAATGTATTGTATTGTCAAGTTCTAGATTCGTACGAACCATATGGGCTATTCACACAAGAAATGAAAAGTGAGTATCTAGTAAAGATATGATATTGAATGCTCGGTAAAGGCTCAAAAATCACGATTTGTGGGAAAAAGGGTAAAAGTGTGAAAATATATATACATTCAAATTTTTAAAAAGACTATCATGCCTATTTATAGATTTTTCTTATATGGTTCTTTTTATCAAGGCGCTATCGGTTGTAAATTTGTAAAAAATTGAACTTTTAGAATTTGGTTTTCTAACAAACTAAAACAAGACAAAACAAATTAAAAAGAAATTATTTTTGAAGAAAAAAAAAAGATTTGGGGTGTTTTAGCGGTTCCAAGTAGACTTTTGTGTAAGGCTTGTTCTAGGACAAACAAATTCAAGTGCCCCCTCCCCACACTTAAATTACACATTGTCCTCAATGTGTCCAAAATTGGTTAGATTTGATTGAATGCGTAAATGTGGATTAAAAACAACAATTTTTTTCAAAAGTCAGATACTAGACACGGGGGGCGTGTTTGGGGGACACAGCCCCGTGTAAAAAGTGCCAGTATCATGACTTCTGTGAAAATTTCCAGAAGGTAGACACGGGGGCGTGTTTGGGGGACACGGCCACGTGTCAAAAGGGCCAGTAAATAAAATTTTCCAAAAGACAGACACGGGAGCGTATCTATGAGGCACGACCCCGTGTAAAAGTTACAGAAGCAAAATTATTTTCTGTAGACTTGAGGCACGGGGGCGTGCTTACCTTACACGGCCCCGTGCTGCACTTACTGTTTTGAAGATTTTGCATCAGGAGATATCTGTTAACATGCATGGGATGCTGTTTTAATGTCCTTTGGCCATCTTAAACCTTCTTTTGAGTGTATCTTATTCCTATAAAGAAAAAACTTTAAAAAAATAAAAGCATTAACTAAAAGCTACATTTTAAACTACTTTGTTATTAGATAGTCCGTGGAATGCCTCCATGGTGCGCCACGTTTATAAGGGTCCTTGGCTAGACCAAAAGTCGGTCAAATATTACCCGAGCGGGATGACTCGCACCCCAAGTTGCACCGGCTGAGGGCGTAGTCTAGGCTCGAGTATATTTCTTTGATATAGTTGACTGGATCATCCTCCACGCGTTTTCCCACTTCAAACTTTATTTCCTTGTTACATACCCTTAATGTTAGCCTTCCGTCACTCATATCCACCATGGCCCGTGTGATAGCACTGAATGGTCTTCCTAATATGAGCGGGATCTCGGTGTCTTCCTCCATATCAAGGATCTTAAAGTCGTCCGGGAAAACAAATTCCTCAACCTTAACCAAGAGATTTTCCACGACACCTTGAAGGTATTTTACCAACCTATCCGCAAGTTGGATGCTCATCCTTGTAGGATGTGGCTTCCCTAGTCCAAGTTGGTTGAACATGGAGGTGGGCATTAGGTTGATGCTAGCCCCTAGGTCGGCAAGTGCATTTCTTATTGGTGATCCTCCAATAGAGCAAAGAATGGTGAAGCTTCCTAGATCAATCTTCTTTTAGGGGAGTTTGTTGAGGAGTGCCGCTAAGCATTCTTCACATCAGTTGACTTGTTGAATTAAATCAATCTTCCTTTTGTGAGTGAGGAAGTCTCTTATGAATTTGGAGTATTTTGGCATTTGTGTGAGGACTTCAACGAAAGGAAGGTTGTTGTGAAGTTGTTTAAGTAAGTTTACAAACATGGTGAATTGCTCGTCGGTCTTTTGGCGAAGTAAACGACCGGTGGTGGTTTGGTTGTTTCTGTGTTTTGGGGTTGAGTATTTTCTTGGTTGTTGGTTATGGGTGTGTCTGTGGGTTGTGTAGTGATTTGGGGTGATGTTGGTTCAATATCGGTTCCTATCTTCTTGTTTCACAAATTGATGACGTTTACTTGGGTTTTTAGGTTTGGTTCATTGTTACTAGGCAAAGCTCCTTATGGTCTTTCATAGAAATTTTGGGCAAGTTGGTTTACTTGGCTTTCAATGTTTTGTATACTGGCCCTTTGGTTTCTAATTTCGGCTTCGGTTTGTAGGAACCTCTCTGAATACCGCTTGTCGGACTCAAAGAAAAAACGAGTGATGAGATCCTCAAGTCTTTATTTTCCTCCTTATTGTTATGGTTGGAAGCCTTGTTGCTCATTTCGAGGTTGTTGTTAAAAGTTAGATCGTTGATTTTGATTTTGTTGGTTGCTACCCCCGGACTCTTTCCAACTAAATTTGGGATGATTCTGTCACTCGGGGGGTGAAGGTTTTGCTTGGGGCTCCTGGTGGTCATGGGTGATTATTGAGGTAGTTTACTACTTCCGTTTGGTTCTCCATATCTTTCATATAACTCTAGTTTTCGTGTGGTCCGCCACACCCTTCACAAGCCATAACCGAAACCGTTTTATTTAATTCAAGTTTCTTTATTTTTGTCGTAATCTTTATTTTTGTCGTAAAATCTTCGATTTGGGCTTGCAAAGAGGTGCCTTCATCCACTTTATGGGCGCTCGGGGCTATTGATTTTGAACCCCTAGGAGTGTGACATTGAAAATTATTTTGAGCAATTTCCTCAATTTGGTTAAAATTTCGTCGGGTCGCCGATTTCCAAGGTGTTCCCCGGAGTTAGAATCAAGGATTTGCCTTGTGTGTGGTAAAAGTCCATTGTAGAAAATGGATACTTGTTGCCAACGTTTAAGACCATGATACGAGCATTTCCTTAATAACTCCTTGAACTTTTCCCATGTCTAGTACAAAGATTCCCCGTCGTCTTGAGAGTATGAATTAATTTCGGTCATGAGTTTGGCGGTTTTAGCTGGAGGGAAATATTTGTAGAGAAATTTTTGGGCAAGCTCATCCCAAGTGTGCACGGGCCCACTTGGGAGGGTGTTTTCCCAAGCATTTGCTCGGTCTTTGAGGGGAAAGGGGAACATACGGAGCACGATAGTATCATTGGAGGCTCCGTTGATCCGAAAGATACTATCCGGCTCGGGTAGGCCGTGAAAGGTGGCAGAATTTTGGAGCATTTTGTCGCAACCCCCGACCCCTACCCCGGGAGCGGGCGGCCACGAGGACAGTATCAGTGGTATCGGTGTATATTAATTTGGCAGCGGAAAATACATCAGGACCGTAGTTAGGAAATAGTTTATCAGAGTAAAACACCACGCTTTTATAAATAATAAATACATGGGAGAAACCCAAGTTCCTAATACAAATATGTTTATAGGGATAAATCCCAATTTATTGAAATAAAACTTCTTTCTTGTTTAGGTAACTTTTATAGCCATTTTTCCAAGCCTTCAGTGCTCTCCAGCTGGCTTCTATTTGGCTTTAACATTTTGTTACCTGAAACGCATTTAAAAAGTTTTATCAGCAAGAAATACTGGCGAGTGCATCCCAATTTAATCAAAACATGATTTTATATCTTACAGTATTGAGAGCGATTACAATGTTTATATCTACCCAATTACCACACACGGTACTGTCAATCCTGACTTGTGGTCGTGCTACTACTCACAATGTAGTAACAAGTAATGTATACGAAACCCCAACATACCGACAGTAATTGTAGAACACATAGACTCAATCACTGTTAATTATACTTTAAAACAACTGAGATTTTGTAAAAACAGTTTACAAAAATAAGATGTACTCACATTGCTATTTTAGATAATACTACTGCTTGCTGGTGACTTCCTGGTTAAAATCTATTAAATTAAACAATGCACACGTGTTAGGAAGATAACCCAATTTACATTAGCTATACCCTCCCCTTGAGACAGAACTCCAATGACTAAGTCAGGCAGAGCCTTGACATGCGTTACGGAGCTCTAGATCAATCGGGTAGAGTAACTAATACGTAACTGGGGGTTATAATACTTACAATAAGGTAGAGCATCGCTTTTTAGGGGGTATAATACCCGAGTATTATTGCTATTATATTTGAGAGAGAAAGAAAATTTTGAGCGACTGACTTCTGAGCTCGAACGCTCAATTTATAGGATGTTCTCGAAGTCCGTCATGCCCCGCAACAGATAAAGGCAAGGCCTTCGCGGGCCGCGAGCGGCCTAGGGTAGGCCCTAGCTTGGCTAAGTCGGACACCTAGTCTTCACACGCGTATGGCCACATGGTGGAACCAGGTGCAGCCTGGTGTCCAGCTGTCGCGCCCCGCGAAGGCCTGGCTTAACTTGGTCGCGCCCCGCGACAGCCTTATAATTTTTGTTTTATTTGATTTTTGTAAATATAAAGGTATATTAGGCCCGTTTTTTCGTATATGGGGTGTATTTTAGAATGTATAAAACATGTTTAAGGGTTCTGGGAGAGTTGTTATATCCTCCCTCCTTGTTTTAGATATCGTCCTCGAGGTATACTGGAACAGGTGTGGATATTTCCTCTGCATCTCTGATTCGAGCTCCCAAGTGTACTCTGGTCCTCTCTTGGAATCAGATTTTACCTTGACTAGAACTAATCTCTTGTGTTTGAGATTCTTGATCTTCCGGTCTTCAATCTATAGGGGTTTCTCTACAAATTTAAGGTTCTCATTTACCTCTATGTCCTTAAGAGGTACCACTAATGATTCATCTGCTAAACACTTCTTGAGATTACATACATGAAATACCTCATGTATCCCTGCCATTTCCTCTGGCAGTTGTAGCTGGTAAGCTACTGGTCCTATTCTTCTAATAATCTCAAAAGGTCCAACATACCTTGGACTTAGCTTTCCCCTCTTAATAAATCTAACCACTCCTTTCCATGGAGAAACTTTTAATAACACCTTATCTCCGACTTGAAATTCCAACGGTTTACGTCTGTTATCTGCATAACTCTTTTGATGATCGCGTACTGCTTTTAGTCTTTCCTTGACTTGAATAATCTTGTCCATTGTTTCATGTACTATTTCTGGTCCAGACAGTTGCTTTTCTCCAATTTCTACCCAACAGACTGGAGTTCGGCACTTTCGTCCATAAAGCGCTTCAAATGGTGCAGCATTGATACTGGTATGATAGCTGTTATTGTAGGAAAATTCTATTAATGGTAAATGATCATCCCAATTTCCTCCGAAATCAATTACACAAGCTCTAAGCATATCTTCCATTGTCTGAATTGTCCTTTCGCTTTGTCCATCCGTTTAAGGATGATAAGCAGTGCTTAGATTCAACTTGGTTCCCATTGCTTTTTGGAAACTAGTCCAAAAAATGAGAAGTAAAACGGCTTTCTCTATCCGAAACAATAGATAAAGGAATTCCATGTAATGAAACTATTTCATTTACATATAACTTAGCTAACTGTTCCATACTGAAAGTTTCCTTCATGGTAAGAAATGAGCAGACTTGGTTAATCTGTCTACAATCACCCAGATTGTATCATTATCTTTTCGTGTCTTTGGTAATTTAGTAACAAAGTCCATTGTTATCAATTACCACTTCCATATAGGCATTTCTAGTTCCTTCAATAAACCTGAGGGTTTCTGATGTTCAGCATTAACCTGTGAACAGGTTAGACACTCGGCATCATAGGTGGCTATCCTTTTTCATTCCTATCCACCAGAAATTCTTTCTTAAGTCTTGATACATCTTATCACTACCAGGATGTATCGTATACTTAGACTTATGGGCTTCTTCTAAAATTCGGTGGCGTAGGTTTCCTTGTTTAGGTATCCAGATTCTTTTCTTATGGAATCTCTAAATTCCATCTGTTCCTTGCTCTAATTCCTTAATCATTCCTTTTAATTTTTCAGTATCATCCTTGATTACTGATTCCTGTACTTCTCTAATTTGCTTATTTAAATCTATCTACTGATTTAATTTGAGAGAACGTACTCGTCTTGGCTTTTCATGATACCGACTTAAAGCATCAGCTATTACATTAGCCTTACCTGCATGATACTGAATATTACAATCATAATCACTAAGAATTTTCATCCATCGTCTCTGTCTCATATTTAACTCCTTTTTCCCGAAAACATATCTTAGACTCTTATGATCGGTGAAAATAGTAAACTTGCTACCTTAAAGGTAATGTCTCCATATTTTAAGGGCAAAAATTATGGCTCCTAACTCCAGATCATGGGTTGTATAATTCTCTTCATGATTCTTAAGTTGTCTAGAGGCATAGGCTATAACGTTTTGACGTTGCATCAACACACATCCATAACCTAACTTAGAAGCGTCACAATAGACTATAAAGTCTTCAGTTCCTTCTTGTAAAGCGAGTATGGGTGCGTTGGTTAATCATTGCTTAAGAATTCTAAAATCTTTTTCTTGTTTTGGTCCCCATTCAAACCTAACTGATTTGCAGGTCAGTTTTGTTAAGGGAATAGCTATTCTAGAAAAATCTCGGATAAATCGTCTATAGTATCCTGCTAATCCAAGAAAACTTCTTACCTCCGTTGGTGAGTCAGGGACTTTCCATTTAGTAATTGCCTCAACTTTTGTGGGATCCACATGAATTCCTTCATGATTAACTAAATGTCCAAGAAATTGTACCTCTTGTAACCAAAATTCATATTTTGAGAATTTAGCATAAAGCTTCTCTTTTCTCAGCAATGTAAGGAGTGCATGCAGATGATGTGCATGTTCCTCTCTACTCTTAGAGTAAATTAGAATATCATCTATAAAGGCAATTATGAATTTATCCAGATATGGTTTACATATTCTGTCCATCATGTCCATAAATGCGGCTGGGGCATTGGTTAAACCAAATGGCATGACTGTAAATTCATAATGACCATACCTTGTTCTGAAAGTAGTTTTAGGAATATCCTCTTCATGTACTTTCAGTTGATGATATCCTGAGCGTAAATCGATCTTAGAAAATAATCGAGCTCCTTGAAGTTTATCAAACAGATCATCGATTCTCGGTAGTGGGTACTGATTTTTAATCGTGACATTGTTCAATTTTCGGTAATCAATGCACATACGTATTGATCCGTCCTTTTTCTTGACAAACAAGATTGGTGCTCCCCATGGTAATGAACTAGGCTGTATGAAACCTTTCTACAGAAGTTCATCCAATTGTTTCTTCAGTTCTTGCATCTCTGCTGGTGCCAAACGGTAAGGTGCCTTGGCAATCGGTGCTGTCCCTGGTAGTAGATGAATTCTGAATTCAACCTCTCTATCTGGTGGTAGTCCAGGTAGCTCTTCTAGGAAAACATCTGAGAATTGAGATACTACGGGAATATCTTTTAATTCTTTTCCTTTAGTGTTAATGATTATGGAAATCATATATACTGGTGATCCTTTCCTTGCATAACTTGTTGTTTTCATCACAGAGATGAATTTTGTGGACCTAGTTGGCTTGTCTCCTTTAATTGTGATCTTTTCACCCTTTGATGAATTTACTTGTATTGACTTTTGATCACATAGAATACTGGCTCGATTGGCTACTAACCAATCCATTCGTAATACGATATCAAATCCAGCCAGATTCATTAGGTAAAGGTTAGCATTAAAATTATGGTTTAAAATTTATATTCTTGCTCCTTGCAAGATTTCAGTGATCTTAATGGATTCTCCATTTGCCATTTCCACCAAACATTCTTGTTGAAGTTTAGTTAATGGTTGATTGAGAAGTTTGCAGAACAAAGTATTAATAAAACTTTGGTTCGCACCAGAGTCAAATAATACTTTAGCAAAAATATCATTTACTAAAAACGTACCAGCAATCACGTCCGGAATCATCTTGGCTTCTTCAGCAGTTAGAACAAATGCTCTGGCGTTCTTAGTAGTTTTGATGTTTGTTGCTGGAGCTAGTTTCGGACAGTTCGGTTTGATATGCCCTGTCTCTCCACAGTTGAAGCATAGCTTATTGCTGGGTTTCTTCTTACAGTCTTCTTCCTTGTGACCCGATATTTTGTAGAAGTTGTAGTATATGGAACATCTCCCTGAGTGCTTCTTCTTGCAGTACTTACAGTAAGGTGCATAAGTAGAACCTGTACCTTTCCCACGGTTGGAATAACCGTAGCGAAATTCCTGGGTAAGTTTTTGGGCTAGGTTCTTTCTCTGGTTTTCTTCTTACGTACGTACTAATTCATCAGTCAAGGTATTTGCTAGTTCTACAGCTTCTTCTATGGTATGGGGTCTAGCTGCCTTGACTACACATCTAATCATTAATCCACAAATGTAACAGGAGATTAACACTGGTTTTAGTGAGGCTAGGGTTGGCACTATTCTAGCATATTTGAAGAATACGTTAGTGTAACCCTTGCAGTCCACTCCAATCATTCTAAGGTTTAAGAACTTATTGGCAATTTGTTCCTTTTCATTGGGAGGACAAAATTTTCTTTCAACCATGTTCTTAAAGTCAGTCCATTCCATATTATAAACTATGTCACTTCCCCTAGACTGGATAATAGTATTCCACCATTCTAAGGCTGCATTCTTAAATAGATTAGAAGTAAACATAATTTTATCTTCCTCTGCACAGTTGCTTATTTTTAAGACTGCTTCTGTCTTTTCTATCCAACGTAGAGCTACAATGGCTCCTTCATTGCTAGAGAATTCTATTGGTTTGCAAGACCAGAATTCTTTGTAAGAACAACCATATGACATGGTTCTTCTTCTTTTTGGAATATGCAATTGGAGTAGCGGTCCATTATTCACACTATGACTGGGTTCAATAGGTGGTCGTTTACTTCCACTTTTAGTTTTATTATTTTCTACTTCTTTAACAGTCTTGATAATATATGGCATAGCGTCTAAGATTCCTTGTGCGACTATATGTTGGATGGCACTGTTTTCTATTTGGTTCCCATTATTATTGTTATTCTGGTTTTCCTGATTTATTCGTTGTCTATCTGAATTATAAACATTTATCAGGTATTAATATCACAGAACAAGATTTAATTTAAACAATCACGCAAACACATTAATCAAAATCGTCGAGCATTGTGACATTTACTCCTTTTCACACACACACACACACATATATATATATATATATATATTACAATCTACAACTGGAATTGAAATACACTACTAGTTATGCATCAATACGTATTAGGTTATCTATTTTAGTTGATTTGATTTTTTTTCTACACACATTTATATATTATTATTATTACTATTACTAGGGGTTGTTCCAGAATTGCATTTCCCGCTCGTCGTATTTCCACACGAGCTTCTCTCCTATTTGTTTTATCCTCTCTCCTTCCTTAACTAATTCCTCACCAAATGTGCGGAGTTCCTGCACATTTTCCTCACTCATGGAAGACAGTGGTGTGGGTACTGGGTCAGGGTACTGAGGTATAGGTTCTCCATATGTGTATGGGTCGCCTAACACACTCTGAAAATACGAGTCGTTATTCCAAAATGGATCTGCGGGATTAAGGTCTGTGTATTGTGCTATGGGATCTGGCATCGGGTCTCCCTGTGGATAAAGTTCCTGATAATCCCTATGGTCATCTTCCCATGGATCATATGCTAAAGGATTGGGTGCTGGGATCCTAGGTATCTCGTTAGGGTCAAATGCTGGTATAGGTAATTGGTTTCCTTGGGTAAATTCTATCTCCATTGGTTGGGTTGGGAATAATGGCAATGGTTGTGGTACAATTATCTGATCTAGGTTTGGATCGACTACTGTGGTGGCTAATATATGAAAGTTTGCCAATCGTCTATTCACTACTTCTTGAGTCTAGGCGTTCATTTCCCTATTGGTTGCTGCTAATGCCCTTTGTTGCTGTAACTTCCTCATTCGCTTTCTCCTCTCGTGTGCTCCCCGACTGAACCATCCTCTCTTTTTTAAAGGGAATGGTTCCTCGGATTGTGCCTAAAAAAATGAAGATTCCCTCTTCAGTGTCAGTAGAATACCCCGAAGGAGTAGGCTGTGATGAAGTTCCATCACTTTTGGGAGAACTACCTAGGTGACGATAGGCTTCAGACGTACCATGATCACTCATACTGTAAACTAACAGATTGTCAAATAACACAAAACAATAATATACATATATACATATAATCACATAGATTATTTCCTAACATAAATGATAAAATTTTGGTGTCAGCAGAACACTTCTGTGGCTTAAATCAGTGGTTGTAGCTCTGATACCACTCTTTGTCGCAACCCCCGACCCCTACCGCGGGAGCGGGCGGCAGCGAGGACAATATCAGTGGTATCGGTGTTTATTAATTTGGCAGCGGAAAATACATCAGGACCGTATTTAGGAAATAGTTTATCAGAGTAAAACACCACGCTTTTATAAATATTAAATACATGGGAGAAACCCAAGTTTCCATTACAAATATGTTTATAGGGATAAATCCTAATTTATTGAAATAAAACTTCTTTCTTGTTTAGTTAACTTTTATAGCCACTTTTCCAAGCCTTCAGTGCTCTCCAGCTGGCTTCTATTTGGCTTTCACATTTTGTTACCTGAAACAAGTTTAAAAAGTTTTGTCAGCAAGAAATACTGGCGAGTGCATCCCAGTTTAATCAAAACATGATTTTATATCTTACAGTATTGAGAGCGATTACAATGTTTATATCTACCCAATTACCACACACGGTACTGTCAATCCTGACTTGTGGTCATGCTACTACTCACAATGTAGTAACAAGTAATGTATACGAAACCCCAACATACCGACAGTAATTGTAGAACACATAGACTCAATCACTGTTAATTATACTTTAAAACAATTGAGATTTTGTAAAAACAGTTTACAAAAATAAGATGTACTCACATTGCTATTTTAGATAATACTACTATTTGCTGGTGACTTCCTGGTTATAATCTATTAAATTAAACAATGCACACGTGTTAGTAAGATAACCCAATTTACATTAGCTATACCCTCCCCCGAGACAGAACTCCAACGGCTGAGTCAGGCAGAGCCTTGACATGCGCTACGGAGCTCTAGATCAATCGGGCAGAGTAACTAATACGAACTGGGGGTTATAATACTTACAACGAGGCAGAGCATCGCTTTTTAGGGGGTATAATACCCGAGTATTATTGCTATTATATTTGAGAGAGAATGAAAATTTTGAGCGACTGACTTCTGAGCTCGAACGCTCAATTTATAGGCAGTTCTCGAAGTCTGTCGCGCCCCGCGACAGATAAAGGCTAGGCCTTCCCGGGCCGCGAGCGACCTAGGGTACGCCCTAGCTTGGCTGAGTCGGACCCCTAGCCTTCACTCGCGTGTGGCCACGTGGCGGAACCAGGTGCGGCCTGGTGTCCAGCTGTCGCGCCCCGCGATGGCTTGGCTTACCTTGGTCGCGCCCCGCGACAGCCTTATAATTTTTGTTTTATTTGATTTTTGTAAATATAAAGGTATATTAGGCCCGTTTTTTAGTATATGGGGTGTATTTTAGGACGTATATGACATGTTTAAGGGTTCTTGGAGAGTTGTTATACATTTGGACCAGGTGTGGTCGAAGCTCAAAGTTGTTGGCATCGACATTAGGAGGGTTAATAGCGGCTCCAAGATTACCGACCGTAGGCTGTAGGTAATCCATGAGAGTACGTTGATCCGCCATGGGGAGGTTTTTGGTCGAGGCTTTTTGTCGGTTTTTAGCTTGAAGTCTTTTCTTTAAAAAGTGTTAGGGTTCTTCTAGTGGCACTTTTATATCAATGTCGGAGGTGGAGGTCATGCACCAGGTCGTACTTTCTGCGAATTATACGGAGTGGCGTGACTTTCTGCGAATAAAAACATAAAAAACTGCTGATCAGAAGAGTAGCATGGCCCTGTGTCTATGTTGGCACGACCCTGTGCTGTCTAGAAAAAGTTTATGTTTTCAGGTTCCCAGATACTGGAGGGTTGACACGACCCCGTGCTCCTATAACACGGCCCCGTATTTCTTTGTTCCAGTAACCAGAAAACGGATTTTTTATATACTGTAGGTCTGACACGACTCTGTGTTGATCAAACACGACCCTGTGTTATTCCTGTAGAAAGTAGAAAAGTTGAAGAAAAGAAGAAAACCTATAAAGAAAAATTAGAAAAGCATAAAAATGATTAGGCCGCCGATTTTAAACTTTCATAAAATCCTTGTGTCCCTTGCAACAGCGCCAAAAACTTAATGTGAGCGTGGATGTGTATATCTTTATTATATTTTTAGTACTTCTCACTTGTTATTCAAGCTTTATATTTATAAAACACGATATGACACTATCACTCTCTATAACATGCTAGGGCAACTGCACCCATCATTCGCGTAGTATAGTGATGGTAAGATACTGAGGTCGTTTAAGGACGTAAGAGCTTTTAATACCGGAATAACGTCGACGTCTAATCTAATCACTTTTTGAGAAAAGATTTTTTAATAAGTAAGATAAAAAATAAAAGAAAGTAATAAAAGAAACAAATAAACAAGATAGAATCACTTGGTTCCGACTCGTCCTTTATGTATCCTTTGATGATTCTCGTACTTTGGGTTTTTTAAGAGATTATCTTAGTTATAGTGGCATGTCCTTCTTTTGGAGGCAACGCTACCCTCAGCCATATTGGTCTGAGTCAGAAGGGATACAGTCTCACAAGGCCGGAATATTGAAAGAAACGCATTTTCAATATTGGTCTTCTGATTTGTTGTTTTTTGTCTTGGAGTGAAGCTCGGAGGGTCGGTATGATGTATCAACTTTCCTTCTTTTGTATTTCTGCTGGTTTTTACCGTTAATTTGTTCCTTTTGTACATTTAAGCTCTTTTAATCCTGAAAATCAAAAGTATACAAAGAAAAACACTTTTTCCAACATTGGTACTAAAAAGAGCTGATTTACACCTTATTTGAAATTAATTTATATGTTGCATTTGGTGGATAACACCCTCCCACTTAGGCATGAGCTTCCCTGGGTGTTCAACATTAGAGGCCTCACTGTCACGGAAAACATAATTATCTGGATTGAACGACCATATGCGCACTCACGCATTGTAGTACTTCTCCAATTTGGACTTTTATTTTGCCTCTTTGATGGCCGTGTTCTCGCGTCGTTCTTCGAGTAAGTCCAAATCGATTCGGCGTTCCACCTCATTGTTGATTGCATTGACCGCTGTCATGCACGGTGAGGGGAGGTCGATCTCTACCGTGATGACCACCTCAGAGTTGTAAACTAGGCTAAAAGAGGTCTCGTCGTTGCTTATTTTGGGCATGGTGCGATGAGCCCAGAGTATGCTTGGGAGCTCATCGACCCACCCTCGCCGTCTAGTGCCCAGTCTCGCTTTAATCCCTTCGATGATACCTTTGTTAACACTCTCCACTTGACCATTTCCTTAAGGATGCGCGACAGAAGAAAAGGTATGTTCGATGTGTAACTTCTTCATCCAGTTCTGAAGGTCTTCTAAAGCAAAATTTGTGCCGTTGTCTACTACTATGCGCAGGGGCAAACCGAATAGGCAAATTATGTGCTCCCAAATGAATTTTCGCACTATCATCGCTGAAGTTGAAGCAAGGGCCTTCACTTCTACCCACTTTGTAAAATAATCAACGGACACGATGATGATCTTAATTGCCCCTGTGGCATCTAGAAACGGACCGACCATGTCTATGCCCCATTGCTGAAAGGGCAAAGCTGTGGAAACCGAGATCAAGTCATTTTCGGGACGAAGTGTCTTCGGAGCGTGTCGCTAACAAGAGTCGCATTTGCGCAATTCTTTCATGGCATCTAACTGCGTGCCGGGCCAGTAGTAACCAGCATTCATGATTTTGGCGACCACCATGCGAGGTCCTGCGTGTATCCCACAAATACCCTCATGTATTTCGCGAATGAGGTAGTTGGCATCTTGTGGGTCGACACAACGCAGTAGTGGGCCCAAATAAGATGATACAAAGTGCCTCCATCCATCTGATAAAACAAAGCTTTATGTTGTATCTTTCTTGCTTCCTCTTTGTTGTCAGGAAGGATCCATGCTTGTAGGTATTGAATGATAGGCGTCATCCATGAAGGTGACCCTAATTCAATCATACTGACTTGGCGCAGGGGTACTATTGGTCTGACGAACCCAATTGAGCTAGCACGAATGCCATGGGTTCTACTGCAATTGCACATGTGCATGCACTTCTGTGAACACGCTATGTGGTGTTAGACATAGCTACTTGGGTAGTAAAGTGCTGAGGTGTCGGTTGTGGGACACGACACTTAAGAACAGTCAAGGTTTCACTTGTGGGCTTAGTATAATTTCATGTCAAACGTGCATAATCAATCGCTTTAAACTAAATTGTGAAACAATCTAAAACAGTGAAACTCGCCAACTATTTGTAGTTGACTGTTCAAACTTAACATGCTTTTCAGGTAAAGCTAAAGAAGGGTAACGTGAAGTGCATATGGATTTCAGGTTTTGTTGATCGGATATTATTGTAAATAAAGACAAACAACTTTTGGGACACTAGTGCCTGCACATTAAAACTTAGTGTGTAATCAAACGTTGTAACCGATGCTTGTGTTGTGTAATACAATATCTTTTCAAATAACGTGTTTATACCATGTGTCTGTTGCAACCCGCGTGCGCTTCCACTGTAAGTCGGGGTGTGACACAAATCAGGCATGAAAAAAATTGCAATAACAATGGTTAATATGAATCGACCGATGAAAACTCTAATTGATGAAAATATATAAAAAAAGCTATCACATGGGATGACAATGTTACCAAATCCGATGAATAACAATTGAAGCGTCGATAATTAGAAGAGGAAGCAATCCAAGGACATATTATGGCTTCCACATAGATGAGATTTGGAGATGATTGAAAGAGAAAGTGGTGTCGTGTTTGGGTTTCTAATGATAACGATTGGATTAGAAAAGTATATATTAGATCCATTTAACATGGGTTCGGGTTATCCTATTGAATTCAAAGGGTCTTTTAGGAAGAGTTTCAGGTGGATTAAAGATAAGTACACCCATGTTGTTTATGGATGGTGGTAAATTGGCAATTATATATACAAAATGATTTGCATCTGTTTATGTTTGATGTATTGTTTTCACTTTTATTCTCTAATGATTTTGAGAAAAAAAATATAGTTTTTTTTTTTTTTTTTTTTTTTGCTTGATGTAATGTGATTGCATATAAAACAAAGGATTCAGTTTTAGTTTATAAGATTCTCTCTTCTTGTGAAGATGATTTTCTGGATTTAATTGTGATGAAGGGTATTTTAGATATTTATGAGTATTGTGGTATATTCATATTGAGTATTGTAAGACTGTCTCCAATGCATCGGCCTGCATTTACTACATGCATCCTAGTCATCGCTGCCACATCAGCTTTTTACCCATTCTTAACACATGCACTCTCTCTCCTCTTTTTAACTTCAACCCATCATTCGCACATGCATCATCTCTCTCTCTCCTCTATTTGGACCCACTTTCTCTCTCTGCACTTAAGTGCACTTCACTACATGCAAGACCCATTAAGTGCACCCCACCCCAATGCTTCCCTTACAAATGCACATGCCACATGTGTAAATGCAACCCCTAACAAGAAGCGTTGGGGGCAGTCTAATAAGTGAAATAAAAATATATGAAATCTATAAACAATAGGAAAGTGCTAATCATGATCAGAAACCAAATATGACCATCAGAAACCAAATAGAACACTTTTTAATGATTCATGGATTTTATATGTATTACGTTCCTTGTGGTAATTTAGGCCGGCTTTGAGAATTTAGGTGTCCTTTTCGAGTTTGAAAAAAATAAGCTCTAATTACCACTTAAAGAAACATCGGATATTGTTTAATTATTATATTTTATTTAAACTAGTTTTTTTTACGTCGTACGTTGCGGCAAAACCGATCAAATGATAATGTAAAACAAACGTGATTTGAAAATAAAGCATGTTGTTTAAAAAGTCAGACTATTAGAACGGTTTAATTTATTATCGAACTGTTTTATGATAACAAATAAATACTTTATTTTGATTACAAATTCGTTTTGAACAAAACTTATAACGGAACGTCGAGAGAAAAAATTAAGCAAAACTACGTATTTAAGTTTTTAGAAAAAAGTTATAAACATAAATTATTAAAGAAGTATCAAATTAATTGATAAATTAATATATGCTCTAAATAAAGAAAAAAGAATTATTAAACAAATGGTAAAGGAAATATATGGTTTTAAAAAGGAAAAAAATATGTTACTAAAAGTAAATATAATAATAAACTATTAAAATATATTAAATAAAAAAACTATATATAATTATAAAAATAGAGTTACTATTCATCGTTCTTCGTTAACAATATATATATATATATATATATATATATATATATATATATATATATATATATATATATATATATATATATATATAGGGGAAGGTTCAAATGAAAACCACTAGTTATTGTGAAAACTCGAAAACTAATTAAAAAAGCCAAAAAAACATACCAAACTTTTTTTTTTTTTTTTTTGCAAACCAATTTTCGCAGTTTTTTTTATATAATTTTTTTTTTAATTTTGTGTAGTGCACATGTGTATGTGTATGTGTACTACAAATTTTTTTATTTTTTTTTTGATAAAGAGTTTTTTTGTATATATAAAAACCAGCGATTTTTATAAAAAAATTGAAAAAAAAAATTGTGTGTTTTTTAGGCTTTTTTAGTTAGTTTTCGAGTTTTCACAATAAAAGTGGTTTTCATTTGAACCATCCCCTATATATATATATATATATATATATATATATATAGGGGAAGGTTCATTAGGGAACACTAAAAAAATGGGGAACAGCGGGGAACTGACTCAAACGAACTCCGATTAGACTCATTCCAGCGGCATTGGAACCGGCTCGTCGAACCCTAACTATGATCTCTTAACCCTAAACCCTAAATCCTAACTCCTAAACTCTAAACCCTAAAGCTAAAAAAATAAGGCTAAAACCTAAGCTAAACCGTAAAATCTAACTATAAACCCTAAAAGCTAAACCCTAAAGTTAAACCCTAAAGCTAAACCCTAAGGCTAAACCCTAAAGCTAAACCCTAAAAGCCAAACCCTAATATATTTAGGGTTTAGGGGTTATGATTTAGGGTTTAGGGTTAAGAGATCCTAGTTAGGGTTTGAGGAGCCGGTTCCAACGCCACTGGAATTAGTCCAATCGGAGTTCGTTTGCTTTGGTTCCCCACTGTTTTAGTGTTCCCCAATGAACCTCACACTATATATATATATATAGGGCAAAGATCTGTTAGGAACCACCCTTTATTGCGAGAACCAATGTGAACACAACCAAAAATACCTAAAAATAGCTAAAAACACAAAAAAAAAAAATTAATATTTTTTATAAAAAAATCGCTACTTTTAGTAGTCAAAAAAAATTTTAATTTTTTTTTTTATTTTGGCTACTAAAAATAGCGATTTTAACTTAAAAAATATTTAAAAAAAAATGTGTGTATTTTTTAGATTTTTTTAGGTTTTTTGGGGTTTAGTTTTTAGCATTTTAACTTGGGGGGGGGGGGGGGGGGTTACGGTTTTTTTAGGTTTTAGTTTTTAGCATTTAGCTTGGGGGGGTTAGGTATTTTTTTTTTTTTTTTTTTTGGGTGGGGGGGGGGGGGGGGGTTAGGTTTTTTTTAGCTATTTTAGGTTGTGTTCACATTGGTTCTCGCAATAAAGGTAGTTCTCGCATGAACCTTACCCTATATATATATATACACTCAAATGAATATTGGGCTAAATAAACCTAATGAGCTAACTTCTAAAACTTTAGAATTGTTTGTAATAGGCCATCAATAAATTTGTCTTTGTATCGGTATACTATTTAAAAAAATATATAACAATATATATCGAATTTTTTTTAAATATGCCTCTCGAAATCACAGGCTCTGGCCGGTGGTCCTCCCCGCCCACCCTCAGGGCCGCCTATGCTTTGTATAATATATTTTAAAAATAAATATAAAAATAATAAGCCTTAATTTACTTTTAACATAAATATGTTTAACTTTATTAACGTAACTGTGATTTTTAGTTAAAATGTTCCAGTGGTATCAAATATGTTGTGAATATTTTCTTCCACAACAGGATGGTTCTAGTCTAATAATGGATATTAGTGTGGATTTGATAGTGAATTAGGCTAGAGTGTGTGAGTTAACCTATCATTTTAGTTTGCAATCATGGTAAATTAGCCTTCATGCATAGAGGATAATATTAAAAGACACAGCCCAAATAATTTACATGAAGAATGATTAAAAATGGGCAATATATTTTTATAACAAGTCAAAAGGTTAATTAAAAAAAGCAAAAGTTAATGAAAATTTCATCGTTTTACACCGAAAAGAAAACAATGTAAGCCCAAAATTTAATGCTTAGCAAAGATAATATTACTATATTCTTCTTTTGGTAATATTCAAACCATTTTTTTTCTAAATTTGAAACCTGATTTATATTTTGTCACTTATAAAATATAAAAAAGTATTGTGGCAGAACAATAATTATACAATATCAACTGGTGCAAAAAGGTGTCTGTATAACATCATCTTAGACTAATGGGTATGGGGGTCGGCTAGCCCCGGCTTGGTCCGGCGCCGAGCCCCCACACCGCCCCCCTTAGCCCCGGCCCGGCCCAAACGTCCCACATGCGCCGATTCAGTCGAGGCCCCACATGCAAATAGATCCGTTGCAAACGGCTCTTTTTAAAAAAAAAAAAAAAAAATCATTTTTCTATTTAAATACCCAATATCTCAACCATTTTTATACATTTCTATCCTTTCTACTCTCATTCTTCTCCAATTATCTTCCCTTTTATAAAAAAACACTCCATATTTTTTATACCTTTTTCTCTAAATCATGAATCCTTTCAACCCAAACAACCCCAACCCAAACAACCCCAACCCGAATAATCAAAACCCGAACCAACCTAACTTTTTTTCGACTCCCGCTTACAATCCGAGTATGGATAATTCGTGGGGTGCTCCGCAATTTCCTTTTTCGGGTTTCCAACAAACACCCAACGCATTCTCACAAATGTCTCAAGTTCAACAACTCCAACAATACCAAGCGCTACAACAAATGATGCAACGCAACTCGTTTGAACAACTCCAAACGCAACCGCCAACTTCCCAACCGGTTAACCTTGATGAAATGAAATGAAATTATTTATGTTGTTTTATGTTGTATTTTTTAATTTTTATAAAGTTTTTATTAAGTTAATAAATTAAAACTTATAAAATTATAAAATAATGAGGTGGGGGCCCATCCCCCACGAGCCTCCATCCCCCTCAAATATGATGGAGGCTCATCCCCCACGAGCCGCCTACGTGGCGCCTACGTGACGGCTCAACCCATCCAAGCCTATCCTAACCATACCCATTAGTCTTATGTCCCCACTTTCACTCCTTATAAATTCTACCCAACCCTCTTTCTTTCTCGTATCCCTGACACACAAACATGTCTATAATTCTCTGTCGGCAGCCTTCTATGGATTCCTCTCATGTCCTAGAGGCAACCACCATGAGGCTCAAACTGGTTTTACCCAAATCTCACAATCAAACTACAGGTTGGAATCTGCTCCAATCTCCATCCAACAAACCAGTTGATTATTATTTTAAGCCAGAAATAAACTCGTATCTTTATAACCAAAAATCATTAATACTCAGCCAAAAAAGCCTTGAGCTTTGCACCGAAAGCTTAGGCAGCGAAACAGGCAGTGAAATGAGCGATAACGACACCATTTTTTCCCTCCCTACATCGGTGACAAAGAATCGAAGAGATCGGATGGAGTCAAAGAAGGTGTTACCGCGAAGCTTGCCACCTCCATTGATGACTATGAGTGGATCAAAACTGTTTCAAGTTCGGCCTCATCGTGAAGGAGGGAGGCTGGTTATCGAAGCGACAGAGACGAACTTGGGGAACGCTTGTTTACGTGCCGAAAGGAGCGATGGCAGGCTTCGGTTGACATGTTGGAAGAATGGACAAGGGGATTTGGATATGGGAAGCCATGAAAATGACGTGAAGGAGTCAGAGAAGAGTGAGGATGACAGAGAAAAAAATGTAGGGATTGAAAAACATAAAAGGTTGAGAAGGTGCAATGAAGATCATGAGTATGGAGATAAAGGGATATGCTGTAATTGGGAGCCTTGTTGTTGGGTGGCTACATCTTAGGTTGCATGAATATGAACTACACATCGCTTTACTTTTTTCTTTACGACTAAGGAAATTAAGAGAATGTAAATTAACTCCAATAAACTAAAACAATAGTATATTTTTAATGTGGGCAACGATTCACGTGGTTGTAATATATTTATTCGGAATATACTAGACATATAACTTGAGTCCTTTCACAAAGACTATGTAGTCATAAAGCCTATTTGGGAGTGTTATGCGATACGTGGTGAAATGCGTAAAAGATGAGCTATATGGGGCGTTAATTATATCAAAATAGGGTGTAGTGGTAAGGGAGTTATATAACCCCTTCAATTATACATACATATGCAGGGGCAGACCTAATGTGTTAGCAGGGATAGCATGGGCTACGGCTCAACCCCGTCTTAGTAGTGTAAAAATACTCTTCAACTCCGTCTCCGTAGTGTAAAAATAGCTCTCAACTTTGTCTTCATTATATAAAGGATATCCCTGATCCAAAAAAAAAAATTGGGATACCCCTAAAATTTTAGCCTAGTTCCGCCACTGTACATATGTATGTATATATATGTGTGTGAGTGGGGGGAAACATGCTGGAGAATATCAAGCCGCGAAGGAGATCACGCCGCGAAGGAGATCACGCCGGAGAAGAAATTAACCACCCCATAGCGCCCGCCGTAGTGGTGTTGGCGGGGCTATGGGGGCACTATGTTTGATTTGGGCGGTATCATTGTTGCAGAAGTCGCTAGGCGCTCCCTAGTCGGGTTCAGGAGTACTCGGGAAGTACTCGCCCTAGGCGGAGATTACTCGGGGAGTAGTGGCCTAGGCAAACAATACTCAGAAACCATATATATGGTTGTGTTTAATGGTTATTAAATATCGGAAACAATACGTGGAACAACAAATATTTGGCAGTTAACTACCATTGAGCAAGTGGCTTTTTAACGCTATGCGAGTGAAACCTGGTCGTTTATCACACACATTAGGTATGCATCAATTTTAATAATGTCTTATACGTGAGGAAAAGCAGATAGATCACATGGTAGTGATATTTCATGTGTTTGTCACTGTAGGAACCCGTTCGTGTAAAATTAAATAAAACTTTATTAACTTGAAATACTGAAACAATTACAGAATAAAATGGAAGTACAATACAATTACAACTGAAAAATAGAAATACAAGAACAGAAAACTCGAACAGACGAAACTGTTCTTGGCTGAGGATCGTGTTAGACACGGGTCCCTTGAAACAAATTTCGTGTCTCCCAGGAGAACACGTTTGTTTCCAGGATACAACAGCCGCAAGCAGTTGCACTGCCGGTCTTGACTCCAACCCGAAGGTATACCTTGAAGCTTGAAAGAAAATGAAGAAATCTGCAGTGGAGAAAAGAGAGAGCTGGTAATTTTCGGTGTATCTCATCTGGTGAAAGGAGCCTCTTATTTATACACTAGGTTGAACTCGAAACTGAAAAATAAATTAAATGGGAGAATTAAATTGCATTAGACGTCTTTAATGCACTTTAATTCGTCACTTAATTCCCAGTCAAACGCATTAACTTTGTCAGTTTCGAATGCTGAATGTAACTGCACTGGCATTAACTGCAGCTGGAAGCTTCTCCGCGCGCGCGCGCACAACACACACTGATGCGCGCGCAGGTCTGCACCCTCACGCGCGCTGCGTCCACTTGGCTCACTGCCATGCGCGCGTGCGCCATACTCACTCAGGTCCATGCGCACCTGCGCGCGTGTGCCACGTCACCTGTGAGCCTCTACGAGCACGCCACACAGTCGCGCCGTTTTGGCTCACTTTGGTGCGCCGCGCACGTCACATCAGGCCCATGCACCATGCGCGCCATGTGTACCCCGCGCGCATGATTGCCACGTCATGCGCCATCGCGCGTGGACCCACCAGGGTCATGCGCATGCATGCCACATCACCAACCACTTGGTCCTTGCAACCCTTGTGCTTCCACCACGCGCACGTGGTCAAAAATACAAAGGCGGCTCTCAAGCGGCGATGCGAGTGTGCGAAGTGCAAAGTGCGCCATCAAAGCGCCACATTGCGCCTCATCGCCCACGCCACGCGCGCGCGCGCGAGCGAGCGGGTGCGAGTGCGAGTTAGGGTGCTTCGCACCCTTCGCGAGTACACTAGTGAGTGCTTCCATGAAACAATAAGGATGGAGAGTTCCCACTTAAATACCCCTTTAAGTTTCAACTCTCATCCGATGTGGGACAAGGTGCCACTTTCCCACTTATTTCAGCATTCAAGTTTCAAACACCAAACTTTGAGCATCGATATCTCATTCATCTTAGCTCCGTTTTGGACGTGGTTTAGTTCGTTGCGAAGCTCTTCCGACATAGAACACAAACCCACAAATAAATATATAAAACCCGCTCATTTTATTATATTTATTTCTAGTCCAAAATAGGAAAAAATCATTTTCCTATATTTGTGAAAAATGTTATTTTCACAAAATTTCCAACAATCCCCCACATGAATAGAAATCGATCTATCAAGTTTCAACGATACACGTTCAACAGTTGAGCATTGCAAGATAGGTAGGTGTAACCTTTGAACCTCCTTTTGTGAAGCATACTTTGCCTCCTAGGGTCTTGTAGACGCGGGGTCTTTGAACAATCCCCCATTTATGTAGGCGACAATATACATTCACACAATACTCTCCCTAGTCGAGTTAAGACCTCATGGTTGTGTCTGTTTATGGTCATGGAACACGTTCCTGGTTCTGCGAGAGCTCTAGGATTTGCGCCTCCCCACAAATCCATTCGAAGCGACCCCACTTCTCTCTAACATAGGTGATTCCTCTGAATCATTAAAAGCATCATGGTTAATTTGGATTTCCTCAAAATCCTTAACCTCAACATGCTTAACCTTTCCTTCACGTCACTGATTGGAATGGACTAGGAAGTATACAACTCCCTTTATGAATTTTAGGGGCACCCCCCACAGTGACTCCCTTTGGGTTTATGATTAAGTTTGCCTATTGAACCTAGATCTTGGGATCTCCAGTCAACTAGGTTAGGTTTCCCTTATATTCCCTTCATCTATGGGCTTTAGTCCCATTCCTCTTGACAACCTATACACCTTATCTGTGCTTAAGCCTTTCGTTAACGGGTCCGCAATGTTCTCATTTGACCTCACATAGTCAACTGAGATAACACCCGTTGAGATAAGTTGTCGTACTGTGTTGTGTCTACGTTGAATGTGCCTTGATCTGCCATTGTACATCATGTTTTGTGCTCTAGCTAGAGCAGACTGATTGTCACAATGTATGCAGATCGCCGTCAACGGCTTTGGCCATCTTGGAATATCTTCCACAAATTGACGTAGCCACTCCGCCTTTTCCCCGCTTTTATCTAAAGCGACGAATTTGGATTCCATCGTAGATCTAGCTATAACCGTTTGCTTGGAAGACTTCCATGCTATAGCTGCGCCAGCAAGTGTAAACACATATCCACTTGTCGATCTATGATCTTTTATATCCGATATCCAGTTCGCATCAGTGAATCCTTCGATCACTGATGGATCACGGGTATAATGCAATTCATAGTCTCTCGAGTATCTTATGTATCTGAGCACCCTCGTGATAGCTTTCCAATGATCCTCGCTCGGATTACTGGTGTATCTACTTAGCCTGCTCACAGCGTACGCTAAGTCGGGTCTAGTACATGTCATTAGATACATGAGACTACCAATGATCCTTGAGTATTCTAACTGAGAAACACTCTCGCCTCTATTCTTCCTTAGGCGTTGGGTATTATCAATTGGAGATCGAGCTATACTCGTATCGTCCAAATTGAATTTCCCAAGGATCTTGTCCACGTAGTGAGATTGACTCAACACAAGACCATTTTGGGTTCTAGTGATTTTTACTCCAAGAATCACATCCGCGAGACCCATGTCTTTCATGTCAAACCTGGCTTTCAACATGTCTTTCGTTGAGTTGATCATCTTATCATCACTCCCAATGATAAGCATATCATCTACATAAAGACATAGAATCACATAACCTCTTGGTGTGTCTTTAAAATAAACACACTTGTCGCACTCATTTATTTTGAAACCATTGTCAATCATGACATGATCAAACTTTTGGTGCCATTGTTTTGGAGCTTGCTTCAAGCCATACAAAGACTTGACCAATTTACATACTTTACCCTTGTTTCCAGGGGCAGAAAAACCCTCAGGTTGTTCCATGTAAATTTCGTCTTCTAAATCGCCATTTAGAAATGCGGTCTTTACATCCATTTGGTGAACTTCCAAATTTCTTAGAGCCGCAATTGCAAGAACCAATCGTATAGAGGTTATTCGCGTTACAGGAGAGTAAGTATCAAAGTAGTCTAGACCCTCCTTTTGTCTAAATCCTTTGATCACTAACCTTGCCTTGTATTTATCAATACTTCCGTCGGCTTTCATCTTCCTTTTGAATATCCAACGATATCCAAGTGGTTTGCACCCAGGTGGAAGATCTACTAACTCCCAAGTATAATTTTGCAATATAGAATCAATTTCATTCTTAATTGCTTCTTGCCATTGAGGTCGTTCCGCGGAGGTAACCGCTTCGCGGTAGGTATTGGGCTCACCCTCAACCATATAGCTCATGAAGTCTGGACCAAAGGATTTTTCAACCCTTTGTCGTTTACTTCGTCTAAGCTCACCCTCCTCGACCTCAGGTCGTTCATGTCTTTCATCTATCCTTGTAGACGAACTTGGTCTTGCTTCATCTAACCATGTAGACGAACTTGGACCTGCTTCATCAACCGCTCTTGATGAAGGCGCATGTGTTTGTCCTAACATAGGAAACACATTCTCAAAATATGAGACGATATTAGGATTTGCCTCCATGATAGTGTGTTTGTGTACATCGGGATTCTTGGATTCATATACAAGAAAACGATGCGCACTACTTTGATGTGCATATCCAATGAAAATGCAATCAACAGTTTTGGGTCCTATCCTAAGAGCCTTAGGAGGTGGTACAATCACCTTAGCTAGGCACCCCCACACTTTCAAGTATTTGTACGATGGCTTCCTTTTTCTCCATAGCTCATATGGAGTTTCGTCCCTATTTTTCAAAGGTATCTTGTTCAAAAGATAGTTTGCTGAGAGAATGGCCTCCCCCCACATTTCTCGGTTCACTCCCGAGCTTATCAACATGGCGTTCATCATCTCTTTCAATGTGCGGTTCTTACGTTCCGCAACACCATTTGATTGTGGAGAATAAGGAGGTGTACATTCATGTACAATGCTACTTTTTGCGCATAAATCCGCAAAAGGTGCAACATATTCACCTCCTCGATCGCTTCTCAAAGCTTTTATCTTCTTTTTAAGTTGATTCTTAACTTCATTTTTGTACAAGATAAACTTCTCTATTGCTTCGTCTTTACTTTTAAGTAAATACACGTAGCAATATTTAGTACAATCATCAATAAACGTGATGAAGTACTTATTTCCTCCACGCGTGGGAACCGCTTTTAAATCACACACATCGGTATGAATTAAATCAAGGGGTTCGGTTATTCGTTCAACTGATTTAAACGATGATCTCGTAAGTTTGGATTCAACACATGTCTCGCATTTGTGATTGGACTCGATATGGAATGTTGGTATCAGGTTTAATTTAATTAAACGTCGTAATGAATTAAAATTTACATGTCCTAGTCTACCATGCCAAACATTAGAAGACTCAACCATGTAAGTAGAAGTAGAAGTTTCATTCATTTTCTTGTTTTGGTTAACAACCATTACATTCATTTTGAACATTCCATTTAGGGCATAGCCCTTTCCAACAAACATTCCACGTCTAGACAAGACAAAATTGTCCGATTCAAACACTAGACGAAATCCAAACTTGTTGAGCATCCATCCCGACACGAGATTCTTCCGTATCTCTGGGACATAAAGCACATTGGTCAAGGTAAGCTCCTTGCCCGAAGTCATCTTCAAAACGACCGTGCCTTCCCCCTTGATGCTTGCGGTGGCTTTATTCCCCATATAAAGCTTTTCTTCACCCGATGCTTCCTTGAATGTAGAGAAAAGAGCCTTGTCTCCACAAACATGGCGGGTTACACCCGTGTCAACGAACCATCCTTTTGGGTTTTCACCCATCGCGTTGACTTCTTCAATCATAGCCGCTTCCTCGGTTATCATTGCAATGAGAGGCATACCATCCTCATCAACCATGTGCGCACGCTCACGCTTAGGTTTCTTGCATTGGTTAGCACGGTGCCCCGTCTCGTTACAGTTGTAACAAGTACCTTGGAAAGGCGCAGGCTTCTTTTTCACAGCCCCCTTTTTCGGTCCAAGGTTGTTAACCTTTGCTTTCCCTTTGTTGTCCTTTTTACCCTTGCCTTTCTTGCCCTTTGAGGACTCCCCAACTTCCACCATGTTTGCTTTAGCCGAAGCTTGCAAAATGGTGCCATTTTAGGCCACCCTGTTTTCTTCTTCTATACGAAGACGAAGAACAAGGTCCTCGACCGACATTTCCTTTCGCTTGTGTTTAAGATAATTCTTAAAATCCAACCAAGCAGGAGGTAATTTTTCGATCATGGCTGCCACTTGAAAAGTTTCGCTAAGTACCATTCCCTCAGCATGGATGTCATTTAGTATAATTTGCAACTCTTGGACTTGGTTCATAACAGACTTGTTATCAACCATTTTAAAGTCCAAGAAACGGGCGACAACAAATTTCTTTGTTCCCGCATCCTCCGTTTTGTACTTTTTCTCTAAAGACTCCCATAATTCTTTGGAAGTCTTGATATTATAGTACACATTATACAAAGCATCCGAGAGACCGTTGTGTAACACCCCGAAAATATAAATCTTTATATTAGAAATTTAAGGATTTCATAAACAAGAATTGACCATCTAGAAATTTTAACCTAGTTAAAATTACAAGCCTAGAAATAACTAACACTAGGTTAAAAACACTAGTACTTAAAGCTAGATGATAAGTGAGGGACTAAACTTGCCAAAGAATGAAAGTTAAATGCTGATTTGTAACAAAACTCACCAAACACACCATTTTGGGTGTGTCTGGTCGAACAAGAGGAAGGGAGTGACCAGGGTATTCTCCAAACCCTAGCTTCACACTAAAATTTGCAAAATTGAAGCCTCAAATCCGCCCCAAATCGAATTCTAAACACAAATTAGTAATCACCTCGTCGTAAGGATCAAAAGGTATGTAAAATCTTGGTACTTTGATCCATCATGAATTCTAGGTTAATTGTGAAAAACTGAAATTTAGCCTAAATATGCCATGCATGAATGAATGTTGAATTAATATGATGTATAGAGTCAAACCCTAGGTGATTCCTTGTGAAAACTTTGCATCATGTTTGTAAGGTTTGGGGTTTACATGTTAGGAGACTAATGAGCTTGAAGGAAACTTGATGAATACTAGAATTATGACTATTGTTATAGTGAAATCTGAATTGGTAAAGTAAATTCAGAAATATAGATGTCAAGATGTATGTGAAATTAGATGTTAATTACAAATCATGAACTTGGTACTAATTATAGAAGAATCTGACCCGTTAGGTGTTTGTTGAAATGCCTAAGTGAGGATTTAAATGTTAAAAATAGGATGAAAACGCAGATTTGATCATGTTTCACAATGGTGTGATTATGGTCATGAAAAGAATTCTAAACAAGCTGTAAACTGAATTTTCTAGGCAAAGAGTCCGGATCATCAAGCGGACAAGCCGGAGGGAATTCACGGGGGAAAGGCGTGCTCTAAAGGTACGAAATTACCGTTTCGTTACATTCAAATTATTTATTAGTTTTATGTTGTAGTTTTGAAAACATGGTAAACAAGATAGACCAATACGTCACGGAAGTGACTTTGCGTCTTAAACAAGTAAAACGGGTCAAAACAAGTTTAATAGTAAACACGATGAATGGTTATAAACCAAGCGTAAGCCGTGTAGCGAACACGCTGAGCTAGTTGAGAAACTTAACTCCTAATGTGGGAGTTAAGGTTCAGAAATTCTAAACATGATAATTAGCATAAAAAGGGCAAACTCGAAGCCTCGGAAACAAGCTTGTAAACTATTCCATAGGCAATTCCTCGTGAGGGTAGTCAAGCGTTATCATGGATAAAAATCCGGGTATGGGTAACTAGCTTAGTTAATTAATAATCTTGATCAAAAGTAAAATACATTGATGCAGGAAATGAATCGGCAAAACTGCAAAAACAAGAAAGCATGTACTGCAGCTACCGTAAATTACGGTGGCTACCGTAATTTACGGTAGCCAGTAAATTGTTACGGTGCAAATCTACTGCCTTACGGCAGACCATAACTTTCCAGTGGCCACCGTAACTTACGGTGCTACCGTAAGTTACGGTAAAGCCCAGTTTTGAATATTAAATTTCTCTTTTAAATTTTGATTTCTCAAACCTGAATTCGGACATGGTTACAATCATGTTAAATTTGAGAATCATTTTACTAATGGTTGTCTAAAATTTTCAGTTTCCAGGTATATCAAGTAGTAGGATGATGATCAAGCCATCAAGTCGAACCGAACACACAATTCAACGCTTCTGCACTTGATCTTTTGTTTTAAAACTATGTAAACACTTGTAGTTTTTGTCTCGAATATTGTTTAGTAGGTTAATACGTGAATGTTGTAATTAGATAAACTTTCAAATCTCGAAAGTTTTTGTAAACTCTAAAAGTTTGGCTCAAAATGCAAGGTTTTATGTTATTAAATCTACTATTATAAACTGGGTCTTACAAGTTGGTAATCAGAGCTCAAGGTTGTCAATAAGTGTTCGGTTCAAGCTTGATCGATCGTCCGGTAAGAATTAACTTATTTTGTTAATAAATTATGTATTATGTAAAGAATGAGAAACGAACAAATATGCATGAAAAGAGTGTGTAAGCTCACTCAAATACAAGAAATGCATGAAACAAGAACGATTAAATCAAGTTATGAACTTGATTGAATCAAAACAAGAACGATTAAATCAAGTTATGAACTTGATTGAATCAAAACAAGTAAAGCATGTGTTATAAATGGAATGTTTAACAACCTATGTAAACATTTCAGAAATAGAGATGGCAGATGGAGGTAAAGATGATGCGGTGCCAAGAGTCACCGAACAAATGAGGGAAGTGATTGCCGAAGAGGTTGGAAAGGCGATCGAAAACAGTTTGTCGGGCTTTATTGATAAAATTCAAAACACAGTTTTATCAATAGTAGAGGAGAGAATCAAGAAATTGGAAGATGATTCAAATTTAGCAAAGGAAAAGCATGGAGGACGAAAGCCTTGTTCATACAAGGAATTCATGGCCTGTAAACCACCAATATATAATGGGGAGGTTGACCCAATAGTGTGCCAACGATGGCTAAGTGATATCGAAGGGGTATTCGAGAGGACCCATTGTGACGAAGATGACTACGTAGCCTATGGTACGGGTCAACTAAGGAGTCAAGCGAAAGATTGGTGGGATAACAAAAAGAGAGAGATCGGTATTGAAGCTGCTAAAGTCATGACATGGGAAGAATTCAAGACGCCATTTCTTAAGCATCATAGCCCCAAGGCGGTTATGAATAAAATCAAGGAGGAGTTCATGCAACTTAGGCACAAGGGTGAGACCATAGACAAGATTACGGCAACGTTTATGGATAAGATGAAGTTTTGCGATGATCTAGTGACGAATGAAGAACAAAAGATATACTACTACCATAACATGTTGAGTGCTGAGTATAGGGAATTTATCACCCCTTCCAAATACGAGACCCTTACCGAGATCATAAATGCTGCTCGGGAAAGGGAGATCGAACTGAAAAAGAGCATTGAAAGGGGTGAACGGAAAGCACAAGAAGTAAACCCAAGCCCTGCTAAGAAGGCACGAACAAACGAAACCGCAAAGAAATCTGATACGAAAGGCGGGTCGCCAAGTTGCAGAATCTGCGGAAAGGGTCATAAAGGCGAATGCCGTTACAAGGATAAGCCTTGTCCCATATGCCGAAAAACGGGACATATGGCTATATCGTGCCCGGAGAAAGTGACGGTTTGTTACAATTGTTATCGAACGGGTCACAAAAAGTCGGAATGCCCGGAACTGGTTGGAAAGAAAGATGGACAGGACCCGAAAGGTGAAGCCCCAAAAGCAAAGGCAAGATCTTTTCAACTGACCGCCGCAGAGGCGAAGGTTGAACCTGACGTGGTCTCAGGTATATTTGCTGTAAATTCGATTCCTGCACGCGTGTTATTTGATACGGGTGCGAATAAATCCTTTGTTTCATATAGATTTATTCGACATCCTTCATTTATTCTAACAAAATTACCTGTGCCCTTAGAAGTAGAAATAGGTGATAACAAGAGCTTTATTGTTTGTGATGTATGCGAAAACTGTAAACTGAGCATTGATGACGAAGAATATTTGATAAACCTAATCCCGATGTCAATGGGAGAATTTCAAGTAGTCATTGGGATGGATTGGCTATCTCAACACCATGCAAAGGTCGTGTGTTTTCGTAAAGAGATAAAACTAACATCTCCGAGTGGGAAACACGTCACCATTTATGGCGAAAAAGGAGGCAACCCCATAGTATGCTCAATGTTGAAAGCCCACAAGCTTATGAAGCGAGGATGCAAGGCATTCATGATATACGCTAATGAGCCCGAAAAAGAATCACGAAAGATTGGAGATGTACCGGTAGTACGAGATTATGAAGATGTGTTTCCGGAAGATTTACCAGGGATACCGCCTGAACGGGAAATAGAGTTCGGGATCGAATTGATTCCGGGCGCGAAACCCGTAGCAAAAGCCCCGTACCGACTCGCACCGTCGGAATTACAAGAGTTGATGTCCCAAATTCAAGACCTGCTTGACAAGGGATTCATAAGGCCGAGTGTATCTCCTTGGGGCGCACCGGTATTGTTCGTGAGAAAGAAAGACGGGAGCATGCGCATGTGTATCGATTACCGGGAGTTAAACAAACTCACGGTAAAGAACCGATACCCGCTTCCGAGGATAGATGATTTATTCGACCAATTACAAGGTGCGAACTGGTTTTCAAAAATTGACCTTAGATCTGGGTATCACCAACTAAAGGTCAAAGAAGAAGATGTACCGAAGACGGCTTTCCGCACAAGATACGGACATTACGAATTCCTCGTGATGTCATTTGGGCTAACAAATGCACCCGCGGCTTTCATGGACCTCATGAACCGGGTTTGTAAGCCGATGTTGGATAAGTCAGTCATCGTGTTTATCGATGACATTTTGGTGTATTCGAAAAGCGAAGCTGAACATGCACACCACTTACAAGAGGTGTTAGAGACGCTTAGACGAGAAAGGTTGTATGCGAAATTCTCTAAGTGTGCCTTTTGGTTACGAGAGGTACAATTTCTTGGCCACATCATAAGTGCCGACGGAGTATTGGTGGATCCGTGCAAGGTTTTATGTTATTAAATCTACTATTATTAAATTCTCTAAGTGTGCCTTTTGGTTACGTGAATGTTGTAATTAGATAAACTTTCAAATCTCGAAAGTTTTTGTAAACTCTAAAAGTTTGGCTCAAAATGCAAGGTTTTATGTTATTAAATCTACTATTATAAACTGGGTCTTACACGTTGAGTACGTAGCCTCGACATATAAAGTCAGAGTGCTTCCATGCCTCTATCGCGCTCAGAGCCTGAGCATCGGTCTCCCCTTCCGCAGGTTGGGGAACGGTCTCCGTCAAGAACCTCGCAAGGTTCATGGTGGTCAAGTAGAAGAACATCTTCTGTTGCCACCTCTTGAAGTGGAGACCCGAGAACTTCTCGGGTCGTTCAGCATGATTTGCCACTGTGGACGCTCCCACAGTGTTGGCAGGGGTTCCAACGACAACATTGGTGTTGCTCGTGTTCACATTTTCAGTCGACATTCTGAAAAGGTTCCAAGAAAACAAGTTAAATTCTGTTTTCAAAATAATAAAGACGCTACTTTATTATTATTAAGAGTTCAAAAATTCAGCCGTGTAGCTTCTAAGTCCAACTTTGAAGACTACAACAGGAGATCTTTAGAACTCAGCGACAGAAAGGAGTAGAAACAGAGTTCTGTTTTGACAAAGGCGCAACTTTGTATCAAAACAGAGAAAAAACCTTTTAAAACACAACCTGCTGTGAGAGGAAAAAATTTAAATTCACAGCAGAGAAGTTTGTGAATCTACACGAACGGTGTTTTAAAATTTGTTTTAAGATTGTAGGAACCCGTTCGTGTAAAATTAAATAAAACTTTATTAACTTGAAATACTGAAACAATTACAGAATAAAATGGAAGTACAATACAATTACAACTGAAAAATAGAAATACAAGAACAGAAAACTCGAACAGACGAAACTGTTCTTGGCTGAGGATCGTGTTAGACACGGGTCCCTTAAAACAAATTTCGTGTCTCCCAGGAGAACACGTTTGTTTCCAGGATACAACAGCCGCAAGCAGTTGCACTGCCGGTCTTGACTCCAACCCGAAGGTATACCTTGAAGCTTGAAAGAAAATGAAGAAATCTGCAGTGGAGAAAAGAGAGAGCTGGTAATTTTCGGTGTATCTCATCTGGTGAAAGGAGCCTCTTATTTATACACCAGGTTGAACTCGAAACTGAAAAATAAATTAAATGGGAGAATTAAACTGCATTAGACGTCTTTAATGCACTTTAATTCGTCACTTAATTCTCAGTCAAACGCATTAACTTTGTCAGTTTCGAATGGTGAATGTAACTACACTGGCATTAACTGCAGCTGGAAGCTTCTCCGCGCGCGCGCGCACAAGACACACTGATGCGCGCGCAGGTCTGCACCCTCACGCGTGCTGCGTCCACTTGGCTCACTGCCATGCGCGCGTGCGCCACGTCACCTGTGAGCCTCTACGAGCACGCCACATCAGGCCCATGCACCATGCGCGCCATGTGTACCCCGCGCGCATGATTACCACGTCATGCGCATGCATGCCACATCACCAACCACTTGGTCCTTGCAACCCTTGTGCTTCCACCACGCGCACGTGGTCAAAAATACAAAGGCAGCTCTCAAGCGGCTCGCGGCGATGCGAGTGCGCGAAGTGCAAAGTGCGCCATCAAAGCGCCTCATCGCCCACGCCACGCGCGCGCGCAAACGAGCGAATGCAAGTGCGAGTTAGGGTGCTCCGCACCCTTCGCGAGTACACTAGTGAGTGCTTCCATGAAACAATAAGGATGGAGAGTTCCCACTTAAATACCCCTTTAAGTTTCAACTCTCATCCGATGTGGGACAAGGTGCCACTTTCCCACTTATTTCAGCATTCAAGTTTCAAACACCAAACTTTGAGCATCGATATCTCATTCATCTTAGCTCCGTTTTGGACGTGGTTTAGTTCGTTGCGAAGCTCTTCCGACATAGAACACAAACCCACAAATAAATATATAAAACCCGCTCATTTTATTATATTTATTTCTAGTCCAAAATAGGAAAAAATCATTTTCCTATATTTGTGAAAAATGCTATTTTCACAAAATTTCCAAGTCACATCTCTTTGACATTACTGTAATAAGTTCTTAGTTAATGACTGTCAAGTGATTCAAATGTAAATAATCGAATGATAGAATTAACTGCTAAAAATTGCTAGAATGATAGAATTAACTGCTAAAAATTGCTTTAAAAGGGGGAATGAATAATGGTTTTAGTACTTAACATTAAGTTTCAATTGAACTATTATACTTTATATAATAAATAATATACATGTTTAACTCATTTAGTTTTTATTTAATTTTATTTTTCTTTAATAACTTGTGTTTGTAAGTTTAAAACAAAAACTAAATATGCAGCTGTATTCCAACTATTTTTTTAGAAAAAAACAAAGTTGTTCTTAAATTTGGTATCATAAAGTATACATTGTACTAGCATCAGTGTTGTAATGAAACAAACCGATATATACCGATCGAAACTCAATTTATACCTTATCATATATCTCACTAGTTCTTATTATACAAGACAAAGAAACGTAAAACCAAGGAAAGAATTGGAAATTTATGGGATCCTCGATATTATAATATAAAGCTTTTAAATATCACCATGGACTGGGTGCTTCTTTTCTCGGAAAGTAATAATTTCTTATTTATCATGATTCTAAAAACAAAATTATGAAATATTTGTTCAATAAAAAACTGATAAAGAATCTGTGTGTGTGTAAGTATATAAAACACTACTTTTGGATAATGTGTATGTGACAATTAAATGAAAGACGTAGTTTTAGTTGGACGAATTGTATACATTTTTTTCATTTCTTTACTAAAAGAAGAATTGTCCACTAATTGTCGTCATTGCTAGGGAATTAATTTGTTTGGTTACGACTCACAGGTAGGTTTTCTTTTCCATAAAACGTACAAAAATTTGAAGTCACATTGATATGTAGACCATTTGATTAATTAGAAACCATAGTTAGAAGTAACATTGATATGGAGATCAATTATTCTTTATATAATATATATTCTTTATATAATATATATTTTTAACCTATTTAGTTTTTTATCAATTTGATTCTTACGAAATGATACCGATTGCCTGCTACAGAGTGCAGGTAGCTCACTAGTTATTTTAATCAACTATAAAAAATCTAAAAACTAATAAAAGATTTCAAGTAATGTTACATGACACTTTCATCTCCACCCCTATAATTTTACATATATTTTGTTTAGAGTAAATTGCCATTTTGGTTTCTGAGGTTTGTCCAAATTTGCCATTTTAGTCCAAATAGTTTTTTTTTGGCCTTTGGGTCCCTGACTTTTACCTTTTGTTGCCATTTTGATCACAGACCCTAACTCCATCCAAAAACCTTATTTTTAACTAGGGGCATTGTGAGGATTTTCATTTTAAATCTTTTCAATTGCCATTTTGATCAAATTCTAAAAAATCCAAAAAATTCTAAAAAAATTCTAAAAAATAAAAAAAAAACATAAAAATAAAAAAATTCTAAAAATCATAAAAATTCTAAAAAATCATAAAATCATAAAAAATAAAAAAAAATCTAAAAATAAAAAAATCTAAAAAATAAAAAAATTCTAAAAAATTCTAAAAAATCAGAAAAAATCTAAAAAATAAAAAAAATCTAAAAACTCAAACAAACATATTTTAAAGTTTCAAATTAAAAAAAATGACGATATATTCCTTGTCCAGGCGAATATATTTTCAGGTTTTATCTATTTTGTTGAGTGAATAAGTTGTTATGATGAGATAGAACCATTTATCCATTTAAAAAAACAAATCTCATTTTAAGTTGACATCTTTCACAAACATTCTTACATTTCCACATTAATTATCACCCTTTTGGCCTTTTTATATATGTTTTCATAGCAAAACTATTTATTACAATAATATTTTCATCTTTAGTTTAGTATCAGTTAATATAATTTACTAAATATAAATATCATGAAATATAAGTTTTATAAACTAAAACATAACATGTATGTTCGTTAGTTAGTGGTTCTATCTCATTATGACCACTCATTCACTCAACAAAATAGATAAAACTTGAAACTATATTCGTCTGGACGAGTAATATATCGTCATTTTTTGAATTTGAAACTTTAAAATATGTTTGTTTGAGTTTTTAGATTTTTTTTATTTTTTAGAATTTTTTTGATTTTTTATATTTTTTTTGATTTTTTAGAATTTTTTTGAATTTTTAGATTTTTTAGAATTTTTTTGATTTTTTAGAATTTTTTTTTATTTTTTAGAATTTTTTGATTTTTTAAAATTTTTATGATTTTTTAGAATTTTTTGATTTTTTTGAATTTTTTTGATTTTTTTGATTTTTTAGAATTTTTATGATTTTTAGAATTTTTTTTTATTTTTATGATTTTTTTTTAGAATTTTTTTTATTTTTTAAATTATTTTTGATTTTTTAGAATTTTTTTGGATTTTTTAGAATTTTTTTTATTTTTTAGAATTTGATCAAAATGACAATTGAAAATATTTAAAATGAAAATCCCCAAAATGCCCCTGGTTAAAAATGAGATTTTTGGATGGAGTTAGGGTCTGTGATCAAAACGGCAACAAAAGGGAAAAGTCAGGGACCCAAAGGCGAAAAAAAAAACTATTTGGACTAAAATGACAAATTTTGACAAACCTCAGGGACTAAAATGGCAATTTACTCTTTTGTTTAAAAATATATTTTGATCTTTATCCTAGTTATTATTATTTATAATATAAACGATTAAAAAAACTTGACTTGACCCATTTTTGATCGGTGGGCTGTACTTCAACAAGTGTCAACAACCAGATGGTTGTTAAATTGATTTTTTTCCTTTTTAACAATTTATTTCACCTACGCTATAATTATTTTTTAACAAGTTAGAAATCTAACTTGTTTAAAAGAAATAAAAACATACTTTTGTTTTAATTTATTTCAGTATTATATATATCATTCTTACTCTAAAAAATTATCAAACTTCATAATACTAGAAATAAATATCATAACAAATACATTATATAATAATAAAAATATTTTATTATAATTTTAGCTTATAATATACCAGCTCCACAAAAATCTTATAAACATAAAAACAATTGGATTTATCCCACAGAAAATTTAAATACTAATAACAATTAATATATCCATCAACAATACATATATTCAACCGTGTGATAAAATAATATTATTATTACATTTATTAATCGTAAATCATGTTTTTATAAGATTATAATGTATATTTCCTCAACCCATGTGATTCATGAATTATAAATGTATAAGATTATAATATTATGACTTTTTAACCGTGTGATAAAGATTATATAGAAGTTTATGATTTACATTCTTTTCGATATCTATCCTGTATGATACATGGGTTTGTAGCATCTATAAATTAATATAATTTAGTCAATCTATTTTTTCTATAGTTGACCGTGTAATACACGGGCTTGTAAGCTAACTTATAATAAAAGATCCCACATAATGTCAAACGGTAATACCTCCTCCTCTAAGATTTCAAAAAAAAAATATTATTCATAAATTTCAAAAAAATATCTCGTGTGAACAACATATCCTTTCTATAAATCATAGATCATGTGGTTTGTACATCTTTTGAAAATTCTTAAAAATATATAAATCATAGATCATGTGGTTTGTAAATCTTTTGAAAATTCTTAATTGAAATAATCTGATATAACAAATATGATATATTGGTTTATCACTTTATCCAGCCTGCACCACCAATCTCTGTTATTATAAATTAAATGAAATCGTAAACAAAATATTCGGTGTATAATTATAATGATAAACAATTATTATGTTAAATTTCATTGGTCAAGGCTATCACTTAAAACAAGAAAAATGTAAAGAGTGTTATTATATTATAACTTTATATCTTCATTTTGTAAATTAGTTAAATTCGAATCAATTATAATTTGTTTTGAGAACTAGAAAAATTACTTTGAAGTTATAGGCATGTCGGTTATTTTTTGAAACTGAGTTTTTTAATATACAATTAAATAATCAGTGACATTTATTTATTGTTTCTTAAATTATAAAATATATTCTTACTTTAAATTTACCAAATAATACATAAATAATTTGTATAATAACCATACCACCATTATTTATAATTAGTATTCATTCACTATTTATTTATAGAACATAAATTAGGAGGTATATGTATAATACAAGTCTTTTCTAAATCACCATACCATCATTATCTTGCCACCTATTCCCAAGTCTATATTCAACTGCATTTTAAAGAGATCATAGATATTTTAATTTGTGCTTTTTTTTTTTGCAGAACTATTATAACTTATTTTCATATTATACCTTCACATTTTGTGAAATTTGGTTCATAAGTACTTTGTTGATATTTTGTAATGCACGGGATGAATAACCTAGTAACTAATAAATTTCTGAAATAATAAAAGTTGCAATATATATATATATATATATATATATATATAGGGTAAGGTTCATGCGAGAACTACCCTTATTGCGAGAACCGCGAGAACCAATGTGAACACAAAATAAAATCTAAAAAAAAAAAAAAAAAGCACTCAAAAATTTTTTTTTATTTTTTTTTAATATTTAAAAAAAATCTCTATATTTCGTTACCATAAAAATAAAATAAAAAAAAAAAAAACTTTTTTTTTCGAGTAACAGTTATGCATGCACATGTGCATATGTATCATTACTTCAACAAATTCGGTAATACGTTATCAGGAATAGAAAATTGCACTTTAATTTACAATACCATTAGTAATACACTACTTTTTACATTACCAATATTCAAAATGCACATGTGCATCATTAGGTATAACCATGATATAACGTGTTTTGGTACAAAAAGTTTGTGATTTTGAATGGAGAAGTAGGCCCATATACATGTTTTTTGGTTAGTTATATCTAGTGGTTGATGGTTTGGTTATAGTTGTCATTTTTTGATGTAATATGTTGATTGGATGGTATAAATGGTGTTTACATACATGTAATAAAGTGAAAATATTGTTAATGGTATTGTATTATGGATGGTAGGAGGTAATTGTATTGTATTATGGATGGTAGAAGGTAATGGTAGTGTATTATGGATGGTATGATAGATGAAAGGGAAATTGTATTCAAAGTAGTATACCAAAACACCTTATTTCATGTTGATACATATAAATGCACATGTGCATTTCTAATATTGGTAATGTAAAAAGTAGTTTATTACATATGGTAGTGTAAATGAAAGTGCAATTGTCTAATATGCGTAATGAATTACGGAATTTGTCAAAGAAATGACAAAAAATGCACATGTGGATGCTTGTGTATTATGGATGGAATGATAGATGAAAGAGAAAGTAGTGTACCAAAACACCTTATTTCATGTTGATACATATAGATGCACATGTGCATTTCTAACATTGTTAACGTAAAAAGTAGTGTATTACACGTGGTAGTGTAAATGAAAGTGCAATTGACTATTATTTGTAATGAATTACGGAATTTGACAAAGAAATGATACATATGCACATGTGCATGGATAATTGTTACTCGAATTTTTTTATTTTTTTTTTTTGAAATTTTTTTTTTCATTTTTTTTATTAACAAAATATAGAGATTTTTTTAAAAAAATAGTAAAAAAAAAAAAAAAAAAATTTGGGTGTTTTTTAGATTTTTTTAGGAATTACTGTTTGTGTTCACACTGGTTCTCGCGGTTCTCGCAATAAATGGTGGTTCCTAACGGATATTTGTCCTATATATATATATATATATATATATATATATATATTTAGCTACAAGGGGTCGGGAAGAGTTTGTAGTGTTTGAATTGGGCACGGTTTCACATTTTTTTTCATGAAATAAATAAGCAATCCCCTCCCGTAATTTAACGATAGTGGAGAATATTTACTTATTTATAAAAAAAAATCGACAATATAACTACCATAAATTAAACATTTCCATTATATGTTTTAATTATATATATATATATATATATATATATATATATATATATATATATATATATATTTACACATTAGCATACTTACATGTTTGTCGTCCACTAAGCGAAGATGGTGTATCCACATCAACATTGATAATATTTGAATTTGTTTAGCATAGGTTTTCTTCAAAGATGCAAAATAAAGGTTAAACCTAACAATACAACAAGACATACGTGCGGATCTTGAGCATCTCAGCAGCATCTGTCAGTAAACGTCCTTAATTATTGGTTTAGGTTATCCATCAATAGTTACCACAGAATTACCGACATGTGTTTTTTTTTTCATGGAATATCTTATCCATAGATGATGGGTCTTCGATGATACTCCATTTTCTAGTTGTGACATCTTGCTTTGTGATATAAAATCAAGGCTCATCTCTTGAAACATTAATAACAAACTAGCAATAAAGATATACATTCTAGCTCACCTTATGACACCTCATTGCCAACTCAAGGCATGCACATGTCTTAAGATTAGGCACCAAATCAATTTAAACCAATAGTATATTCCCAGTCAATAATGGTTGTAAATGATGTATATTAGTGTTCTTCTTGCGTGTGTTGGTTCACACTTGATTAACGTAACTAGCAAACTATGAAAACCAAGGCGATCACATAATTTTACTGAATATTTAGAATACGTCACTATCACTAACATATTTGATTGCATTTAAACATATTAAAATTTTACAATCAATTTTTATTAAGGATTACATAATCTCTATTCCTTAACATCTTTGTGAGCTTCATAACGCGCATACAACATGTCAATTATTGCGCATTCTGCTTGTGTTTTGCGGATGTTACTAACTTTGTCAGTTAGTTCATTTATCTTTTGTGTTACCCTCGATCTGATGCAAGAATATACTCCAACATTTGTTGGAGACGTGTGAAAACGTTTGTTTCTTCGTTTGAAGACAACATTCTGTAAAAAAAAGCACAAATCATATATATCTAAATACATAGTGTGTACATAGTGCTATACATATAAAGAAAATAACATACATAGGCTTAGAATACTGTAGTTCATCATTGTCATTGAAAATTTAAATAGTATGAATTTGTAAACTGAATATGTTTAATGCTTATAGGCTCGAAGAAATGACTTCGATTGTTTGCTAATCTATGGCCATCACGGTCGCCTTGCCAACAAAAGCTTATCGTCGTCATCTAGAAAACCAATTCCATAACAACTTGTAAATGATAGTCGTAGAAAACAATGGCCAATCAGGCCATATACCGTACACATTAACCAACAACATGATAACACATTTATCTTCATCAAGGTTCCAAAGTCATAACACCAAATGAAAACGAAAACCAAAACCAACAACAACGGTATACACCAACAAAACAGAACCAACCTTAAACACCCCCAAAAAAGGAACAAGGCGTAAAGAGCCATAACATATGCCTGCAACAAATTAGAAACCAAATTGACACAAAGTACAACAACATGAAACAAGTATGTACCTAAAGGCAAAAATACAACAACATCAAATATATCAACGGTTGCAAATTAATACTATATAAACAACAAGATTCAACACATAAAGCATCTGATTTGACTTGTGTAGGCTCAACCTCTTGGCTGCATGTTATGTGTTTGCTAGTTTCAAGCAACATAACCTCGACACCAAGAGATAATGATCATCATAACCTAACTCACGTTCACCTAAAATATCCCAGCAAAGCATCATAGCCCATAAATTTCTTATATAACTGACAAAGGGTCCAATGTATCACTAGAGTTGTTAACAAAAGGTTAAACTAAATCGATAATCAATAAACCACTCGGCGACATCATAATGACAGAATGTCGGAGGTTGGACAAGGACTAAGACGAAACAGAAAAACTCTCTGATAAACATCAAATCATGTCATCGAGCATGCATGAACTCTATCACAAACATAGCATCAAATACCCACAAAGAAATACAATAAGATCTCGGATGAATTTATCTTCATCATCATCAATCTGAAAGTTAAGTGCACACCACTAGCCCAAACGACAATTAAAACACATGTACAACGATAACCAAAAGGCCAAACATCTCTGATGACCAAAAAGGTCATAATCATCGACAAGTCAGAACAGTAAAAAAGAACAATACAATGGTAGTATCAAACGTCTTTCCAAATAAACAAACGGTAACACATATTTGCCGGAAAAAATTCCGTTCATCAACATTTTAAAACCCATAAAACACGACTACAAAGTCGGAAAACCACCAACAGCAACCCAAAAAACAATGAAATTAACCGACCAAACAACCACAAACACCAATGAGAAACAAACAGTAAACTCCGATCACCACCATAAAAATAACACAAATAAACACCTACCTTGAATCAACGACATAGAAGGAGACAAAAAGGATCAAAAAGTTAAAGTGAAGAAACTATAGGCATAAAGTAAACAGTTGGGTTTTGAAACACCAAATTGAAATCCTTGGCAACACAAACTGAAGTCACGTGTCCCATCAACAAATAAACCAAATAAACAACAACATAGAGCGTATATGTACAAACCAAAATGTCACAAATAAGTTACCAAGCTCAAAAACATGATGCACCAAGCAATTACAAATTAATACTATATTAATTAGTAAAAAATTGTTTATGTATTTCTTATATACTGTTGTACACAACCTGTAATATTTAAACTCTCGTATGTAAGTTGAGTTGATGAGATTCAAAACAAATAAAGTTTCCGGTTCTATATCTAGATCTAAACTTTGAATTTATACGATGTTGGAATTTTCAATCAAATCATTTTCTTGAGCTACTTAGGATGTGTTGGATAATCACATTCAGATGCATAGTTCTTTGAGAGCACATAAAAGTGGGTGGTGGAGGGTGGTGATTGTGGGTAGCAGTGGAGGTGGCAGTGACGGGTGGCGATGGTGGTGGTAGAGGTGATGAAGTGTGAATGAGAGAATGAAGTGAAATAAGCATAAAGTTAGATAAAATGAATTTGGAGTGTCAAGAGAGAATGAGATCCCTTATGTAACAAGTAATTTACCTGTTGTGCGTTACGGCCGTGCAATTACCTTTTTTAAGTAATTCAAAGAAATAGTTAGGTCCATAGCGTAGAAGTAGTTGGGTACATAAAGTTGCATATTATGTATACTACACATGCCATCACATACCATAAAATTAAAAAAAAAAACCAATTTGTAAACATCAAAATGAATTCACTTGGTTTATCTATTACATATTTCATTCTTATGTAATTTACCCGCCACGCGTTGTGATGGCCTAATCCCTTTTTAACTAACAAAAAGGAAACTATAGTATATTAAACTGATACATCATTGATAATTTCACACCCTGACTTTTGCGGAAGCGTGATTATGGTGTGACTTTCTTAATATCATTGCATTCAATCATAACATCAACTATATGATAAAACCATAGGTTTGTCATCCATTAAATAAATTCAAAACATAACAACATTGTTTTAAAACGTAGACTTCAAATTCAAGTTTTACAAACCGTACAAATTGTGCATGAGTTCATTAAGGACTCGTCAAAGATATTGAATAACACCAAGGTTTGAAAGACGTGTCTCGTCCAGGAATAAGACACACTGACCAAACCCAAAGACCATGGATGACATCTTTACTTCTAACGCAGCATAAAAACTTCCAACGCCCGCCAGATCCACATACAAATTTCCTGAAATACATGTAGTTTGAAAACATCAACAAAAGTTGAGCGAGTTCATGTGTTCGTTTGAGTGTATGTATAAACCTTTGAAATCGTTGTAAGTATGAATGTAAGTTGATAAGTCCCGGTATGAAAGCAACAAAGAAACAGATCAATTAATGTGTAGCTAATACATTAATATACGTGACATGGTGCAGGAAGACTCAAACCTAGCAGACTTTGTACCGGGCTTCCGGCTGTAAGACATAGTCCTCTCATGGCCCATTCGGCGGACTCATGGATGGGGCTCGCAACACCCAAATAGATCTATCACTCATGCCCCTAGGTCCTACAAGAGGATTGATGGCCTCAAGTATACGCCTACCCATTCACATGATCTATGGTTCTTTCCTAGGCTAACCATACCAATTGTATTGTAAGTAATCCTTTTGTAACATGTATTTCACCCCTGAAGTAAATAAACAAACAGTTTAAAGAAAAGGGGGACATGAACTCACTGTTTTGCGTTCCTTGTATCCGATGTAACTCAAAGCTTCCTCTAGAACGCACGATTACCTACATGCGTACTACGGTCCATTAGACGAGCGGGTCGTGCCTTGACTTGGTATTAATTAGTGCCTTTGAGTTCCTTTTTAAAGTGTCTTCGTTATTACTCCAAGCATATAATTATTTGTTAAAATAATAATTATTTTAACTTAAATTATATTTATTTAGCTTCGGAATAATTGTTAAACAATATTTCGTAATAATACTTCTCAAGTATTTATACTCGTATTTCCTTCCCAAGGATGGGGTATCTCATACATGCTTATCCGTATTCTTGTATTTGTATATATTGCCATGTGTTGGTGTCGTATTACGATGTATTATTCCAAATGAAAATATGCTAATATATTCCCAATATGTATATCCAAAACAATATATTTTCAAGTCCCACTTAGAAAATTATATATAAACTCATTTTGTCCAAAATAATGTATTTCAAGAAAATATATATTTTTCTCAAAAATCATATATCTTCTAAATATACTAAGAGAATATATTTTTACTTCCAAATAATATATTTTCCCCTTGTCGAAAATATGATATACTTTGTAATAGCAATAAAATCATATTTTCATTTCTTTCGTATCCAAAATAATGTTTACCAAAAATATGTTTATAGTGGTATTTTCCGGAATATTTTGTAAGCTACATTTTATCGTTCGGTTCCACAATATTTTGCGTGTAACTTATATATATATATATATATATTCCTATGTGATTTTTGGTATTATCTTGGATGGTAAGTTCTTGGTATTTTGTTAAGTCATATTATTTTACCCTAAAATAATATAACTATTTCACAACGTATACGAATATTCACACAAGTGTCATATGTATATTCTAAATATATATTCACCCATTTTTATTTATAAAAACCAACCTCCAATACTTGTATTTTTGTAACAAATTCTATGGAAAGGTTTATATTGAAAACCATAGTTAAATACGCTTGTAAATACTTGTTAGAAAATATCTTTCTAAGTGTTTATATTTTTAGAAAATTTTGCCATAGTTTCCCCTAAAAATGGAGGTGTCCATGCTATCAAAGCATATCATTTTCTTTTCAAAAATCATCATAAACAATCAACAAACAATCTACACTTACCAAGTGCAAAAACTATACAATTTACATAACAACATGAACTTGATCTTTCATTAAAAACTTGTAGGAACTTGGTAGGGTGTTTAGTAGGTTTAGTTACCCTTTAAAGTGCGTTTATTACTTTACAAATCTCATTCTCGAAAGATTTGTGTGTTTACAACTTGTTAGATGATCCTTTCAAAAATCATTCTTTTGAACTCTTCTTGTAAATAAAGTGCTCTTACACTTATTTTATCACCAAAAATAGTGTATATTTAAACAAGCATCAAGATCTTCTAGAAATCACATTTTGGACTTGGTTCTTTTGGAAAATCACTCATGAATCTTAGATTCATAAGATTACTAGCTTACTTTATTTATTATTTTTCAAGAATCATCTTATTTTCAAGTTCATGTTTATAAGTGAGGATGATCTTCTTGGGTTAATACATAATCATCCTCTAACTTGCTAGATCATGTGTTTAATCACAATCTAGCAAGCTCCTTATGATGATCAACATCATAATCTCAAGTAACATCAACAAGTATCATACACATACTTAAACAACATTATTTCATCAAGATTTCATCATATGTAAGCTTCATGTTCATGATTCATGTCTTTTAAGGTTCTTGTGATTTATAACATAACACATCTTTTAACAAATCAAAATTAGAAGCATCAAGGGGTTGTGAGAGTCTTACTACTAGCCCTAAGCTAGGGAAGAACACTTGAAGAAAAAGATGATGAAAATGGTGGATGAAAGCAATTTATGGAGGTTCTTCAAGATTCAAGAGTACCAAGCTTCACAAGACACCTTCTTACAACCTTGAGAGTGTATGGAATGAGTGGATGATGGATGTAAGGTGGTGGTGGTGGCGGCACTATGTTAGGCCGAGAGGAGAGGGAGAGAGTAAGAGGGTGGAGTGAAGTTGTGAAAGATGATGATGGAGATGGTTTACTTATAGTGCACAACATAATCTTCCATAGATCTTATAAGATCTAATGAAATCAAAGGAGATAACATAATATCTTGTAGGATCAAGAAAAGAAATCTTGTAAGATTGAGGTGGAGCCATCCCCATAACCGTAAGTATGAAGGGGGGGGGGGTTATGTGTAACTTTGATGGTAAATAGGTTAATTAGTTGGAGGTTAAGTGTAAAGTCTAGTGTTTTAAGTGTAGGATGCATTATGTAGTATGTTAGGGTGTTCGGGGATCGTAACTAGCCAAGAAATAATAAAACAATGCTTCTAGCAATATTTTGGTGTTCCGGGTAATGTCCGGTTGTTCGGTTAGATACCGGTTCGTTAAAGTGTCAAGTTATTCCGTTTAGTGTTCTTTAAGTACCCTTTTGTGACACTTTTAATTCCCGACACTTAGGAAAGCATACAGGACCATTTTTCCATAATTTTGCATGTTACTAGCTCATTAAATTGCTGAATTTTGCTGAAATATGCAGAATTCTGCACTTTTAATAGGTTTTAGGCACTTTCCGGCACTTAAACTATCACCTAGTGACGCAGTTTTATGGTCCTTACTTCCCTACACACCATACTAGTGTAGTACCTTGTCTCTAGCCCTTACGGTGTCTCAAAACACTGTCTGTCTATGTACTGACATTGTCAGCATGTTTCTGAGTTATCCGCTAATTGTGCTAACCGTGCTTTATGCATCGTTTATGTCACTAAAGTTTGCATGTGATAAATGATGTGACTGTATGCAATATGTGACGCACATGTAAGTATGATGCAGCAATCAGAAAGCAGTTTAAGTCATCAGTTGTAATTAAGCACAGTCATTAAGCACTAATCATTATTAATTAAATGTACGGATGCATGCAAATTTGACGGTTATCACATTCTCCCCCTGTTAAGAAAATTTCGTCCTCGAAATTTGTACTACCTTAACTCCTTAGGGTTACATTGTGCGTGTTTGTGTATGAATAATACTTAGGTAAGTAACCCAAAACAAAACAGAATCAAAACTTATTCACTCAGGCGAGTCCAAGGATATCTTACTATAATCAGAACCCAACGGTTAAAAGTATGTGTTTCAGGTTTTATTGTCAAAGACACGAGACATATAGATGTAGAATCTAGTGTAACTTTGTTAACATGGGTGCAACAAAGGAGTTTCGACCGATGGATTCTTAAACAATCGGTCATAATATGCAAACGAGTTTTCACAAATCATAGCATCTGCTATATGAATTCAAAATCAACAACGCAAATGTGATAGCAACATAAAAATGATCTGTCAACTTCTGAATAGACGAATGGTAAGTTTTAGTGTGTTGACATTCTTGAATTGCGAAAATACGCCGAATGAAATACAATCGAATCTGGTGTATCATTGTCTTAATTCGTAGTTGCATTAGGAATGTTTAAATGATAGGTCAAACAAAAGTATGCGTAGTTTCATGTGAAACGGTTGACCATGATTAGCACAAGCTACAAGTTTGTAATGACACCACAAGGTGTCGTAATGACATAATTCAATAATAGTGGTGACTGAACGAGTTCACCGTGTTTGAAGTCAAATGAAAGTGTACTGAGACAAGTCTGAAGATTTGATTTACAAAATGTCATAGAGTTTTTAGTTAGATACGGAACATCAAAAAGCCACTGTTTTTGATCGAGGATGAAAAGTATTAAGTACCGCAAGGCATTCGATTGACAATGAAAGAATCGTTAGGAGGTTCATTGTGATATGAAATGAATCTATGTACCATTGCCTTAACACACAATTGTGTTGAGACCGCTTTAATTGTGATAACCAAAACGGATTTAGAACAAATAATTAGACAATTAAATCCGTGTATAGGGTGCGTAACCAAATTAGCGCAAGCTTCAATTATGTGAAAGTATCACCACAAGGTATTGAGACCAACAAACGATTTAGTGGAGCCGTAGACCAACCAAGTCTACTACGACTCGAAATGAAATAATCTTTGCAAAAATACTTGAATATGATGCTCTTAATACATCATATGACATCTTAAACTTAATATGCGAAATGGATAAGTTCAAGCAATTGAACTTGGTTTTAGCGTAATCCGACAATAAACGTATGTATCAACATTGGAATCTCAACATGGTTACGAAGATAAACCATGAGTGTAACTTGAAAGAAGAAAAGTCTCAAGAAAGTGTGTTGACTTGGTAACAAAAGAGCCAACAATTATAATGAGGTAGGTCATTCGAATCATAAATCAGTAATATTTGAATTTCAATGAAGCGTTTATTCGAAACGAAACCACATGCGAAGCAAATGGTGCATGTGTGACTTATAAGTTTCCGAGTACTGAAGCAATGAGTATTTGCTAAGATGAAGAAATGACCAAGTATTGAAGCAATTTTGTGTTCGCTCTCAGCGAAGAAAATTGGCGCGATGCAACTACCATTAGGGGAGTAGAGATGCAAACATCTACTTGCTAGAAGCGAAAGTGAAGATTTCAACAAAAGAATTTAAGTACTTTCTGTTTGGTTAACTGAAATGGCATATATGCCATGATAATGGTGTTTGCTTGGGTTAACAGATGTGGTTCCTAAGTATCAACCTTTACGAGTTTGGACTTGGGTTCCCATAGATCCTAAGTACATGTTTTCTAGATTCTCAAAGTTTCGTATTCTGTGTAAAACTGTTTTGTGCATTGTGTAGGAAACACCATTTTTGTGTATGTTTAAAACAAGTTATTGTCCCACAATTTCCCCGGTATACTTTCTTCCTGAATTCACAGCTAAATGACACTCGATCATCGATCAGTCGTGTAATAGTAGTTGGATCCTCACAGTTAGTTAAGTAAGTAATTCGTTAATCCTTAGCAAGAGTCACCGACTCTTGTTGGTTAGCTCGTTCGGCTCCTGGTAGTTGATGCTCATTTGGAAATCATCATCCTTCTTCTTGATGAGCAAAACTGGGGTTACCCAAAATGGGAAACTTGGTCTGTTATCTTCCTTCTCTATCAATTACTGAGGTTACACTGACAATCCTTGCATCTTCGGAGGTATAAGCCGCTAAGGTGCACTGACTGCAGGTGCGGCGCCTGGAATCAAATCGATGCGAAATTCGACTTGTCGTTGAGGAGATGATTCTGGCAAGCCTTTGGGGAAGACTTCAGGATATTTCCTTATCACAGGAATATCTTCTAGTTTTGGTTCTTCGGCTCCCTTGTCCCCGACATGAGCCAAGAAAACAACCCATCCTTTAAGCAACAATTTTCGTGTCTTTAAGCAATTAGTAATTTGCAGAGGCGTATCCTGCTTCATGAGTCACGATCGTTCCTTCGTTTGCCATCGGGATGCGGATATCAATCTCCGCTCGATCACTCGACAATCAATCCATTCAGGTTACCTCGTCGAAGCTTCTCAACTCAACTGGCAGTAGATCAAGCGTAAATTCACGCTCTCTGGGTTCTATCTTGCCGATTCCAATTACTTCGTTGACTTCCACTAGCTTCCCATTAGCCAGTTCTATTGAGTATGGGTTATCTAACTTGCTTGCTACCAAACCAAGTACACTTTCAACCTCTGAAGCTAAAATTTGTAATAATAATATCAAGTAGCCCAAATGCATAATGTTGACTAATATGGAACGTATGGATAACTTTTTTGGATTCTGACATGCTTCCCTAGCTCCTCTATTGAGCTCTCATCCTTGTGCCTGGTTCTTCTTAGGGAAGTATTTTCTTAAATGATTTTTGCTCCCACAGTTAAGACAACCTTGAGCATGTTTTTGTTTGTCACTCGTCCTGCCTTGATAGTTGCCGTTGTTTCCTCCGTAATTCTCACTGCCATCTTGGCCTCCATTTCTAGGTTCAGTACCTTGCCTACAAGTCTCCTTGGGATGCCCCCTTTTGCCACAGTTATCACATTTTCCATATTTACATCGTCCGACATGGTAACGTAGACAATTGTCGCACTTAGGTAGGATACCTATGTAGTCTTTTCCCTTTTTGGCCTTGTTCTTGCTATTCACCCGAGTACCCTTTTTCAAGTTTGCGAACTTTCTCTTGTTATCTCCGGATGGTTCTACAGGAGTCTCCTTTTTCTCTTCCGAAGTGGAAAATTTCCCTAGTCTAACCGCTTCTTCAGTGAGCGCCACACTTATGTCGGTAGCCTTGGTGATCGTTGGAGGTTTAGATGTTGTTACCAGGCTTAGAATTTGAGGTGTCAATCCCCCGATGAAACGTTTGATTCTCTTAAACTCTGGTTCCACCAGATGTGAAGCAACTTATGATAAATCGTGAAATCTCTGCACATACTCAGCTATCTTTGAACCTTCCATTTTCAAGTTCCACAGTTCAGTCTCCAACTTCTGGACTTCTGCCCTAGAGCAATATCTTTTACGCATCAGTTCTTTCAGTTCGTCCCACGTCAAAGCATACGCAGCAGTCTCGCCCATTGTCTGAACCTGAAGGTTCCACCATGACAGAGCCCCATCTAGAAATAGTCCAGCTATGTACGTGACCTGATGTTCTGGGGCGCATTTACTTAATCGCAAAACATAATCCGTCTTCTCGATCCAACGCACAAAAGCTATGGCATCCCCAGTGCCGTCGAAGTCTCGAGGTTTGTAGCTCAAGAACTGCTTGTAGGTGCAGCCGTTGGGTGGGTTATTTCCTGGTGTACCTCTGCTGCGTTCGGAGCGAAGGGTCTCGTGCTGTGCAATGGCCTGTGAGATGTGCTCTTGTAGTTCTGCTGCTGTCGTCGGTAGAGGGTTGTTGGTATTGACGTTCCCTTGTATCAACATCTTCTAAGAAGAAGATTGGTTTGGTCAGGTCTCATTTGTTCAGGGAGTACATATAGTTGTTTTAGAGGTCATACGTACATACACATAATAGATTATCAGATCAACCAATCAAGCAATAGCATAATCATAGCATAACCAAATAATTCGGGAATTACATTTAATAAGAGCATAGCAGCAAGCACGTAGTATTATAATTATAGCACACACATATAGATCAACAACGTGCTTAATGAAGACATAGCGACTGAGCTTTCATTGGTTATTGGCCACAAGGTATTTGTCGCATGTTTAATGATGATTGGGCTCTCATTATTATCCGACCACATTTGCATTGTCTTACAAAATGTATCACATCAAAAGGGACACAGGGTCACCCTACCCTTGTCCAATAAGTATATCAGTGTATCAAAATTACGTAGTCAGAAGTGGTCTTCAAAAGTTTCCACAATCTCGGCTCATCATTAGTGTCTTTACCCAATTGTAATGCAATCCGCATAATCCAGAAACCAACTACACTGGTGACTGAGGTGGAGGAGGAAAGAAAATTAAACTGCTAACATGCGTGAACTCCTCCTCGAGCTTGTATATACGTTAAAGTAATTAACTGATCTGCCGCTCGACAGTAAAGAAACGAGCATCAAAACCTGGGAAAGGTGTAATAGCAGCAGGTGAGAGTGCAAAAGGAATCTTTGATAAATGTGGAGGATCAAAGTATACTGGCAATAGGCAGAGTGGAGGATCAAAGTATAATCGGGGAAAATGCTGCTGTAGCAAAAGGATCGTCATGCGGGTGCTTGTAGGTGCATTACGTCTGTCGACTTCGTCTTGTATCGAGTCTTGTAATAGAATTGTTAGATCAGGGCACATAGTACGAGAAAATTGGATTTGAGTGTGTTTGATTAATTTCGTACGAAATAGCACTTTGCTATTTCGCATGAAATAGCAAGCTGACAATTCCGTGCGAAATTACCTTCACTATAAATAGGCTTGAGGTGATCTCATTTGTAAGGTTCGTGATTCCGGTACCGAAGTGCTGCCGACGTGTCTACTGATCTGTAAACGTGTTAAATCAATAATACAAGACAATTAAGTGTGTTTTGAGCTGTTACAAAGTCTAATCAATGAATTCCGCCTCTGATTAGACCAAGAACTCTTCTGATAGACTCGTTTGGGTCACAGACCGATCCTACAAGTGGTATCAGAGCTCAGGAAGAAGAGTTCTTACCAAAGCAGCCATAATTTCTGACTTCTACACCTTCTTTTACAAAATTCACAAGTTTTTATGGTCAAAATGGATTGATTTTCACATATTGTGTGTGAAACAGTGTTTTAATGAATCCTTGAAAGAATTGGACCTTAATTCGATCTAAAACAGATAAAATTGACTATTTCGCTTGAAAAACAGATCAGTCATGATGATGTCAGCAGTATTTCGCACGAAATTAGCAATTGATTTCGCTTGAAATTGCTATTTCGCTTGAAAATACACTTAATTTCGCACGAAATAAGATTACATTTGAGAGTTCCACACGAAATCAGGTTATTTCGTTCCAAGGTGTTATTTCGCTTGACTGATTTCGCACGAAATTAGTAATTTCGTTTGAAAATTGTATTTCGTTTGAACAGTATTTCGCATCAAAGGGTTATTTCGTTTGAGTTGTGTATTGCAGGTTATTTCGCTTGAAGAATTTCGTTTGAAAGTGTCTGTTTTGAAAAAGTTTACCGAATTATGGAAAAGGAATTTTACAATGCGTTTGCTACACCAGTTGCACCAGTTACAGCTGCCGAAACATTGTACAATGAAAACGAGACAGGAACTTATCAGAAACCGCCAAAGCTTATGTATATTGAAGATTTTAAAGGATGGCAGACTAGGTTTGAGAATTGGGTACAAGCTTATAAGTTTGACGCATGGTGCTCATTAGAGAAAGACTAGGAGAAACCGAAAAATGAACGTGGGCTTGAAAAAGCGTTTTGTGACTTTTCAGAAAGTGATAAATTGAAATATACAAGTGAAAAAATGATGATCAGTATTCTTCAACAAGCGATTAAAGAAGATATTTTCGTTTTACTTCAACATGAGGGTACTGCTAGGTCAATTTGGATAGCATTGATTCAAAAGTTCAAAGGAAGTGCAGATATGATTAAGAACAAAAAGGCTTTACTTAAGAAATCATTTGACATGTTTGTAGCTTTTGAACATGAAACAACAAAAATGACCATTGATAGATATTGTCATCTTGTGTTGGAAATGGGAAGATTGGACATAAAGAAAGATGACGATGAATGGGTTGATAAACTAGCTGATGCATTACCACAACAGAAATGGGGAACTTATTTGTTGATCCTTAAACACATGAGAAAATCTGAAAATATGAATCTAGCACAGTTTATTCAGAAGATTGAAGAACACGAGTTGGATATCCAGAAAACGGCAATCATGAAGAATCCAAATGCTCAACAAGATGTCAGTTTATACTACAGAGGAAACAAATTTGAAGTTACTCCCAGCCCAAAGATCCAAACTGGTTTCAGTGCTGATAGTTCATCTGGAACGAAAGGTAGTATTGTGACTCAGAGTGGTAGACATTCGTCTTCATATTCAAGCTTTGATCCAAATCATACAACACCAAGTCCTCAACAACAGAATTCTACAAATTTGCAGTGCAATGTTACTTTGAACATTCAAAATGGTCAAAATCTTTCTCCAGAAATAGCTAAGCAATACATGGCATCACTTGTTGCTATGTTGGAATCATATGAAAATTTGATTGCTGGCAAAATTGCAAATCCGATGCTTACCAAAGAGGATTATGACCAAATTGATGCTGAAGAGCTTGAGTTGATGGACGTCAAGTGGTGTTTAGCTAGTGCTATTCGTAGAGCTGAAAAATTTCAACAAATCACCGGAAGAGATGACCTTAGTGAATTGTCTAAATCTCCAATAGGGTTTGACAAATCAAAGGTTACATGTTTCCGTTGTCGAGAAAAAGGTCATTTTAAACGGGAGTGCAAAAACAAAGAAGCAAACGGAAGACAAGATCAGTCTAGAAATAACAATTATTAACAAAAATCAAATTTTCATCAGATTGCTCAACAACCACAAACTGCACATGCACGTGCTATTGAAGAAAAAGATAAAAGAGCTTGTTATGGTATAATTGACCAAGACGATGAAAAGGTTGCAGAGGGATTTAGTTGGGATAAATATATTCCACCTGGTTCAGGTCTTGTTGCTAGAATTCTGGAAGAAAATAAAGTCAAATCTAGTCCGAAAAGAATACAGATTTTTCCAGATTTAGGAAGTGATATTGATACCGATGATGAAGAAGAATATCTTAATAAAGCTAGAAAAGGTATAGATCCTGATAGTTTTAATTTGTTTTTTGCAGATAAAGTTGAGATGCTGAATGAGAAAAAGATTGCCAGATTGAAAAAAGAGCTGGAAGCAAGAATAATAGCTGATGAGAAGGCAAAGATAGAAGTTGGAGAAGCAAATGTTGAAACAGTGATTGAGAAAGTGGTAGAAAAAATAGTTGAAGTTGAAAAATTAGTTGAAAAGATTGTCGAAGTTGAGAAAATTGTTGAAGTCGAAAAATTAGTTGAGGTTGAAAAAAGAGTTGAAAAGATTGTCGAAGTGGAAAAAATTGTTGAGATCACTAAACCTTGTGAGAAATGTTTAGAATCTTGCAAAAGTTGTGATGAGAATGATAAGAAGATTGCTGAATTAGAAAAGATGAAAGAAAATTTATTGTCAGATGTGAAATACGTGAAGGAATCTTATGATGTGCTGAACAGAACAGTTGATGGTCTGAAAAAGACAAATACAGAAGTTGATGCTGCTATGACAATGATGAGTTCTACTTTAATGACAAAGCAGAAAGTCATCAATGAGTATATTGAAGACTGCGCTAAGCTAAAGCAGGATTTGGAACTTGAAAAGATTGAGAGTGAAAGAATCAAACGTTTGTTGTTGAGTTATACAACATGTGATTATTTGATTGATCGAGTTTATCCTACTGTTGCAGGTCTTGAAGCGTTTCAAGATAAAAAGACAGAAGACACGGATACTGGTAAGAAACAAAGTGTCAAGTATAACAAGTGTCCGCCCCCGATTTGGAATAGTTATTCTCCCAGAAAACCAAATGAGGAACGTTTAAATAAGGCTCTCAACATCAAGTTAAAGTCTGAAATCATTGATGAGTTACCAGATAACATTGATGTCACATTCACAGTGTCTGACACTGATCATGAGTCTGAGTTGTTAAAGAAAGTGGTCGATCAGGTGTTGGATATGGATGAAGAGTCAAAGTCGGAGTCTAAATCTGAAAGTTCGAGTTCATCAGAAAAGAGTCCGAGTTCACCGGTTAAAAGGGTTTACAATAAAGAATTCCTGTTATCAAAATCTAATTTGAATGACGGACCAATCAAAGTGGCATATACTTTGAATGATTCAGACAAATTATATTCTGATGAGGAGTTTCCAATAAGAAGTGTCAAATCTGAAATGATCAAACAGGTTTTCAAATTGACAGAAATTAATATTTCTGAAATAAAAGATTTAAATTTTCATGAAAAACCTAAAAAGTACACTTCAAGAGTTCAACAGAGATTGAACAAAAAGAAAGGTTACAGTTCTAGTTCAGGTTTTCAAAAGAAACCAAACCATTACAGTAATTTCAAAAAGAAAGGTTTAGGATTTATTGTTCCAGAAAATTATAAAAATGAGAAAAATTATAAACCAAAAACAAAATTTGTTGCAGGTGGAAGTTCAGAAGAAGAACAGAAGAAACCATTCTGGAAACAATCAAATCAGGAGTTTCTTGCTGAAAGGAAGAAGAAGTTAGTTCCAAGAGTTGAAAGAAGAATGTGTTTCAAATGTCATAAGATTGGACACATTGCTTGGAATTGCCAACAATTCAACAACACAAAACAGGGAGTTACTTCTAACTCAAAGAAATCTAAAGTTTTTAAAATTTGAATTTTGAAACTGGTGATGTTTCAAAACATTTTTACAAAAGAAAAGTTGATTTAAACAAACAAAGATGGGTTGTAAAATCTAAAAGTGGTTCTGACAATGAATCTGATTCCATAAAATCAGAGGAGTCATTTGTTGAGAAAAGTGAGAAGAATTCCGTTCCAGAGATGAACGGTGAGAATTTTCCACATTTGTCAAGAGAAAATTTGAAATCAAAAGGTAGGTTTGAGATTTCAGATCAATTCTTCCCTGGTAAAGGAGAATTTGATGCTGAAAAGGCTTTCAATGGGAAAGTCAAACATATTTTCGGAAAGATGGTAGATGGGAAAGTGAAAAGTACAAAAGATTTTTACAGATCAAAAGGAGGTTGGGATAGTGTTGAATCAAAATCACCCAAGGCTGGTCAGGCTTGGGTGACTGCATTTTCAAACTAAAATTCTGACTTGCCGGAGCTTCCAAGTTGGTAATCGTGGAGCAGGAATCGGCATGATTCTTGAAAAGTTTATTTGGTAAACCTACAAGTGGTAGTTTTATTGAAATTGTTATATTTTGTTTTACAAGTGGTTGTGTTTGATAAGTGAACCTACTAGTGGTTGAAGAAGGTTTTCACTTACAGGTGGTTGATCAAGGTCATTAAGTTGAACTTGATTTAACTTTCATACAAAATGATTGAAAAACAAAGTGATGATATCCCCTAATCTACAAGTGGTTTTATGAAATCAACAAAACTAATATTCCGGAAAAACCATTTGATTAAAACAAACTTAAGTGCTTTGAAATCATAATGGGAAAATAGTTTGTTGAAAGGGGAAGTTCTGATTGTTTATGCCAAGTGGATGGCGAATTGAAGTGATTTGATATCAGTTGTCAGTTTACTTGTACAGTTTGTTTTCAAATTTTTTTAAATGATTTTGAATTTTAGGGGGAGTAAGATTTTCTGAAAATCCAAAAACATTAGAAAATTTGAAAAAGGCAAAAACATGATAAAATAAAAAAAATGAGTTTTGTTGTATAAAAGAGGAAATGATAGTACATCAGTGGACAATCACAACATGCTAAAGAATTGGAAAGTCAAAATGTGATAAACGGTCTCACTGATGATGTGCCAGTAGGTTTTTGCACATTTAGTAGATTGTGTCGAGATATAAACCTAAATTTCAAACTTGCTTATCTCGTGAGGAACATCTCTCGGATATATGGGTAACCCCCGAAATCTTGTTTGAAAGGTCCCTCTTTCTGAGATACTAGGTCTTTATACTCAGTGATATCTGGGGTATTATGCCGGGACTTCTGATTTTGCGGAAGCAATGGCCTAGTCCCCGTATAATACTTTATGCTTGCTTGAAATATAGCATCACCCTCAGTACAAAAATGATGAAACATTGAAAAATGCTAATCATGTGTTGTTGAAGAAAAGATTCTCTAAAGGGAACACACCTAAAGTCGAAGCCATCATCTCTCTGATTTTGCGAAAGCAATAGCCTGAGCTCTCATGGCCATCGCATTTTAACCCTTTACAGATATCATCTAGGCATACTCACCTGTAAGACTGAATATTGGGATCTGAATACGGGAGTATATTCTGAGGTGGGACACATGAATAAGTTTAAGTGTTTAAAACACTAATCTCGTATCTCGAAACAATTGAACTTTGTGTGAGAATTTAAGTGGATTAGTATACTGACAATCTAAGTGAATCATTTAGAACTGAAAATGTTTAAAGCTTAACGGTGTTGGTAATTTGTCTCAAAAACTGATATGATTCTCTTACTCAAACTCACAAAAATATTGTTTGTAAATATTTCTTTATTGCATTTCTTTTCAAAATCCAAAAAGAGTTTAAGTGTGTTTTAGCATAAAGTTTGAAAAATTCAAAAAGATTTTCGACAACTGGTGTTGAAGAGCTGATTTTCAATATTCCAAGTGCTAAGCATGAAGAACTGGTTTGGGAGAATGTTGTGAGAAAAATGTTTTCCATACAAGTGGTCATCAGATTGGATTAACTGATTAAATCAATTGTGAATTTGTTTCTACAAGTGATAAGCAGAAAAGTTTAAATTTGTCAAAATTTAAATTTGTGAAATTTTACTTTAAGGTAGAGAATGTACAGGTTATGGCTATGAGAAAGCCAGGTTGTAATTCTAGAACCCGTGAAAGTCAGATTATGATCCCGGAACAATTTAAGGGGGACTCTGCTAGTAGATCAACATTCGAGGGAGAGAAGAGTTGTTGATGCTAGAGCCAGTGATTGATCCTGAATATGATCAAGAGAATTGGAGCGAGATAAGAGCCAGATAGAGATTCTGGAGAACGAAAAGAAGAGAAGATAGAGGATGCTTACTCTGTCAGATAATTTTAAAAGAGCCCAGAGACTGATCAAGGCTGAAGATTGTGAAGACTCGACACTGAAGATTTCGTCAACATCCGAGGGGGAGTCTGTAGGTGCATTACGTCTGTCGACTTCGTCTTGTATCGGGTCTTATAATAGAATTGTTAGATCAGGGCACGTAGTACGAGAAAATTGGATTTGAGTGTGTTTGATTAATTTCGCATGAGCTAATTTCGTACGAAATAGCACTTTGTTATTCGCACGAAATAGCAAGCTAACAATTCCATGCGAAATTACCTTCACTATAAATAGGCTTGAGGTGATCTCATTTATAAGGTTCGTGATTCCGGTACCGAAGAGCTGCCGACGTGTCTACTGATCTGTAAACGTGTTAAATCAATAATACAAGACAATTAAGTGTGTTTTGAGCTGTTACAAAGTCTAATCAATGAATTCCACCTCTGATTAGACCAAGAACTCTTCTGATAGACTCGTTTGGGTCACAGACCGATCCTACAGTGCTGACCCGGAGTACCTTTCCGGGGTGCGGGTATGTCCTGAAAGAAAACGATAGGCATGCCGGTGCAATGGACGTCGGTCTCCATAGGAGCAATATCAGCGGGTGCAGGTGTAGGAACAAATGTCCCAACAAAAGAGAAGGTCATCAGGTGCAGGTACCGGGTCGGGTATAAGGGGTGCAATGTCTGGTAACCCAAAAGAAATAGGGTCATGATCAAGCAAGGGTGCAGGATCAGCAGGTGTAACATCAAGCTGACCCAAAAGGAACTGGAGCTGTCTTAGGAGTAGGCTCTGGGTCGTGTAAAGGTGTGGGATCTCAGGTAGGTGATTGTGCAGCAGTCATAGCAGTGTCGTCGTCTGAGTCAGTAGCAAAAGTGGTAACCTGACCGTCTGTAAAGCTGAAAATGTCGCAGACTCAAAGGAGTCTGAAGTCGAGTGTATACTAGAATCAGAGGATAGCTTGATAACAGGGGTCTCAAGAAGTGAAATTAGTAACAACGTTCTCGTCTAACTTTCCATCATCATGGGCGTCATCAGGAGGACCATCAATAAACATGTCAACGTCATCATCAACTATTCGTCGAGTAGCCCACCTTCGGAAGGAATGTCCACAGGAGACGCATTATCGAGGATCGGGGCCATGGTGTGCTCACTATCGGGATGACCAGTGATGAGGTGGTCATGGACTGAAACTAGGATGATAAAACATCCTCGTCAAGGAAGCCATCAGTAAGAGTAAATCGTCACCAAAGTCTGGTAGCGCGAACGGTTGAAAGTCGTCCTCGCCCTTGGTCAGCATGTCAGGGTCACTCTCAGTGCCTGACGTAAACATCTCCGGTGCAGGTGCAATCTCATTATCTGTGGCGGTGGCCGTAGGGTTATCAATGTCTGATATCTCGCTTTCAAAAATAAAGTGACACGTGTGTCGATACATAATAGTCATAGCATGTATATCCATAGTAATCACTAACAATTAGTGTATGCAAACAAAGACAATTCATCATGTAATCATGTATCCACATTATTCTTCATGAAACTTCCTATCCTTCCTAGTCTCCCAGACTAACCCACCTAGTCTCCCAGACTAAACCAACCAGTTTCCCAGACTAAACACCCAGCCTCTCAGACTGAACCACCTAGTCTCTCAGACTAAAACACCCAGCCTCTCAGACTGGACCACCCAGTCTCTCAGACTGAAACACCCAGTCTCTCAGACTGAACCACCCAATCTCTCAGACTGAAATATAAATGAATTCCTTGAAATGTATTTTGTGTCTTTCATTTGTAAAAATGTTTGTTTCCTGGATCTGGACGCTTTGTGTATGCAATGAAAACATGTTTGTGAAAACATTTTCGTGAGGGCCCTAATGATCGTAGTCTAGACTCGAGAAAGAATCTTAGTTCGCTACGATCGAAGCTCTGATACCAAGCTGTCACACCCTGACTTTTGCGGAAGCGTGATTATGGTGTGACTTTCTTAATATCATTGCATTCAATCATAACATCAACTATATGATAAAACCATAGGTTTGTCATCCATTAAATAAATTCAAAACACAACAACATTATTTTAAAACGTAGACTTCAAATTCAAGTTTTACAAACCGTACAAATTGTGCATGAGTTCATTAAGGACTCGTCAAAGATATTGAATAACACCAAGGTTTGAAAGACATGTCTCGTCCAGGAATAAGACACACTGACCAAACCCAAAGACCATGGATGACATCTTTACTTCTAACGCTATAACAACTCCAAACCGACACCCTTGAATATTTTCCGACACCCTAAAATATTTTAAAATATCCCTATATGTCTTTAAATGCACCCCGTATGTCAAAACCGAGCCCGAAATACAATATAGCATTAAAAATAAATGAAAAACAAGAAAAATTAAGTTGAGGCGGGCCGCGTAAACCCCACCTTAACCTTGACGTGGGCTGCGTTAACTTAAAAACATGGCGCAGCCCAGTGTGGCCATGTGGCCCAACACACGGCGAGTCTAGTTGCTGACCCAGATAAGCTAGTCCGTTGACCAGCTTTGACGCGGGCCGCGTAGCCCCTTGGCTACATTTACGAGGGCCGCGAGAAAACCAAAGTGAAGCCCTATATAAAGGAGGCATCGGATCTTCAGTCTGTTCGTCCATTTTTCTTTTCTCAATCTCGAATTCTCTAAAGTAGAGGCATAATTTTGGGTATAATACCCCTTAAATAGCGAAGTTCTGCTCCGTTGTAAGTATTATAACCCCTGGATACGTATTAGATACGCTGCCCGATTGATCTAGGGTTCCGTAACGGCTGTCGTGGTACTGCCCGACATAGTCATTGGAATGCCGTCTCGGGGAGGGTATTACTAATGTTAAAATGGGTTATTATACTAACGTGTGTGCATTTGTGTAAATTATAGATTGTCACCAGGAAACCCTTACAGAAAATCTAAGACAGCAATGTGAGTTTATCCGCTTTTTGTAAACCTATTTTGTGGATTGTTTTACAAAACCTTAAATATTTTTCCATGCGAATAACAGTTATTGAGTATTTGTAAGAATACGATTATCATGAGTGTGTTGGGGTTTTGTATACAAAATTTGTTACCACCTGGTCAAGGAGTAACATTTCCACAAGTCTGGTCTGACAGTACCATGGATGTTAATTGATATAACTTGGAAACAAAGGTAATTGCGAGATCACCCTCAATACTGTACAATGGATTTTATTTAAACTTGATTAAACTGGGATTCACTCACCAGTGTTTCCACTGACAAATGTTTTTAAAACGCATTTCAGGTAACAAACTGTGAAAGCCAAATAGAAGCCAGCTGGACAGCACTGAAGGCTTGGAAAAGTGGCAATAAAGTTACCTAAAATGAAATAGATGTTTTTAATAAATAAAATAGGATTTATTCCTATGAAAACGTGTGTACTACGAACTTGGGTTTTATCCCATGTGTTTAATGTTATGAAAAAGTGGTATTTTACTCTGATCAAATATTTCCTAACTACGGTCCTGATGAAAATTTCCGCTGCCAAATTAGACAAACACGCGATACCACCGAAACTGGCTCGCGGCCGCCTGTTCCCGGGAATTAGGGATCGGGGTTTGCGACAGAAGGTGGTATGAGAGCTAAGCCACTGATTCAGCCACAGAAGCGTTCTGCTGACATCAAAATTCAATCTGTTAGGAAATAAATTACGGGAATACGTGCATAACTGTATTTATTGTTATGTGTTGTTTGACTATTTGTTAGTTTACAGTATGAGCGACCAAGGACCATCTGACGCGTACCGTCAATTGTCTGGTTCGCCTAGAAGCGAAGGCACCTCCTCTTCTCAACCTGCCCTCTCAGGGTACTCTGCTGAGACGGAAGAAGGAATCTTTGTGTTTAAGGCTCAGTCAGAAGAGTCATTTCCTCAGAAAAAGAGGGGATGGTTCAGTAGAGGGGCACACGAGCGTAGAAAACGTATGAAAAAGTTACAAGAACAGAGAATACTAGCAGCAGCCAAAAGAGAAATCGATGCCTATGCCCAGGACATGATAAATAGGGGTATAGCCAACATCCACATCCTAGCAACCACTGCAGCTGACCCTAATCTAGAACAAATAATAGCACCCCAACCACAACCACCAATCCCTGACCAACCAATGGAAATAGAAAACCCTGAAAACCAAGTAGAGATGCATGATTTCAATCTGGAATAAATACCTAGGGTACCAGCACCAAACCCCCTAGACCCAAATTACGACCCCTGGTGGGATGACGTTAGGGACTATGTGCAACGTTACCCGATACATGAAGACATGCCCATGCCAAACGTAGGAGCCTACCTAGGTTTGGATCCTTTAGATCCCTATTTCCACGATGAATACATTAGGGAGATTTTAGAAGATCCTTACCGATTCCAGGCACCTACACCTCCATACCAGGAACCGGCACCCCAGATTCCACACCCAGTCCTAGAACCTGCGCCCCCAATGAGTGTAGAAAACGTACAAGAACTTAGGACATTTGGTGAGGAAATTTTAGAGAGTAGTGAACGAATGCGACAGGTGGGAGAGCGACTCGTCTGGAAGTACGACGAGCGCAATATGGATTTCTGGATGAATCCATATCCGTAGATGTGATGGTGAAAAAGGTAATATTAATAAAAATAATAATAATATAATAAAATAAAATATGTGTGTACGGATGCATACTACTATTAGTGTAATTTTATTTCAGTTGGTTTTGTAATTTCAATTTCAGTACTGGTGTGTAATAGATGCATAATATATGATAGAGTAAAGTCGCAATGATCGACGTTTTTGCCCAAAATGCGTGTCATGTGATTGGCTATATTAAAATATTATTTTTTGATATTAATACGTGATAAATGTTTAAAATTCAGATGGCCGACGAAGGAAATCGGAATAACGATAACCAGAGTAACATTAACTTGGTTTATGAGAATCCAAGCGTCAGTAACAATGGGAACCAAATGGACAATAGTGCCGTCCAACACATAGTGGCACAAGGAATTATAGATGCAATGCCATTTATTATTCAAACGGTTCAGGAAGCGAATAATAAAAGTAAACATAGCAGTAAACGACCAATTGAACCAGAAAACAGCGTTAACAATGGACCCGTACTTCCAGCGCCCATTCCCAAAAGAAGAAGAACCATGCCTTATTGTTGTTCTTATAAAGAATTCTGGTCCTGCAAACCAATAGAATTCTCGGGTAATGAAGGACCCATTGCAGCCCTACGCTGGATAGAAAAGACTGAGGCTGTTTTAAAAATAAGCAAGTGTGCTGAAGAAGACAAAATAATGTTTGCTTCTAATTTATTTAAAAACTCAGCCTTAGAATGGTGGAACACTATCCTCCAGTCAAGAGGAAGTGATAGGGTATATAACATGGAATGGGAGGAATTTAAAAATATGGTAGAAAGAAAATTATGTCCTCCCAATGAAAAGGAACATATAGCAAATAAGTTTCTGAACCTAAGGATGACCGGGGTATATAGTAAGGGTTATACTACTACATTTTTTGAATATGCTAGAATAGTACCAACCCTTGCATCACCTGAACCGGTATTAATCTCCCGTTACATCTGGGGATTAATTGGGGAAATTAGGCATGTAGTCAAGGCAGCTAGACCGCAAACTATAGAAGAAGCTGTAGAACTAGCCAACACCTTGACAGATGAATTAATCCCTACTAGAGAAGAAGACCAGACGAGAAACCTAACCCAAAGACTTACCCAAGAATTCCGTTCTGGGAATTACAATCGTAGGAATATGGGTTCTACCTCTGCACCATTCTGCAAGGTCTGCAAGAAAAAGCATTCGGGAAAATGATCCACTCTTTGCAATTTTTGCAGGATGCCAGGACACAAGGAAGAAGATTGCAGGAGAAAATCCAGTAATGGACTGTGCTTCAACTGTGGAGAAAAAGGTCACATCAAGCCGAATTGTCCGAAATTGGCTCCAGCTGTGAACAACAGGAACACTAAAAATGCTAGAGCATTCGCTCTGACTGCAGATGAAGCCAAGATGATTCCAAACGTCATAGCCGGTACATTTTTAGTTAATGATGTTTTTGCTAAAGTATTATTTGACTCTTGTGCAAACCAAAGTTTTATTAATACTTCATTTTGCAAACTTCTAAATCAGTCATTAACTAAACTACCACAAGAATGTCTAGTAGAGACATCAAATGGAGAAACTGTTAAGATTTCTGAAAGCTTGCAGGGAGCAAGAATAGAATTTTTAAACCAAAAGTTTATGGCAAACCTTTATCCCATGAATCTGGCAGAATTTGATGTAGTTTTAGGAATGGATTAGTTAATAGCCAATAAAGCCAGTATTTTATGTGATCAAAAGTGAATTCAAGTAAATTCACCAAAAGGTGAAAAGATCACAATTAAAGGAGACAAGCCCTCTAGATCCACTAAATTCATCTCTGTGATGAAAACTGCAAGTTATATAAGAAAAGGGTCTTTAGTGTATTTGATTTCTATAATCACTAACACTAAAGGAAAGGAACTAAAAGACATTCCAGTAGTGTCTCAGTTTTCAGATGTATTTCCAGAGGAATTACCAGGACTACCGCCGGACAGAGAAGTTGAATTCAGAATTCACTTGCTACTAGGAACAGCACCGATTGCCAAAGCACCCTACCGTTTGGCACCCGTCGAAATGCAGGAACTGGAGAAACAGTTAGATGAATAATTAGAGAAGGGATTCATACAGCCAAGTTCATCCCCATGGGGAGCGCCAATACTGTTTGTTAAAAAGAAGGACGGATCAATGCGTATGTGCATTGACTACCGTGAATTGAACAAAGTCACGATTAAGAACCGGTATCCATTACCAAGAATCGATGACCTGGTCTCCAAAATCAATTTAAGATCAGGATATCATCAATTAAAGGTACAGGAAGAAGACATTCCTAAAACTGCATTTAGAACCAGGTACGTTCATTATGAATTTACTGTCATGCCATTTGGTTTAACCAATGCCCCAGCCGCATTTATGGACATGATGAACCGAATATGTAAGCCATATTTGGATAAATTCATAATTGTCTTATAGATTATATTCTAATTTATTCTAAAAGTAAAGAGAAACATGCAAAGCATTTGCTTATAAGTCTATTAAGAAAGGAAAAGCTTTATGCTAAGTTTTCAAAGTGCGAATTTTGGTTAGAACAGGTACAGTTTCTTGGACATTTAGTAAACCATGAAGGAATTCATGTAGATCCAACAAAAATCGAGGAGATTAGTAAATGGAAAACCCCTGAGTCACCAACCGAGGTTAGAAGTTTCTTAGGATTGGCCGGTTATTACAGAAGATTTATTCGAGATTTCTCTAGAATAGCTATTCCTTTAACTAAGTTAACCTGTAAATCTATTAAGTTTGAATGGGGAACAAAGCAAGAAGAAGCATTTAGAATTCTTAAGAAAAGATTAACCCATACACCCATATTAGCGTTACCAGAAGGAACTGAAGACTTTGTAGTCTATTGTGACGCTTCTAAACTAGGTTATGGATGCGTGTTGATGCAACGCCAAAAAGTTATAGCATATGCGTCTAGACAACTTAAAAATCATGAAGAGAATTATTCAACCCATGATTTGGCATTAGGAGCTATAATTTTTGCCCTTAAGATTTGGAGACATTACCTTTATGGTAGTAAGTTTACCATATTCACTGATCATAAAAGTTTAAGGTATGTTTTCGGGCAAAAAGAGCTGAATATGAGACAAAGACGATGGATGGAGATGCTTAGTGATTATGATTGCGATATCCAGTATCATGAAGGAAAAGCAAATGTAGTGGCAGATGCTTTAAGCTGAAAGTATCACGAAAAGCCAAAAAGAGTACGTTCTCTTAAATTAAATCTGCAAGAAGATTTAAATGATCAAATAAGAGAAGCACAAGAATCAGTAATCAAGGATGATACTGAAAAATTAAAAGGAATGATTAAGGAATTAGAACAAGGAACAGATGGAATTTGGAGATTCCATGAAAAGAGAATGTGGATACCTAAATTAGGAAACCTACGTCATCGTATACTAGAAGAAGCCCATAAGTCTAAATATACGATGCACCCAGGAAGTGATAAAATGTACCAGGATTTAAGAAAGAATTTCTGGTGGATAGGAATGAAAAAGGACATAGCAGCCTATGTTTCTAAATGTTTAACTTGTTCACAAGTTAAAGCTGAACATCAGAAACCCTCAGGTTTGTTACAACAACTAGAAATGCCAGTATGGAAATGGGAATTGATAACAATGGATTTTGTTACTAAATTACCTAAAACAAGGAAAGGCAATGATACAATCTGGGTGATTGTAGATAGGCTAACCAAGTCAGCTCATTTCCTACCAATGAAGGAAACTTTCAGTATGGAACAGCTAGCTAAATTGTATGTAAATGAAATTGTTTCTTTACATGGAATACCTTTATCAATTGTTTCTGACAGAGATAGTCATTTTACCTCTCATTTTTGGTCAAGTTTCCAAAATGCAATGGGAACCAAGTTAAATCTAAGCACAACTTATCATCCTCAAACAGACGGACAAAATGAAAGGACAATTCAGACGATGGAAGATATGCTTAGAGCTTGTGTAATTGATTTCGGAGGTAATTGGGACGATCACTTACCTTTAATAGAATTTTCTTATAATAATAGTTATCACACAAGTATCAATGCTGCACCATTCGAAGCACTTTATGGACGAAAGTGCCGAACCCCAGTCTGTTGGGCAGAAATTGTGGAAAAGCAACTATCTGGACCTGAGATAGTGCAAGAAACAACCGACAAGATTATTCAAGTCAAGGAATGACTGAAAGCAGCACGTGATCGACAGAAGAGCTACGCTGATAACCGACGAAAACCATTGGAATTTCAAGTAGGAGACAAGGGTCCTTGGAAAGGAGTAGTAAGATTCATCAAAAGAGGAAAGCTAAGTCCCAGGTATGTTGGACCTTTTGAGATTATTAGAAAAATAGGACCTGTAGCCTATCAGCTACAACTGCCAGAGAAAATGGTGGGAATACATGATGTATTTCATGTATCAAATCTCAAGAAATGCTTAGCCGATGAATCGCTAATGGTACCTCTTAAGGATATAGAGGTAAATGAACAACTCAAGTTTGTAGAAAGGCCTTTACAGATTGAAGATAGGAAAGTCAAGAATCTCAAGCACAAGAGATTAGTTCTGGTCAAAGTGAAATGGGGCTCCAAAAGAGGACCTGAGTACACATGGGAGCTTGAATCTGAAATGCAAAGGAAATATCCACACTTATTCCAGTAGATCTCGAGGACGAGCTCTAAAACAAGGTGGGGAGGATATAACAACTCCAAACCGACACCCTTGAATATTTTCCGACACCGTAAAATATTTTAAAATATCCCTATGTGTCTTTAAATACACCCCGTATGAGAAAACCGAGCCCGAAATACAATATAGCATTAAAAATAAATGAAAAACAAGAAAAATTAAGTTGAGGCGGGCCGCGTAAACCCCACCTCAACCTTGGCGCGGGCAGCGTTAACTTAAAAACATGGCGCAGCCCGGTGTGGCCACGTGGCCCAACACACGGCGAGTCTAGTTGCTGACCCAGACAAGCTAGTCTGTTGACCAGCTTTGACGCGGGCCGCGTAGCCCCTTGGCTACATTTACACGGGCCGCAAGAAAACCAAAGTGAAGCCCTATATAAAGGAGGCATCGGATCTTCAGTCTGTTCGTCCATTTTTCTTTTCTCAATCTCTAATTCTCTAAAGTAGAGGCATAATTTCGGGTATAATACCCCCCAAAGAGCGAAGTTCTGCTCCATTGTAAGTATTATAACCCCTGGATACGTATTAGATACGCTGCCCGATTGATCTAGGGTTCCGTAACGGCTGTCGTGGTTCTGCCCGACGTAGTCGTTGGAATGTCGTCTCGAGGAGGGTATTACTAATGTTAAAATGGGTTATTATACTAACGCGTGTGCATTTGTGTAAATTATAGATTGTCACCAGGAAACCCTTATAGAAAATCTAAGACAACAATGTGAGTTTATCTGCTTTTGTAAACCTATTTTGTGGATTGTTTTACAAAACCTTAAATATTTTTCCATGCGAATAACAGTTATTGAGTATTTGTAAGAATACAATTATCATGAGTATGTTGGGGTTTTGTATACAAAATTTGTTACCACCTGGTCAAGGAGTAACATTTCCACAAGTCGGGTCTGACAATACCATGGATGTTAATTGATATAACTTGGAAACAAATGTAATTGCGAGATCGCCCTCAATACTGTACAATGGGTTTTATTTAAACTTGATTAAACTGGGATTCACTCACCAGTGTTTCCACTGAAAAATGTTTTTAAAACGCGTTTCAGGTAACAAACTGTGAAAGCCAAACAGAAGCCAGTTGGACAGCACTGAAGGCTTGGAAAAGTGGCAATAAAGTTACCTAAAATGAAATAGATGTTTTTAATAAATAAAATAGGATTTATTCCTATGAAAACGGGTGTACTACGAACTTGGGTTTTATCCCATGTGTTTAATGTTATGAAAAAGTGGTATTTTACTCTGATCAAATATTTCCTAACTACGGTCCTGATGAAAATTTCCGCTGCCAAATTAGACAAACACGCGATACCACCGAAACTGGCTCGCGGCCGCCTGTTCCCGGGAATTAGGGATCGGGGGTTGCGACAAACGCAACATAAAAACTTCCAACGCCCGCCAGATCCACTTACAAATTTCCTGAAATACATGTAGTTTGAAAACATCAACAAAAGTTGAGCGAGTTAATGTGTTCGTTTGAGTGTATGTATAAACCTTTGAAATCGTTGTAAGTATGTATGTAAGTTGATAAGTCTCAGTATGAAAGCAACAAGGAAACAGATCAATTAATGTGTAGCTAATACATTAATATACGTGACATGGTGCAGGCAGACTCAAACCTAGCAGACTTTGTACCGGGCTTCCGGCTATAAGACATAGTCCTCTCATGGCCCATTCGGCGGACTCATGGATGGGGCTCGCAACACCCAAATAGATCTATCACTCATGCCCCTAGGTCCTACAAGAGGATTGATGGCCTCAAGTATACGCCTACCCATTCACATGATCTATGGTTCTTTCCTAGGCTAACCATACCAATTGTATTGTAAGTAATCCTTTTGTAACATGTATTTCACCCCCGAAGTAAATAAACAAACAATTTAAAGAAAAGGGGGACATGAACTCACTGTTTTGCGTTCCTTGTATCCGATATAACTCAAAGCATCCTCTAGAATGCACGATTACCTACATGCGTACTACGGTCCATTAGACGAGCGGGTCGTGCCTTGACTTGGTATTAATTAGTGCCTTTGAGTTACTTTTTAAAGTGTCTTCGTTATTACTCCAAGCATATAATTATTTGTTAAAATAATAATTATTTTAACTTAAATTATATTTATTTAGCTTCGGAATAATTGTTAAACAATATTTCGTAATAATACTTCTCAAGTATTTATACTCGTATTTCCTTCCCAAGGATGGGGTATCTCATACATGTTTATCCGTAATCTTGTAGTTGTATATATTGCCATGTGTTGGCGTCATATTACGATGTATTATTCCAAATGAAAATATGCCAATATATTCCCAATATATATATCCAAAACAATAGATTTTCAAGTCCCACTTAGAAAATTTTATATAAACTCATTTTGTCCAAAATAATGTATTTCAAGAAAATATATATTTTTCCCAAATATCATATATCTTCTAAATATACTAAGATAATATATTTTTACTTCCAAATAATATATTTTCCCCTTGTCGAAAATATGATATACTTTGTAATAGCAATAAAATCATATTTTCATTTCTTTCTTATCCAAAATAATGTTTACCAAAAATATGTTTATAGCGGTATTTTCTGGAATATTTTGTAAGTAACATTTTATCGTTCGGTTCCACAATATTTTGTGTGTAACTTATATATATATTCCAATGTGATTTTTGGTATTATCTTGGATGGTAAGTTCTTGGTATTTTGTTAAGTCATATTATTTTACCCTAAAATAATATAACTATTTCACAACGTATACGAATATTCACACAAGTGTCATATGTATATTCTAAATATATATTCACCCATTTTTATTTATAAAAACCAACCTCCAATACTTGTATTTTTGTAACAAATTCTATGGCAAGGTTTATATTGAAAACCATAGTTAAATACGCTTGTAAATACTTGTTAGAAAATATCTTTCTAAGTGTTTATATTTTTAGAAAATTTTGCCATAGTTTCCCCTAAAAATGGAGGTGTCCATGCTATCAAAGCATATCATTTTCTTTTCAAAAATCATCATAAACAATCAACAAACAATCTACACTTACCAAGTGCAAAAACTATACAATTTACATAACAACATGAACTTGATCTTTCATTAAAAACTTGTAGGAACTTGGTAGGGTGTTTAGTAGGTTTAGTTACCCTTTGAAGTGCGTTTATTACTTTACAAATCTCATTCTCGAAAGATTTGTGTGTTTACAACTTGTTAAATGATCCTTTCAAAAATCATTCTTTTGAACTCTTCTTGTAAATAAAGTGCTCTTACACTTATTTTATCACCAAAAATAGTGTATATTTAAACAAGCAACAAGATCTTCTAAAAATCACATTTTGGACTTGGTTCTTTTGGAAAATCACTCATGAATCTTAGATTCATAAGATTACTAGCTTACTTTATTTATTATTTTTCAAGAATCATCTTATTTTCAAGTTCATGTTTATAAGTGAGGATGATCTTCTTGGGTTAATACATAATCATCCTCTAACTTGCTAGATCATGTGTTTAATCACAATCTAGCAAGCTCCTTATGATGATCAACATCATAATCTCAAGTAACATCAACAAGTATCATACACATACTTAAACAACATTATTTCATCAAGATTTCATCATATGTAAGCTTCATGTTCATGATTCGTGTCTTTTAAGGTTCTTGTGGTTTATAACATAACACATCTTTTAACAAATCAAAATTAGAAGCATCAAAGGGTTGTGAGAGTCTTACTACTAGCTCTAAGCTAGGGAAGAACACTTGAAGAAAAAGATGATGAAAATGGTGGATGAAAGCAATTTATGGAGGTTCTTCAAGATTCAAGAGTACCAAGCTTCACAAGACACCTTCTTACAACCTTGAGAGTGTATGGAATGAGCGGATGATGGATGTAAGGTGGTGGTGGTGGCAGCACTATGTTAGGCCGAGAGGAGAGGGAGAGAGTAAGAGGGTGGAGTGAAGTTGTGAAAGATGATGATGGAGATGGTTTACTTATAGTGCACAACATAATCTTCCATAGATCTTATAAGATCTAATGAAATCAAAGGAGATCACATAATATCTTGTAGGATCAAGAAAAGAAATCTTGTAAGATGAGGTGGGGCCATCCCCATAACCGTAAGTATGAAGGGGGGGGGGGGGTATGTGTAACTTTGATGGTAAATAGGTTAATTAGTTGGAGGTTAAGTGTAAAGTCTAGTGTTTTAAGTGTAGGATGCATTATGTAGTATGTTAGGGTGTTCGGGGATCGTAACTAGCCAAGAATTAATAAAACAATGCTTCAAGCAATATTTTGGTGTTCCGGGTAATGTCCGGTTGTTCGGTTAGATACCGGTTCGTTAAAGTGTCAAGTTATTCCGTTTAGTGTTCTTTAAGTACCCTTTTGTGACACTTTTAATTCCCGACACTTAGGAAAGCATACAGGACCATTTTGCCATATTTTTGCATGTTACTAGCTCATTAAATTGCTGAATTTTGCTTAAATATGCAGAATTCTGCACTTTTAATAGGTTTTAGGCACTTCCCGGCACTTAAACTATCACCTAGTGACGTAGTTTTATGGTCCGTACTTCCCTACACACCATATAGTGTAGTACCTTGTCTCTGGCCCTTACGGGGTCTCAAAACACCGTCTGTCTATGTACTGACATTGTCAGCATGTTTCTGAGTTATCCGCTAATTGTGCTAACCGTGCTTTGTGCATCGTTTATGTCACTAAAGTTTACATGTGATAAATGATGTGACTGTATGCAATATGTGATGCACATGTAAGTATGATGCAGCAATCAGAAAGTAGTTTAAGTCATCAGTTGTAATTAAGCACAGTCATTAAGCACTAATCATTATTAATTAAATGTACGGATGCATGCAAATTTGACGGTTGTCACAAATAACAACCTTATAAAGAAGAAAAATGTTGAGGTGATGTAATGCCTTTTTTAGTTAATTCAAATAGGTGGTATGGTACATACCATTTAATTATAGTATATTATATACGTAAAGCCACAATTTAGAACACATTTATTATATTGTCAATGTCACACCCCAACCGATGGCGGAATCATCGGGGCATGGCACTGAGTGAAACAGATTGTCCATGAGTGTCCATAACAACTATTAATTACCAGATATTTAAACGTCATGTCCCATACCATAACATATCCAAATAAAACAGTTATTACAAATAATTGTCTCAAAAACAAACACTGTTCCGACAACTCAGATTTAGTGTGACATAACTAGACCCCTAGCTTGATTCACCAAAGCACAGCATTCCTAGCATCTTAAGCACCTGTCAGATACGTTAAAATAAAGGTCAATACACATAGTGTAAAGGTGAGCACACAAGTTTAGTAGTATAATACATAGAGAAAACGTTTATGCATAACCAGCATGTAACATGTAGCAAAGTGAAGCATGTAGATTATCGAAAATGAAATATGCACACATGTGACTGCGAGTTGTAGAATGCGCAACATATATCCCCACTGGGACACGTGAAGTAAAGCCCTTAACAACCCCTGTCCACGACAGGTGTAGAATCCAAACTATAGTACTATCGTTGCTAAGGTGTCAGGCAACAATCACTGCGTAAACATAGCATAAAACCATTCATCGAATAACACGTAACATGCAACAACGGTCAGCGTTTAAATAGTGTTTGCGTTGTGTGTCGATTGTGATTTGAATATGTAACGTATGTAACACCCAAAAGTGCGTAAAGCAAAAAGGGTTCGAGTATACTCACATATTGTGTTTAGTAAATAAACACTCTCTTGGATTGAAGGGAGCGCTGGAAAAGTTAGCCTGATTACAGAACGATAGCATAAGCGATTGTACGGCGTGATAAATGGTGAAAAGTGAACCAAGTGACAAATGGTCATCCGATCGGATGATAATCCGAACGGATGATAATCTGAACGGATGATAATACGAACGGATGGTCATTCGATCGGATGTCAATCCGTTCGGATGGTCATCCGATAGGATGGCCATTCGGTCGGATTGACATTCGTTTGGGATGGATGTGTTTTTGTATGATGGCTTTGAAGTTTTCGTGGTAGCATTTTAAAATCAGAGAAGTATCTCTACCTTTCAGGTCATTCGATCGAACGGTCGTTCGATCGGACGGCGATCCGATCGGCAAGACATTTCCAGTGATAACAAGTTCACAGCAGGATGGTCATTCAATCGGATGGTCTTCCGATCGGATTGCAATCCATTAGGAATTGATATGTTTTGAAAAATGTTTGAAAAGTCTGAATGTTGGAGACCCAAATGTCAACAGATCGGATTGTCGTTCGATTGGATGGCAATCCGATCGGACGGAAATTCGTTCGACATTCTGCTCGATTGAAAAATTATGAAAATTGTTAAGTGTTGGGACCAAGTGTCAATCCGATCGGATTGTGTTTCGATCGGACGGCAATCCGATCGGACGGCAATCCGTCCACAATCTGATCGTTTTGAACTTGAAAAAATTGGTAAGTTTTGGAAGTTTTGCGGTTTGATCGAGACGGTTTGACAACGTGTTAAACAACGGAACCTCGTTAAGTCCAAGTCGTCCGACCGAAGTGGGAATAACCCCAGTCTGATCAGTTTACTGTTCATGACGGTTGTTCATGTCCAACTCGAAATCGGTTGTCTCTTTGATAGGAATCAGATCTCAAACCGACGCTTCACTAGAAACGAGTAGAAGGCCTGAATGAGCTCCGATTCTATCGGTTTTGAGTGCATTGAGTGTAAAAGAGTTGAAAGAAAGTTACAAAACCATCTTTCAATCCTTTTAGCCATGGAAATGTTTAGATCTAGATGAAATCAATGTTAAAACATGTGGAAATCCTTTAGATCTGAGTTGTTCTTGGTGGAATGAAGCCAGATCTTGAAGTTCATAAGAACCCCATGATGACATCATCCTAGAACACCTCAAATCCGCTGATTTCACGGTTAAAAGTTAAGATTCAAAGGAGAAAATGACGAAGAAGTGTGTGTAGATGATAGATGTACAAGATTTGAGTTGAAAACTTACAAGAATCGCGAGAAATCGAGAGAAAAGAGGGCTTGAGCACGCTGGTTGAACGAGAGAGCTGTCACATCACTTTTGGTGATGTGACAGGGGTATTTATAGGTTGTCAAAAGAGGAAAGAGGAGCACAGGTGACGGATCGGATGGTCATTCGATCGGATGACCATTCGATCGAATGGTCATTCGATCGAAGTGGTCCGGCGAGTTGGGTTTCAGCGTTTCGTTTTGCGTGTTGAGCGTTGCGATGCGTTTAAGCGTGTGTCGATTAAGCGATGCGATAGAGTTATAATAGTCACACACAAATACTATATCTAACATACAATCAACCTAAATAACTTGCATTTAGCGTTTATGATTCGATTGTGTAGCGATAGAGTTGCGATTGCGTTTCGATTAATCACCACAAACATAAAGTAAACATGCACAAGTAACACATAAATAGCACACACACGTAAAACAATGTACAGAACCTATAAATTAAGCCGCGAATGTGATTGCGATGCGATTAGCGAATAAGCGATAAATAGATTAGCGATTAACATCGATTAAATCACGATTATTATAGATACACCACATAATACAACTAAAGCAAATAAAATACAGGATTCGATTACAAGTCAAGGAAGTCAAATCAATAGTTAAGCAAGTAGTGACAGATCGCAATTGTGACAACTCGAAATTCAGAACCTTTCATTGTATCTCGATGTAACATACTTGAACGTTATGTGACTAGTTAACTTGTCGGTTTAATGAACGATATAAGTAAATTTATGTGATTATGTGTTGTGCTTGTATGTATAGTATGTATATATGTATAAGTGAGCCGAGAACTATGAACCCGACTCGAGACCATGCGGTCTCGAGTGAACAGGAAACAGTTGGGCCGGTTGGGCCGTGCACCTCATTTAATCCATCCGAAACCCATTAGGGTGCATCAACTTGAAGCTAGTATATAACCTTGTTGTTAGCCAACATTGCCATTTTTGGGACAACCTACACTCACTCTCACACACACTCTCCTCCACACTCTCTCTCTAGAAAACCTAAAACCCTAAAGATCAAACATCACCTCACTTCTCCTTCTTCTCGGATTCAACCGGCAACACAAGAGCTCTCGGTTCAAGCTTAAGATCTCCCTTGAAAACTTAACCGGTTAGTGATTTATGTTATGTGTGATATTTCGGTTAATAATGATGTGTTTCGGGTGATAGTTATGTACGATGAAGTTATTTGATAATGTGCTTACTTGTTAAGTTTATGCATATTGAATATATCCTTCTTGAATATACGGTACTAAGATTGTTGTTATATGATGATGTAAGGTCGGTTTGGTAGAGATAATGCGTGATTGATCATGAATGTTGGTAATCGGTTCTATATGGTTGGATCCGAAAGGTTTGGGTCATGTTTAGGTTGAATGAGGAAGTTGTTATTCATAAAATCGGATTTGCATTTGTTTAGAGATTTAGGTTGACTTGAATGAACATGCTTGTAAATGATGAAATAAATGAATAAGGGTTGATTGTGTTATGAATATTTGATGAACTACTTGAATACATGAAGAACAACATGAACATGATATGGATGTGTCTTGAATATTTGAAAACTAGTTGTTTGATCCATTTTAATTGATTGTTAGATAAGAAAACATGTTTATATGGATAGTACATAAGGTTGCATGAAATGGAAATTCTATTGGTTAGTACACTTTGTAGAATCAGCAGGTGCTGGGAGTTGAGACCTCTGGTTTCGACTCGAGACCATCTAGAAGCCAGCTCGAGATCAGCGGTTGCGAGTCGAGAACCTCTAGTCTCGACTCGAGACCACAGCTCCCTCACACAAAACAGCATGACTCGAGACCATGGTTGCGAGTCTTGTTGCGACTCGAGACATGGCCCGAGACCTTCTTGTTGCGACTCGAGAACTCTAGGACTTCAACCCGAGACCACGCCATCTCGACTCGAGATCCTTAGTCTCGACTCGAGACCACATAAACGCACCTTCTGGTTGGACTTGCATACCGTTACATGCCAAGCTATTGGGCCGGGCTTATGGGCTTTGTTTACTTATATACATGCTACTGTTCAATTCGTGGGTATTATTGTAAACTGCCATGTTTATACGTGTATGCCATGAATAATACCTGTATGCAACATGCTAGTATACGTGTAAAACATACGTGCATTTCTTGGTTTGAACCTGACATGTATGATAACCGTGTTAGGACGTGGTTGACCACTAGCATCTAGACTTGACTTTCTGTGTAACTGCCGAGCAAACCAAGGTGAGTTCACACCCTCTACAAAGCATGGGATTCCCTGGGTTGGGAATGGGGTTAAGGAACGTGGATTCCTCGTCCTTCTTGGGTAGGACAGTGTTGGTTCAGGAAGGAAATTCCTCGTCCTCATGGACAGATAACTCGTACTAGACCAAAACTCTATCACGAAGTCCCTCCTTTTTATATCGACTTAATCGCCGGGCCAATGGCGAGCGGGTCATTAGTTAGATAGCGCTATTTAGGTCTGACAAGCCTCACACCGTGCCGCAGAGGACGGGCGTGAACTAATGGATCTGGGCACGTCAATGATGATAGACATTGACAGTTCAGGGCACATAAACATGACTACAGTCAGCAGTCGATATGGTAAGGAGTCTAGTGTATACATGGGGTAGCCCCCACGGCCGAAATGCCAGATAACTAACATGGGGTAGCCCCCACGGCTGTAATGCCAGAGTAAATGGGTTAAACAGATCACGTTTTCAATTATGGGGTAACCCCCACGGCAGGATGCCAGTTAAAGGAAACTGTTTTTGAAACAACTTAAAACGAACACCCAACAGTGAACTCACTCAACTTGTTGTTGACTCGTTACTACATGTTTTGCAGGACTATAGGTACTTAGCTGGAGCTTGCATGGAAGAGAGTCGTTGTGGGACATGGACAGCTGTGTGCCATGTTAAACTTTGAAACAATTAAACTTATGTTTTGTCTTTAAACGTTATGCTTCCGCTTGCAACTTAACTATGTTTTTGTTTGGACACCAATTGAATTGGTTGGATTTTAACCACTTATATACTTGTTCAATATGATTGGTGGCTGGATCCTGGTCAGTCACGTCTCCAAGCGGTAGTACTCCGCAGGTGGATTTTGGGGGTGTGACAGATTGGTATCAGAGCCATTGGTTATAGTGAATTTGGTTTTAATAAGGGAAAAGGTTTTATTAAAATCAGACTATAACCTGTACAGTGCTCTACGGTCCACAACGACGCTTCACTCCACATGCAAGGCTCAACATACTAGGTGATATGATCTATGCATATATTGCTTACTTGTTAGTTACATAGTACATTGCTCATGGTATGCTTGGATTAGTATAACTACTGTTGCTTGAACACGTGTGTGCTTACTCTCTTCTGTCATCGTATTTTCACGAACCTCTCTCACTCATGTTCTTCTTGGTATGAAGATCATGTCTGGACGCGTTAACATGAATCAAGCCCAGTTGACGGCTCTGATTAACGAACGAGTTGCTGCGGCACTTGCAGCTGCACACGCAGGAGGTATATCCTGCAGTCCAAACTCATTCTAGGATCTTTAGATCCTACTCTCGTGAACCAACCTTTGTGTTAAACTCTGTCTTATCTTTCACCCCCAATAGGTCAACATGCTCAGCCACCTGTGTGCACCTTTAAAACTTTTATGGACTGCCGACCCACTACTTTTAGCGGCACTGAAGGAGCAGTAGGTCTCCTCCACTGGTTTGAGAAACTAGAATCAGTCTTCGAAATATGTGAATGCCCTGAGACGCGCAGGGTGAAGTATGCTACCAGTACTCTCGAGGGTTTAGCCCTCACATGGTGGAACGCTCAGGTTCAAATGCTGGGGTTGGTTGCAGCCAACGCCACCCCATGGGAAACCTTTAAGGAGATGATCAAGGAAGAATACTGCAGTCGTGATGAGATTCACAAACTGGAAGTAGAGTTTTTCAACCTCAAGATGACGGGGTCAGAGATTGAAGCTTATGTGAAGAGATCGAACGAACTGGCAATTCTGTGCCCTACAATGGTGGATCCTCCCATCAAACGCATCGAACTATTTCTCAAGGGCTTAGTGCCCGAAATCCAAAGTCATGTGACTTCAGCAAACCTCGCCACCATCCAGCAAGTTGTGCAATTGGCTCACCGTCTCACGGATCAGGCGGTGGAGCAGAACAGGTTACCAAAGCGCATAGGCGCTGCAACTACTTCAGGTGTTCCTAGTGACAACAAGCGGAAATGGGATGGAGCTTCAAGTAAGGGTTCGACTTCTGTTCAGTCCCAGTCTCAGCAGAGAAGGACTGATGACTACAAGAGCCCTAATCAACAATCATTGGTGGTCAGGATCATGGTGGGTACAAGGGGAATCACCCCAAATGCAATCGCTGCAGCCTGCACCACAGCGGGCCATGCACCAGGGGTAACTGTCATCGGTGCAACAAGCCAGGTCACGCTGCAAAGGATTGCAGGAGCTTGTATCCCGCCAATCAGAATCGACAGCAAGCTCAACAGAACCAACGCCAGCAGCAGCAGCAGCAGCAAGGTGACAACAAAGGGTGCTTTCAATGTGGAGCTGAAGGCCATTTCAAGAGGGATTGCCCCCAACTGAACAGGAACCAGAACAACAACAACAACAACAATAACAACAACCAGGGGAATGGTAACAACGGGAACAACAACAACAATGGCGCCAGGGGGCGGGCGTTCGTGATTGGCCAAGGTGAAGCAAGGAATGACCCCAATGTTGTGGCGGGTAAGTTCCTTCTCGACGACTTTTATGTTACAGTTTTATTTGATTCGGGTGCCGATACTAGCTACATGTCACTAGAAGTTAGTCGAATGCTTAAGCGTATTCCAACACCTTTGAACAACAAGCACACTGTAGAGCTAGAAAATGGTAAGAGTTTAGAGGCCACACACGTAGTCAAGGGTTGTAAACTTGTTCTTGCTAACCAGACCTTCTCTATCGACCTCATTCCTATCGTCTTGGGTAGTTTCGACGTTGTCATTGGAATGGATTGGTTATCCCAACACCGAGCAGAGATTCTTTGCAACGAGAAGATTGTTCGTATTCCTGATTCCAGTGGTGAACCTCTCATGATTCGTGGCGACAAGAAGGGTGCTGTCGAGAACGTCATCTCTTTCCTTAAGGCACAGAAGTGCTTGCGAAAGGGCCACACTGCCATTTTGGCTCTCGTTACTGACACCTCGGAGAAAGAGAAGAAGATAGAAGATTTTCCAATTGTACGTGACTACCCTGAGGAATTACCTGGTCTTCCGCCTCATTGCCAAGTCGAGTTTCAGATTGAACTAGCTCCTGGAGCTGCGCCTATAGCTCGTGCACCGTATCGTTTAGCTCCATCAGAGTTAGAAGAACTCTCTACGGAACTACAAGAGCTCTTGGATAAAGGTTTCATTCGTCCTAGCTCATCGCCCTGGGGAGCTCCAGTGCTATTTGTGAAGAAGAAAGACGGTACCTTCAGAATGTGCATCGACTACCAGGAACTCAACAAGGTGACGGTGAAGAATCGCTATCCTCTACCACGCATTGACGACTTGTTCAACCAGCTGCAAGGGTCGAGCTACTATTCAAAGATTGATCTGAGATCAGGATATCACCAGCTGAGAGTCCGAGAAGAGGACGTCTCCAAGACAGCTTTTAGAACTCGTTATGGACACTATGAGTTTTTAGTCATGCCTTTTGGGCTGACAAACGCACCTGCGATCTTCATGGACTTGATGAATCGGGTGTGCAAGCCTTACCTGGACAAGTTCGTTATAGTCTTTATCGACGACATTCTGATCTATTCTAAGAGTCAGGAGGAACACGAGCAGCATCTACGACTTATGTTGGAACTCCTTCGAACAGAACAGCTTTATGCAAAGTTCTCGAAATGCGACTTCTGTCTTCGTGAGGTTCATTTCCTAGGCCATGTGGTAAACAAGGATGGGATTCACGTAGATCCATCCAAGGTAGACTCGATTAAGAACTGGCCTGTACCTCGTACACCAAAAGAAATTCGCCAATTCTTGAGTTTGGCAGGTTACTACAGGAGGTTCATTAAGGATTTTTCTAAGATTGCACAGCCTCTCACCTCACTAACGCAGAAAGGCGTCGTTTATCGATGGGGAAATGCACAGGAGTTAGCCTTTCAGCATCTAAAGGATAGACTTTGTAGCGCACCTATCCTTTCACTGCCAGAGGGCACAGACGATTTTGTGGTTTACTATGACACATCAATTCAGGGTATTGGTTGTGTGTTGATGCAACGAGATAAAGTTATAGCTTACGCCTCACGCCAACTTAAGGTTCATGAAAGGAACTACACTACGCACGACTTAGAGCTGGGAGCTGTTGTTTTTGCGCTTAAGATATGGCGACATTACCTGTACGGTACCAAGTGTGCCATCTACACCGACCACAGGAGCCTCGAGCACATCTTCAAACAGAAAGAACTAAATATGCGACAACGACGATGGGTCGAGCTACTGAATGACTACGAGTGCTCAATCAGGTATCACCCGGGCAAGGCAAATGTTGTGGCTGACGCCCTCAGTCGAAAGGACACCGCGCCTAAGCGCGTGCGAGCTTTACAACTCACTATACATTCTAGTCTTCCTTCCCAAATACGAGCTGCTCAGATAGAAGCATTGAAACCAGAAAACGTCAGGGCTGAAGCCCTACGCGGCTCAAGACAACGCTTAGAACAGAAGGAAGACGGTGCTTACTACGTAATGGGACGCATTTGGGTCCCACTCTATGGCAACGTACGGGAGCTTGTGATGGATGAAGCACACAAGTCTCGCTACTCGGTACACCCTGGTTCGGATAAGATGTACCACGATATCAAAACTACGTATTGGTGGCCTAGCATGAAGGCCCACATAGCAACTTACGTCAGCAAGTGTTTGACTTGTGCGAGAGTCAAGTCTGAATACCAGAAACCCTCAGGCCTACTTCAACAACCAGAGATACCTCAATGGAAATGGGAGCAAATTTCCATGGATTTCGTTACTGGCTTGCCTAGATCCCAGCGCGGAAACGATACTATTTGGGTGATCGTGGATCGACTCACAAAGTCTGCGCACTTCCTGGCTATCAAGGAGACAGATAAATTCTCCACTCTTGCAGAAGTATATCTCAAAGAAGTTGTTTCGAGGCACGGGGTGCCCACCTCTATTATCTCGGATCGAGATGCACGTTTTACTTCAGAACTGTGGCAAGCAATGCACAAATCCTTTGGCTCACGGTTAGACATGAGCACAGCGTATCACCCTCAGACGGACGGGCAGTCCGAGTGCACTATTCAAACCTTAGAATACATGCTTCGTGCATGTGTAATCGACTTTGGCAACAGCTGGGAAAAGCATCTGCCACTTGTGGAATTCTCGTACAATAATAGTTACCACACCAGCATTAAAGCTGCTCCGTTTGAGGCATTGTACGGACGTAAATGCCGGTCACCTCTCTGTTGGGCAGAGGTAGGGGACAGTCAGATCACTGGTCCAGAACATGTGGTAGACACAACTGAACGAATTGCTCAAATACGACAACGCATGGCGGCAGCTCGTGACCGTCAGAAAGTCTACGCCGATAAGGGCAGGAAACCACTAGAGCTCCAGGTTGGGGAGCGGGTACTACTCAAAGTTTCACCCTGGAAGGGTGTGGTCCGTTTTGGTAATCGAGGCAAACTTAACCCACGATACGTTGGACCTTTTGAGATCATCGAGAAAATAGGCAGGGTGGCCTACAGACTGAACTTACCAGCAGAACTCGGTGCAGTTCACAATGTTTTCCACGTGTCGAATCTGAAGAAGTGTCTGTCAGATGAGACCCACATAGTTCCTCTGAAGGAGCTCACTATCGACGAACAGTTACGATTCGTCGAGGAACCAGTTGAAATCACGGACCGGGATGTTAAGGTCCTCAAGAGCACTAGAATACCTCTCGTACGAGTTCGTTGGAACTCACGTCGCGGCCCAGAGTTCACCTGGGAACGCGAAGATCGGATGAAACAAAAGTATCCCCAACTGTTCGCAAACAGTACAACCACTACTGAGGCTGAAGCTACGGAATTTCGGGACAAAATTCCAGATCAACGGGGGGAGGATGTGACACCCCAGGAAAACCAGTGAAAACCATACAACTTAACTAGCTTCCTTAGTGAGTGCTTACCAAATTTCAGGACGAAATTTCTTTCAACTTGGGGATGATGTGACAACTCGAAATTCAGAACCTTTCATTGCATCTCGATGTAACATACTTGAACGTTATGTGACTAGTTAACTTGTCGGTTTAATGAACGATATAAGTAAATTTATGTGATTATGTGTTGTGCTTGTATGTATAGTATGTATATATGTATAAGTGAGCCGAGAACTATGAACCCGACTCGAGACCATGCGGTCTCGAGTGAACAGGAAACAGTTGGGCCGGTTGGGCCGTGCACCTCATTTAATCCATCCGAAACCCATTAGGGTGCATCAACTTGAAGCTAGTATATAACCTTGTTGTTAGCCAACATTGCCATTTTTGGGACAACCTACACTCACTCTCACACACACTCTCCTCCACACTCTCTCTCTAGAAAACCTAAAACCCTAAAGATCAAACATCACCTCACTTCTCCTTCTTCTCGGATTCAACCGGCAACACAAGAGCTCTCGAAACAAGCTTAAGATCTCCCTTGAAAACTTAACCGGTTAGTGATTTATTTATGTGTGATATTTCAGTTGATAATGATGTGTTTTGGGTGATAGTTATGTATGATGAAGTTATTTGATAATGTGCTTACTTGTTAAGTTTATGCATATTGAATATATCCTTCTTGAATATACGGTACTAAGATTGTTGTTATATGATGATGTAAGGTCGGTTTGGTAGAGATAATGCGTGATTGATCATGAATGTTGGTAATCGGTTCTATATGGTTGGATCCGAAAGGTTTGGGTCATGTTTAGGTTGAATGAGGAAGTTGTTATTCATAAAATCGGATTTGCATTTGTTTAGAGATTTAGGTTGACTTGAATGAACATGCTTGTAAATGATGAAATAAATGAATAAGGGTTGATTGTGTTATGAATATTTGATGAACTACTTGAATACATGAAGAACAACATGAACATGATATGGATGTGTCTTGAATATTTGAAAACTAGTTGTTTGATCCATTTTAATTGATTGTTAGACAAGAAAACATGTTTATATGGATAGTATATAAGGTTGCATGAAATGGAAATTCTATTGGTTAGTACACTTTGTAGAATCAGCAGGTGCTGGGAGTCGAGACCTCTGGTTTCGACTCGAGACCATCTAGAAGCCAGCTCGAGATCAGCGGTTGCGAGTTGAGAACCTCTAGTCTCGACTCGAGACCACAGCTCCCTCACACAAAACAGCATGACTCGAGACCATGGTTGCGAGTCTTGTTGCGACTCGAGACATGGCCCGAGACCTTCTTGTTGCGACTCGAGAACTCTAGGACTTCAACCCGAGACCACGCCATCTCGACTCGAGATCCTTAGTCTCGACTCGAGACCACATAAACGCACCTTCTGGTTGGACTTGCATACCGTTACATGCCAAGCTATTGGGCCGGGCTTATGGGCTTTGTTTACTTATATACATGCTACTGTTCAATTCGTGGGTATTATTGTAAACCGCCATGTTTATACGTGTATGCCATGAATAATACCTGTATGCAACATGCTAGTATACGTGTAAAACATACGTGCATTTCTTGGTTTGAACCTGACATGTATGATAACCGTGTTAGGACGTGGTTGACCACTAGCATCTAGACTTGACTTTCTGTGTAACTGCCGAGCAAACCAAGGTGAGTTCACACCCTCTACAAAGCATGGGATTCCCTAGGTTGGGAATGGGGTTAAGGAACGTGGATTCCTCGTCCTTCTTGGGTAGGACAGTATTGGTTCAGGAAGGAAATTCCTCATCCTCATGGACAGATAACTCGTACTAGACCAAAACTCTATCACGAAGTCCCTCCTTTTTATATCGACTTAATCGCCGGGCCAATGGCGAGCGGGTCATTAGTTAGATAGCGCTATTTAGGTCTGACAAGCCTCACACCGTGCCGCAGAGGACGGGCGTGAACTAATGGATCTGGGCACGTCAATGATGATAGACATTGACAGTTCAGGGCACATAAACATGACTACAGTCAGCAGTCGATATGGTAACGAGTCTAGTGTATACATGGGGTAGCCCCCACGGCCGAAATGCCAGATAACTAACATGGGGTAGCCCCCACGGCTGTAATGCCTGAGTAAATGGGTTAAACAGATCATGTTTTCAATTATGGGGTAACCCCCACGGCAGGATGCCAGTTAAAGGAAACTGTTTTTGAAACAACTTAAAACGAACACCCAACAGTGAACTCACTCAACTTGTTGTTGACTCGTTACTACATGCTTTGCAGGACTATAGGTACTTAGCTGGAGCTTGCATGGAAGAGAGTCGTTGTGGGACATGGACAGCTGTGTGCCATGTTAAACTTTGAAACAATTAAACTTATGTTTTTTCTTTAAACGTTATGCTTCCGCTTGCAACTTAACTATGTTTTTGTTTGGACACCAATTGAATTGGTTGGATTTTAACCACTTATATACTTGTTCAATATGATTGGTGGCTGGATCCTGGTCAGTCACGCCTCCAAGCGGTAGTACTCCGCAGGTGGATTTTGGGGGTGTGACAGCAATTAGCAATCTTTTCTTCCTTTGACTTTGACTTTGACTTATACTTTGACTTTTGAAACACGGGGTGTTACAGCCTCCCCTAGTTTAGGGAATTTCGTCCCAAAATTAAGGCGCATGCGTAACAAACAACTGTGGATACTTCGCCTTCATGTCACTTTCGAGTTCCCAGGTGAACTTTGCGCCGCGTTTGCCTTCCCAGCGAACCTTCACAATGGGAATGCGTGAGCGACTGAGCTTCTTGGTTTCTCGATCCATGATCTCGACAGGCTTTTCCACGAAGTGTAATGTTTCGTCCACTTGTAGATCCTCAAGTGGAACTTGTAAATTCTGCTCGGCTAGACACTTTCTGAGGTTCGATACATGGAAAGTCGGGTGGACGTTGCTAAGTTCCTCCGGTAGTTCGAGTCTGTAGGCCACTTTTCCAATGCTTTCCATAATTTTAAAGGGTCCAACATATCGAGGCGCGAGCTTTCCTTTCTTGCCGAATCTGATCACACCCTTCCAAGGTGATACCTTTAGGAGTACGTGATCGCCAACGTCAAATTCAAGGGGCTTGCGGCGTCTATCGGCGTAACTTTTCTGACGACTCTGAGCTTTCATCAGATTATCTCGAATTTGGAGGATCTTGTCAGTCGTTTCTTGCAGCAGCTCAGGACCGGTTATTTGCGCATCTCTGATCTCATGCCACACAATCGGCGATCGACATTTTCTTCCGTATAATGCCTCAAATGGTGCCATTTGTATGCTAGAATGATAACTGTTATTGTACGAGAATTCAACCAAAGGTAAGTGCGCGTCCCAATTACCACCGAAATCTATGACACACGATCGAAGCATGTCTTCAAGGGTACGAATCGTTCTTTCAGTCTGACCGTCGGCTTAGGGATGGAAAGCGGTACTTAGATTGAGGGTAGTACCGAGAGCAGATTGAAACGTTTCCCAAAGATGCGAGGTAAACCGACCATCGCGGTCAGAGATGATATCACAAGGCATCTCGTGTCGACAGATAATCTCGTCGGTGTAGATTCGGGCTAATTGTTCTACCTTGTAGTCTTCTCGTATCGACAGAAAATGAGCAAATTTAGTCAAACGATCAGCGATAACCCAGATGCTATCGTGACCCTCGGGTGTACGCAGGAGTTTCGTTATAAATTCCATGGCTATGCTCTCCAATTTCCACATAGGGATCTCGGGTTACACAAGCAAGCCAGAGGGTCTTTGTTGCTGGGCCTTGACTTTCGAACAAGTCAGGCACTTCGAAACATAGGTTGCAATATCTTTCTTCATTCCGGGCCACCAATACCGTAGGCGAAGGTCGTGGTACATCTTGTCGGCACCAGGATGAATGGAATATCGAGACTTGTGCGCTTTAGTCAACTATATATCTCGAAGGTTGTTGCGACTTGGAATCCAGATGCGATCTAGATAGTAGAGAATACCGCTCGATTTTGCGACAAAGTGTGAATCAGCTCCACACTTTGTCATTTCCTCTCGCATGGTATCTTCTACGAAATAGGCATGCTGAGCGTCACGGATCAAGGCTTCGAGGTTGTGTTGGCCACAACATTTGCTTTGCAAGGATGATAACGAATCTCACAGTCGTAATCCTTGAGAAGTTCTACCCATCGGCGTTGGCGCATATTCAGTTCTTTTTGGCTGAGGATGTGTTGTAAGCTCTTATGGTCTGTGAAGACCGTACACTTAGTCCCGTATAGGTAGTGTCGCCAAATCTTCAATGCAAAAACAACTGCGCCTAGCTCGAGGTCGTGGGTTGTGTAGTTCTTCTCGTGGATCTTGAACTGAGGAGAGGCGTAAGCAATAACCTTGTCCCGTTGCATGAGAACACAACCAAGACCAAGGTTCAAGGCATCACAATAGACAACGAAGTCATCGTTTTCGTCGGGTAAAGTGATGCGTGTGAGTGTCGTATAGTTTTTAATGTATATTTTAAGCCTTTTTTAACACTTTTAGTCAAGTTTTAAATTTATAAAACACGATATTTACTAACACTAAACACACATATGGGCAAGTGCACCCATCGTGAGTGTAGTATAGTGTTGGTAAGATACCGAGGTCCTCCAAGGACACAAGAGCTTTTAGTACCGGTTTATCCTCAACGTCTAATCAAATCAAAATTTAGAAAAGGTTTTAAACTAGAAAATAAAAACTAAAAATGTTGAAAAATAAAAAATAAAAACAGATAGACAAGATGAATCACTTGGATCCGACTCGCATTTAGTGTAACCTTTGATTATTTTCGCACTTTTGCACTTTTTAAGAGATTATCTTAGTTATAGTAGTAGGCCCCTCTTTTGAAGGTGGCGTTGCCCTCAACCCAGTAGTTTGAGTCAACAAGGATACAATCCTAAAGGGTTGGATTATTGAAAGATAATTAATTAAGTTATTAATGCATAATGTGGTAGGCCCCTCTTTTGAAGGTGACGTTACCCTCGGCTAAGTAGTTTGAGTCAGCAGGGATACAATCCTAAATAGCCGGGTTAAAGTTTTAATAGTAGTTTACATATGAGGGGGTCAAGGATTTCGGACCCCCGCCATCCAATACCAGTGGGTATTGAAGGAGGTCCTACTAAAATTGACCCAGGTCCTAGCAGGATCTATACACTGAACAAGGCAAGACTCTTACCAAACCATTCCCTTAACCCCCGACCAGGTAGCCAGCATATCTCCATATAGACCGTGGAGATATGAATGGTGAAAATCTTTTATTTTATATAGATAGTAAAATAATGCCAAGACACCACGGACAAATGATAAGGAAGATTCACCTTCAACATAAGAAACTAGTTATCAAAGTCATTAATACATAACCGAATAAAAAGTGCGAAAAGATTAAAAATAAAAAGTATTACACTAAACACTTGTCTTCACCAAGTGATGTAAGAGACTTAGGCAAACATGGCCTTTGATTGTCAAGAACTCTTACGATCAATCTTGGATCCCGAGACTACTCACACACTCTATGATGGATGATGGATGATGGTGGTGGATGTGGGTTGTGATGGTGGTGGTGGGGGGTGAAGTGTGAAAGAGGTGGTTTGCCAAGGGATGGTTTGCAAGTGAGCCAAGCACCTCTATTTATAGCCTGCACAGAAGCCCGGACACGGCCTCGTGTCCATTGGGCGCGGCCCCGTGTCCACCCATCTTCTCTTTCTTCATTAAATGCAGTTTGTCTGCATTAGTTGACCACGCCCCCGTGTCCGCTGGGCACGACCCCGTGTGCAGAAGCGTATCTGGACTATCAAGATTTGCCTAGATTCTGCGAATCTTTGCGTTGACCACGGCCCCGTGTCCGCTGGGCACGCCCCCGTGGTGGGTGATAGAAGCTTCTACAGCTCTGTCTTTTCTGCAGATACTTGGGCACGCCCCCGTGCTCATTGAGCACGGGGCGTGTTCAGCCTTCTGTTCTCTTGTTCTTGCTTGGGGAGATGCTGTCGAGGGGTCGGGCATGCCACGTTTATTCCTTTTCTTGTATTATTGTTAGATTTAGCTGCATTTTTGCTTCTTTTATCCATTTAAGCTCTTTTAACCCTGAAAATACAAAAGGAAGACAAAAACACACTTTTTCCAACATTAGTACTAAAAAAAGGTTAGTTTTATGCCACATTTGATGTAATTTATGTGTTGCTTTTTGCAAACATCATAAAGCGAGAACGAGAGCATTGCAGAGCATGTGCTTGAGAGTCTGAAAGGCAGTTTCTTGTTCAGTTCCCCAAACAAAAGGCTTGTCTTTATGCGTCAAAGAAGTAAGCGGGACAACGATTTTCGAGAAGTCAGCGATGAATCGATGGTAATAGCCCGCTAATCCGAGGAACGAACGAACTTCGGATGGTGATTTTGGTGTAAACCAACTCTTAACGGCTTCGATCTTCGCGGGGTCGATGTGTATACCTTGACTATTGATGATGTGACCGAGGAATTGTACCTCCTCTAGCCAAAATTCAAACTTGGAGAACTTAGCATAGAGTCGATTCCCCTGGAGTAGCTCGAGAACCAAACGTAGATGTTGCGCGTGTTCGGTTTTTGACTTCGAATAGATAAGGATGTCGTCGATGAATACGATGACTAAGCGGTCAAGAAATGGTTTACACACGCGATTCATCAAATCCATGAAAACCGCAGGTGCGTTGGTTAAACCAAAGGGCATTATGATGAATCCATAATGGCCGTAGCGGGTTTGGAAGGCGGTTTTCGGTATATATTCCTCCTGAATGCGTAAGTGGTGATAGCCTGAGCGTAAATCAATCTTCGAGAAGCATGTAGCACCTTGCAATTGATCAAACAAATCGTCGATTCTAGGTAGGGGATAGCGATTCTTGATAGTCAGTTTATTCAACTCCCTATAGTCGATGCACATTCGGAACGACCCGTCCTTATTTTTGACGAAAAGAACTGGTGCGCCCCATGGAGAGGTGCTAGGGCGAATGAAGCCTTTGTAAAGTAATTCTTGGAGTTGACTCAAGAGTTCGCGCATTTCAGACGGAGCGAGGCAATAAGGAGATTTAGCAACAGGATTGGCTCCAGGAATGAGGTCAATACGAAAATCAATATCACGACTTGGGGGTAAACCAGGTAAATCATCAGGAAAGACTTTAGGAAAATCACAAACCACAGGCACCTTATCTATTGCCTTAACTTCCTTTTTCTCCGCTACTACAATGTGTACCAAGAAAACTTGGTATTCCTTGCGGAGATACTTGCTAGCCTGGACACACGACATGAGTTGGAGTTTCTTCGATGCAACTTCACCATAAACACATAATTGATCACCATTAGCGAGCGAGAAGCAAATTAGCTTGTCGAAGCAAACGACTTCAGCATGATTTTCACGAAGAAAATCCATGCCTACTATGACATCGAAACTACCAAGCTGCATCGGGATAAGATCGATAGGGAAAACGTGATTGTTGAGTTCAAGAGTACAATCACGTAGGATAGAACGGACAGTAACAGTTCTTCCAGTGGCAACTTCAACATCGAACATCGAGGGGAGATGGGCGCACTTATGATTAAGGAGCTTTTCGAATTCAAGCGATACAAAACAGTTATCGGCTCCAGTATCAAATAAACACGAAGCATATATACCATTCACAAGGAACGTACCATTAACCACGTTGTTGTCTGGTTGAGCCTGGCGTGCGTTGATGTTGAAGGCACGTCCACGGGCTGCTGGCTGCTGTTGCTGCTGCTGCTAAGGCTGCTGCTGTTGATGTTTAGGCTTCTGCTATTGTGGCTCTTGCTTCACAACTCTGTTGGGGCACATGTTTGTAAAGTGGTTGGGATCACCACATGCAAAGCAAGCTCTAGCGTGGATAGCGGGTGCAGGAGCTTGTTGGCCTTGAGGAGCAGGAAGGAGAGCTTGTGCTGCAGGAGCTTAACCTTGTGCTGGAGCTGGAGCTTGACGCAGACCAGTATGGCAATTGGCAGTAAAGTGGTCGTACATGTTGCAATGAACATAGTATCTGCAAGCAATCCCCATGGGATGATTATAAGTATAGGTTGGGCATGCCGGGTGAGGACCAGTATATGCACGCTTAACCGGCGATGCATATGTTACTGGGGCCGCTACTTGGCGGTTTTGGGGCTGCGGTTGAGCAGGTACTGCTTGAAGCGGAGCGGGAGTTGTGACAGTGCAATTCTTGCTACTGTTGTTGTTGTTCTTTCTCTTGCGGCGGGAGGACTTCGAAGATTGCGGTGCGGTGGCGGTTTCAGTGGTCGGAGCAGCAGTTGCTTGATGAAGGCTCTATGGAGTGTTCTTGAAGTACCCAGCGAGAACTCGCTTGTCGTTTATCTCAGCAGTGAGTAGGTAGGTTTCTTCAATGGTCGTTGTCTTCGCGGCTTGCACGAAGTCAGCAACACAGTCCGGTAGAGCTCGGATATACTTCTTGATCATCATGTTAGGTGTTACCACCAGGCCTGGGCAAATGATACTCAGCTGTTTGAAGCACGCAGTAAGACCAGCGTTATCGCCACCATCTTGCTTGATATGCCAGAACTCATTTTCCAACTTTTGAAGCTCATGAGGTGGGCAAAATGCCTTCATCATGAGGTCTTTCAGCTCCTCCCAAGTGAGCCCAAAGGTTGCATCATTCCCACGTTTGTTCCTTTCGGCTGTCCACCATTCCAGAGCCCTGGACTGGAAGACACCAGAAGCGTTGACAGTTCGTAGGTGTTCCGGACATCCGCTCTGACGGAGCGTGACTTCGATTGAATCGAACCATTGTAACATCGCGGTAGGTCTGTCTTCTCCCGTAAAGTCTTTCGGGCCGCAGGCCTTAAACCGCTTGAAGCTGAAGGTACCTTTAGGTGAGTAAGTCCTTGATTCCTCAGAGGACTTGCTGGCATTTTCGTTCAGCTCACTGATGATTTGGGGGATAACTTTCGCCATTTGTTTAGCGACGAGGGCATCAATGCGTTTGTCTTCGTGGTTGCGGCGAGCGGTGCGGGAGTGAAACGATCCAAATGACGACATTGTCTGCAATAGCCATCGCCATAGGACTCAAACACTATATAATCTAATCTCACCTCACACGCACTACTACTAAATAAAGCTTAGGAACACATCTATTCATATAAGCACGTATTCACGTAGGCACATAATCACAGAAACACATAAGCACGTAGAGCAAAGAAGCACGTAATCCACAGAATCCACACTATATTTTGCATGTATTCACCTTCATATATTGCACGTATTCACCTATCGTTCAAGGTTCGCGCGTTCGAGAATAGCGATTGCGAATAGCGAGTACACAGCGAGTAGCATAGCGAGTAGTATAGCATAAGCGGCCAACATAACACGCGATTTGTTAACGTTGTGTAGTGTGTTGTGTGCGATAAGCGGAGCAAGAAGCGTTAGATCGAAACCATCAGTATCTCAAAACGCTAACAAATAACATGTAAAACCACATAAATCACATAAAATCCCCATAAAAGCGATAAATCCCAATAAAACACAGAGTCCGCAGTTGCGGGCTCAGAATCGAAACACATAAAAATCAGCGATTACGAACTTGAAATCGAAAATAGATTGTCTTCGGCTGATAGATGTCGACTAGCCAAAGTTATTCGACTATTCTCAAGTGCCTCGAGTGCATGCTTTGGCCTAATGGATTGTGCTCTATCACCGGCACATGGTGATGACGCGCACCCTTTGGTTATTCATGAAACTCGAGTCGTTGGAACCCATCGAGACTTTGGTGAGAGTTTTGTAAAACCAAAATAGAGAACGGAACGAGTCATCAAGGTTCGGGTTTCACCCCTAACTTAGTGACTACCTTCCTATTTGTGTGATGGAATCACGAGATTGATGAGAGATTTGCGTCGAAGTACGGATTTCACCCCTGATTCAACACAAGTTCTCTTGTTTGTAGTAAAAATGCAGGTCGAACAAGCGATTTAATCGAGAGTTTGCGATTTTCACACCTAGCCTCGATCTAATCACCCGTTCATTGTTGAAAAAATTGGGCAGTGCGACTGCCATAGGAAAGGCAGAGTGATAGAGTATAGCATGATTGCGAGTCGATTGAATACTAGGAGTAGGCTCGCATGGAACACCTATTGGGTTCGCACAAGGCGGTCTGTTGGTACTTAGACTATAGACTAGGTCGTTTCTAAGACATCGACCCGGACTAGGTTGAGTCTCGCCTAATTCCCTATAGTTATGGCTCTGATACCAATCTATCACACCCCAACCAATGGCGGAAACATCGGGGCATGGCACCAAAACAGATTGTCCATGAGTGTCCATAACAACTATTAATTACCAGATATTTAAACGTTATGTCCCATACCATAGCATATCCAAATAAAACAGTTATTACAAATAATTGTCTCAAAAACAAACACTGTTCCGACAACTCAGATTTAGCGTGACATAACTAGACCCCTAGCTTGATTCACCAAAGCGCAGCATTCCTAGCATCTTAAGCACCTGTCACATACGTTAAAATAAAGGTCAATACACATAGTGTAAAGGTGAGCACACAAGTTTAGTAGTATAATAGATAGCGAAAACGTTTACACATAACCAACATGTAACATGTAGCAAAGTGGGTTATCGACAATGAAATATGCACAGACGTGACCCCGAGTTGTAGAATGCGTAACACATATCCCTACTGGGACACGTGAAGTAAAGCCCTTAACAACCCCTGTCCACGACAGGTACTGAGTCCAAACTATAGTACTATCGTTGCTAAGGTGTCAGGCAACAATCACTGTGTAAACATAACATACAAGCATTCATCGAATAACATGTAACATGCAACAACGGTCAGCGTTTAAATAGTGTTTAAGTTATGTGTCGATTGCGATTTGAATATGTAACGTATGTAACACCCAAAAGTGCGTAAAGCAAAAAGGGTTCGAGTATACTCACAGATTGTGTTTAGTAAATAAACACTCTCTTGGATTGAAGGGAGCGCTGGAAAAGTTAGTACGATTACAGAACGATAGCATAAGTGATTGTACAGCGCGATAAACGGTGAAAAGTGAACCAAGTGACGAATGGTCATCCGATTGGATGACAATCTGAACGGATGGTCATTCGATGGATGTCAATCCGTTCGGATGGTCATCCGATCGAACGACCATTCGGTCGGATTGACATTCGTTTGGGATGGATGTGTTTGTGTATGATGTCTTTGAAGTTTTCGTTGTAGCATTTTAAAATCAGAGAAGTATCTCTACCTTTCAGGTCGTTCGATCGGACGGCGATCCGATCGGCGAGACATTTCCAGTGAGAACAAGTTCACAGCAGGATGGTCATTCAATCGGATGGTCTTCCGATCTGATGGCAATCCGTTAGGAATTGATATGTTTTGAAAAATGTTTGAAAAGTCTAAGTTTTGGAGACCCAAATGTCAGCAATCCGATCGGACGGTAATTCGTTCGACATTCTGCTCGATTGAAAAATTATGAAACTTGTTAAGCGTTGGGACCAAGTGTCAATCCGATCGGATTGTCTTTCGATCGGATTGCAATCCGATTGGATGGCAATCTGATCGGACGGCAATCCTCCACAATCTGATCGTTTTGAACTTGAAAAATTTGCTAAGTTTTGGATGTTTTGCGGTTTGATCGAGACGGTATGACAACGTGTTAAACAACGGAACCTCGTCAAATCCAAGTCGTCCGACCGAAGTGGGAATCACCCCAGTCTGATCAGTTTACTGTTCGTGACGGTTGTTCATGTCCAACCCGAAATCGGTTGTATCTTTGATAGGAACTAGATCTTAGACCGACACTTCACTAGAAGCGAGTAGAAGGCCTGAATGAGCTCTGATTCTATCAGTTTTGAGTGCATTGAGTGTAAAAGAGTTGAAAGAAAGTTACAAAACCATCTTTCAATCCTTTTAGCTATGGAAATGTTTAGATCAAGATGAAATATGTGTTAAAACATGTGGAAATCCTTTAGATCTGAGTTGTTCTTGGTGGAATGAAACCAGATCTTGAAGTTCATAAGAACCCCATGATGACATCATCCTAGAACACCTCAAATCCGCTGATTTCACGGTTAAAACTTAAGATTCAAAGGAGAAAATGATGAATAAGTGTGTGTAGATGATAGATGTACAAGATTTGAGTTGAAAACTTACAAGAATCGCGAGAAATCGAGAGAAAAGATGGCTTAAGCACGCTGGTCGAATGAGAGAGCTGTCACATCACTGTTGGTGATGTGACAGGGGTATTTATAGATTTCCAAAAGAGGAAAGAGGAGCACAGGTGATGGATTGGATGGCCATCCAATCGGATGGTCATTCGATCGGATGACCATTCGATCGAATGGTCATTCGATCGAAGTGGTCCGGCGAGTTGAGTTTCGGCGTTTCGTTTTGCGTGTTGAGCGTTGCGATGCGTTTAGGCGTGTATCAATTAGGCGATGCGATAGAGTAATAATAGTCACACACAAATACTATATCTAACATACAATCAACCTAAATAACTTGCGTTTAGCGTTTGCGATTCGATTGTGTAGCGATAGAGTTGCGATTGCGTTTCGATTAATCACCACAAACATAAAGTAAATATGCACAAGTAACACACAAGTAGCACACACAAGTAAAACAATGTATAGAACCTATAAATCAAGCCACGAATGCGATTGCGATGCGATTAGCGAATAAGCGATAAATAGATTAGCGATTAACATCGATTAAACCACGATTATTATAGATACTCCACATAATACAACTAAAGCAAATAAAATACAGGATTCGATTACAAGTCAAGGAAGTCAAATCAATAGTTAAGCAAGGAGTGACAGATCGCAATTAGTAATCTTTTCTTCCTTTGACTTTGACTTTTGAAACACGGGGTGTTACAGTCAACGTCTACATAATTTGAGAGACAAACAAATGATAAAAAAAAATCAAACTATATGACACCATATAAAGGTTTGTAAATCCTAAACCCTGACATAATGTTAAACACAAACATGTTGTGCTACATAATCTTAGCTTCCAACAATCTTATGTTTTGGGTAGAGAATATGCAGGATAAAGCATTAAGAGAGCCAGGTGTTTGATCCAAAGCCAGACTACGATCCCAGCTTGTTGATAGGGGGAGTCTGAAGATGAAAAGCCAGGTTTCTGATCCTGTTGCTACGGAAAGCCAGGAGACATTTCAGAACTTGTGAAAGCTAAAGAGCCAAGATTCAAATCCTGGAGTTCAGAATGCCAGGCTACGATTCTGGAAGTTGATAAGAGCCAGGTTTCGGTCTTGGAAGAAGAAGAGAAGAGAGAGTTTGACGGATACTTACAGTGTCAGATACTTTGGAGAGCGAGAAAAGACTGAACAAGACTGAAGAACTGTGCGCCAAAGACTCGTCAACATCCAAGGGGGAGTTTGTTGGTGCATATGTCTGTTGTCTTCGTCTTGTAACGAGTCATGTATAGAGATAGGATAGAACGGAGCTCAGTTGTCAAGAAAATAGGTTTTTAGGGTTGTTAGACCAGTTCACACGAACTGGCAGATCCAGTTCATGTGAAGTGGCGAAATGCCAGTTTGTATGAAGTGGTAGTGTCCAGTTCATGTGAAGTGGCCACTTCACATGAAGTGGCAATGTCCAGTTCATGTGGACTGGCCTGCCTAATGTCCAGTTCATGTGGACTGGCCTGCCTATAAATAGTGAGCTCATGTGATTCATTTGTAACTTTTGAATTTCCGGTAGCGAAGCTCTGCCGAGGTATCTCCAGACCGTGTAAAGTTTTCATATCAATACAAGAGATAGTTAAACTACTTTCAAGTGCAAATCAAGCTGATTCAAAACCGAAACGTCTGATTCCGCCTCTCGTTTTGGTCTAGAACACTTCTGATAGACTCGTTTTGGTCGTTTCTCGATCCTACAAGTGGTATCAGAGCTCAGGAGGAAGAGTTCGTACCGATTTCAGCTTAATTTCACCGAAATTTCTGTTTTCTACTCACATTCTTCACATCTTTTCAAAATTAACATAGTTCTAACGGTCAAAATGTCTTGATTTTCATATATATCGTGTGAAACAGTGTTTTAATCAATCCTTGAAAGAATCAGATCTAAAGTCGGCTTAAAACTTGATCAATTTGACAAAATTCATCCCGAAAGTTCGTCATATCTCCAGTTCACATGGAGTGAACCTTCCGGTCCACACGAACTGAAGATTCCAGTCCACATGAACTGAGTTTTGAGGTCCCACTTCACACCTGTGTCAGTTCGTTTGAGGATTTTCGGTTCGTTTGAAAGTTGATTTTGTGAAATTTTTATACCGGAACATGGATTCTGAATTTTACAACGCGTTTGCGACTACCCCGACTACTCCTGTTGCAGTTATGAACATGGAAAATGAAACAGGAACTTTGCAGAAACCTCTAAAACTAATGAGTATTGAAGAATACTATGGTTGGAAAGACCGATTCGAAAACTGGGTTCAAGCAAATCATTTGAGATCTTGGGAGTGTATTGAAAACAAGTATGTTCGACCTCTTACTAATTTGGGAGTTGAAAAGAATATTTCTGAACTAATGGACAAAGAGAGAGACATCTATAAAGCAGAAAAAATGATGATCAGTCTACTTCAACAAGCTGTGAATGAAAACATCTTCATACTACTTCAACATGATGGTTTTGCACGTTCGATTTGGGAAGCACTTCGCACAAAGTTTGAAGGGAGTACGGAGATGATAAAAAATAAGAAATCATTGTTAAAGAAAGAATTCGATTTGTTTACAGGTTTTCCGGGTGAGACTACAAAGAAACTGATTGAGAGATATTGCCATTTAGTCCGGTCAATGTCCTTGTTGGATATAAAAAAAGATCGGGAGGAATGGGTTGATAAGCTAGCTGATGCTTTACCTCAGAATGAATGGGGTACATATCTGATGATCTTGAAGAACACCAGAGAATATGATAGATTGACTATTTCTCAATTCATTGAAAAGCTTGAAGGACAAGATCTTGAACAGCAAAAGATCGCTAGGATGAACAATCCAAGTGGTCAACAAGATGTCAAGATGTATTTTAAAGGTGGTGTTCAGGGTGTTGATGCTAGTCCAAAGATCCAAACCGCTTTCAGCGCAGAGAACTCACCAGGATCAGGCAATCAAAGTCCAATCAACAACAGTGGATTTTCTTCATACCCAAGTGTTAGTCCAAATGTTTCAACCTCCAGTTATCAATCCCAAAGCTCAAACAATGGTAACAGTCATGTGCTACAATGCAACATCGCGTTGCATCTTCAGAACGGACAAAATTTCTCTGAAGAAGTCGCCAAAGGTCATATGGCATTACTTGTTACCGTGTTAGAATCATACGAGAGCTTGGTTGTAGGGAGGATCGGAAATCCTATGTTGACAAAAGAGGATTACGATCAGATTGATGCTGAGGAAATGGAACTAATGGATATCAAATGGTGTTTAGCGAGTGTGTTACGAAGAGCTGAGAAATTCAAGCAAATCACAGGAAGAAATGATCTACGTGATGCTAATGTTTCTACTTTAGGTTTTGATAAATCTAAAGTCACTTGTTTTCAATGCAGGGAGAAAGGTCATTTCAAGAGGGAATGTACCAATCGAGAAGCAGGTGGAGCTCAGAATCCGTTCGGCAACAATGAATACTATCGGAAAGCTATATATCATCAAGTTGCTCATCAACCTTCATCATCTCAGAAAGCTTAGATTGAAGATGGAAAGGGAAGAGCTTGTTATGGTATAATTGATCAAGATGAAGAGAATTTGCCAGAGGGATTTAGCTGGGATAAATACATTTCGGGTGATTCAAAGTTTAAAGCGTTCATTGCATAGATTATCAAAGAGCCAGAGTTGATGAAAGAATGGATGGATGTGTTTGCTAATGATGAGAAGACTCAAGATGAAGAATCTGTTTCTTCAGAAGAAAGCTCAGAAACTGATCAATCATCATCTGAAAGTAGTGATGATGAGGAAGAAATTAAACAAATTAACATTGGTAAAACACAATTGCCTACTGAAAGTTTTAAATTCTATTTTGCAGATAGGTTGCTGAAGCTAAAGGAGAAGCTTGCTGCAAAAGAGAAGAAAACGGTAAATTGTGAGAATGTTGCTGAAGAAGTAAAGAATGAAAAGAGTGAAGATGTTAAAGTTGTTGAAAAGTTTGTTGAAGTCACTAAACCTTGTCTAAAATGTTCGGAACCATGCCAGTATTGTGATGAAAAAGACAAGAAGTTTAGTGAGCTTGATGAGATGAAAGAAAAGTTATTGTTTGATGTTAAGTATGTGAAAGAATCGTATGATGTGTTGAACAGAACGGTCGTTCAGTTGCAAAAGACTAACTCCGAGAGGGAAGATGCTTTAACCATGATGAATGCAACATTAATGTCTAAGCAAAAAGCAATCAATCATTACATCGAAGAATGTGCAGAGTTAAAGAAGGAGTTGGAAACTGAAAAGATCGAAAATGAAAGAATCAAACGATTGCTGTTGAGTTATACAAGTTCTGATTATTTGATTGATAGAATTTATCCAACTGTTGCAGGTTTTGAAGCATTTGAAGATAAGAAGACGGAAAAGAAGGATACTGGTAAGAAACAAAGTGCAAATTATAACAAGTGTCCGCCTCCGATCTGGGAAGGTTATTCTCCCAGAAAACCAAATGAGAAGCAAGTAAAAAAGGCAGTCAATATAAAATTAAAGTCTGAAACAAATGATGAGTTACCAGAAAATATTGACGTCACGTTCACATCGTCTGACACTGATCATGAGTCTGAGTTAATAAAGAAAATGGTCGATCAGGTGTTGGATAAAGATGAGGAGTCAGAGTCAAAGTCTGAGTCAGAAACTTCAAGTTCGTCGGTCAACAGTTCAAAACCATCAGTCAAAAGGGTGTACAATAAAGAATTTATGTTATCAAAAAATAATTTGAATGAAGAATCAATCAAAGTTGCATATACTTTGAATGATTCAGACAAATTATATTCTGATGAGGAATTTCCAATAAGAGGTGTCAAAACAGAATTGATCAACAAGGTTTTCAAATTAACAGAAATTAATATTTCTGAAATAAAAGATGTAAATCTTTCTGAAAAACCTAAAAAATACACCTCAAGAGATCAACAACGTTTAAACAAGAAAATATGTTACAGTTCTGGTTCTGATTTTCGAAAGAAACCATACCATAACGGTAATTTCAAAAAGAAGGGTTTGGGATTTGATGCAGAAAATCATAAAAATATGAAAAATTTTAAACCAAAAACAGTATTTGTTTCAGGAACATCTTCTAAGGAAGAGAAAAGAAATGCATTCAGAAAGATAACGAACAAAGAATTCCTTGCCAAAAAGCAAGAGAAAATGAAGAATGAAGCTACTCAAAGGAAGGAGAGGAGAACCTGTTATCGATGCCAAGAAGTTGGTCACATCGCCTGGAACTGTCCAATGAAAACCAATACAAAACAGGGAGTCTCTTCGAAACTTAAAGAAAAAGTGATTGATAACGAGCCACCAACCGAACAATTCAAAGTGTTTAAAAATTCAAAATTTGAGGTTGGTGAATGTTCGAAAAGATTTTACAAGAGAAAAGTGAATCTTAACAACCAAACATGGGTTGCTAAGAAAACTGATGTTAAATCTGGTGATGAATCTGATTCGTCAAAGTCAGAGGAACCACAAGTTGAGCTAAAAATAGAAACGTCAGTACCGCCAATGGATGATGTCAACTTTCCACCATTGTGGGCTGCAAATTTTAAACAAAATGTTGGTAAAGTGGAGATTTCGAATCAATTCTATTCTGAAAAGAAAGAATTTGATGTCGAAAAGGCTTTTAATGACAAAGTGAAAAATATTTTTGGAAGAATGGTTGATGGGAAGGAAAAAGGGGTAAAAGAATTTTATGAAGCAAAAGGAAATGTTCAAACCCCAAGTGAAATTGAAAAGGTTACACCCAAAGCTGGTCAGGCTTGGGTGTCAGTATTCCATATGTAAAAATCCTGACTTGCCGGAACTCCCAGGTTGGTAATTGGGGAGTAGGAATCGGCATCTTTCTTGAGAATTTAAATCTGTGATATTGTTATATCTACAAGTGGTTTGTTGCAGAGAAACTACAAGTGGTTAGAATGTCAACTTACAAGTGGTTTGTTGACAAGATCTTACAAGTGGTTAAATCAAAGTCATTAAGTTGAATTTGATTACACCCAATCATACAAGTGGTTAAATAAAAAGAGTTTTTACAAGTGATGAAGGAAAACAATGTGATGAAACCCCGAGTTTGTGAAATGACACACAAAACTAATTTTCCGGAAAAACCATTTGATTAAAACAAACTTAAGTGTTTTGAAATCACAATGGGAAAATAGTTTGTTGTCAGGGGGAGTTCTGATTGTTTATGCCAAGTGGATGGCGATTTGAAGTGATTCTTATCAGTTTGTCAATTTACTTTGTATAGTTTACTGCTTTAGTTTTTCAAATTTTCCCAGAAAATCAAAATTGAAACATATTTTGATTTTAGGGGGAGTAAAAATTTAGAAATTTCGAAATTTGAAAAATGCAAAAACATGATAAAATCTATAAAAATCCAAAAACATCGAAAAAATCAAAATGAGTTTTTGCTGTGAAAAAGAGGAAATGATAGTACATCAGTAGACAGTTACGGTATGCTAAAGAAATGAAATGATTAAATAGCATTAAACGATCTCACTGATGATATGCCGATAGGTTTTTACACATTTAGTATGACTTTTTCGGGATATAAACATAAATTTCATACTTGCTTGTTTCGTGGGGAACATCTTTTGGATATATGGGTAACCCCCGAAATCTTGTTTGAAAGGTCCCTCTTTCTGAGATACTAGGTCTTTATGCTTAGTGATATCTGGGGTATTATCCCGGGACTTCTGATAATGCGGAAGCAATGGCCTAGTCCTCGTATAATACTTTCCGCATGCTTGAAATAAAAGCCCCCCCCCCCCCCTCAGCATAAAAAATGATAAATCATTGAAAAATGCAAATCATGTGTTGTTGAAGAAAAGATCCTCTACAGGGGGCACACCAAAAGTCGAGCCTTCATCTCAACAAAAATATGAGCTCTCAAGGTTTCACAATTCACCCCTTACAGATATCATCTAGGTATACTCACCTGTAAGACTGAATATTGGGATCTGGATACGGGAGTATATTCAAGTGGTGGGACATATGAATAAGTTTAAGTTCTTAATACACCTAATTCGTATCCTGAATCATTTTGAAATTTGTGTGAGAATTTAAGTGAATCAGTATATCGGCAATCTAAGTGAATTGTTTAATTCTTATTGTGTAACTAAGCTCAACGGTACTTGTGACTTGTCATAAACTGATATGATCCTCTAACACAAACTCTCAAAAAGATGCTTGTATATAGTTTATTTCCGTAAATCCAAAAAGATTTCAGTGTGTTTTAGCATAAATTTTTGAAAATTAAAAAAGATTTTGTTTCATCTTATTTTCGACAACTGATGTTGGAAAGCTGATTTTCAAAATTCCGAGTGCTAAACATGATGAACGACATTGGGTTGGGAGAGTTTGTTGATAATGAAAAATGTCAAATTAATTTACAAAGTGGTTTGAGATAGATTGTTTGATTAGTTAATCAAGGTCATTAATTTGAACTTGATGTAACTATTATTGATAATTGTTTGATATCTACCCTGCGTTTACTAAATTTGTTATATCTTAAAAAAATTGAGAAACTTATGTTTTGGGTAGAGAATATGCAGGATAAAGCATTAAGAGAGCCAGGTGTTTGATCCAAAGCCAGACTACGATCCCAGCTTGTTGATAGGGGGAGTCTGAAGATGAAAAGCCAGGTTTCTGATCCTGTTGCTATGGAAAGCCAGGAGACGTTTCAGAACTTGTGAAAGCTAAAGAGCCAATATTCAAATCCTGGAGTTCAGAATGCCAGGCTACGATTCTGGAAGTTGATAAGAGCCAGGTTTCGGTCTTGGAAGAAGAAGAGAAGAGAGAGTTTGATGGATACTTACAGTGTCAGATACTTTGGAGAGCGAGAAAAGACTGAACAAGACTGAAGAACTGTGTGCCAAAGACTCGTCAACATCCAAGGGGGAGTTTGTTGGTGCATATGTCTGTTGTCTTCGTCTTGTATAGAGTCATGTATAGAGATAGGATAGAACGGAGCTCAGTTGTCAAGAAAATAGGTTTTTAGGGTTGTTAGACCAGTTCACACGAACTGGCAGATCCTGTTCATGTGAAGTGGCGAAATGCCAGTTCGTATGAAGTGGTAGTGTCCAGTTCATGTGAAGTGGCCACTTCACATGAAGTGGCAATGTCCAGTTCATGTGGACTGGCCTGCCTATAAATAGTGAGCTCATGTGATTCATTTGTAACTTTTGCATTTCCGGTAGCGAAGCTCTGCCGAGGTATCTCCAGACCGTGTAAAGTTTTCATATCAATACAAGAGATAGTTAAACTACTTTCAAGTGCAAATCAAGCTGATTCGAAACCGAAACGTCTGATTCCACCTCTCGTTTTGGTCTAGAACACTTCTGATAGACTCGTTTTGGTCGTTTCTCGATCCTACACTTGTGTCACTGATGAAGAAAATTACCAAATCATCAAATGTTCATAACTATACATCAACCTTGACTTATAAAGAATCAAATAATCAAAGCAGATGCCAAGGGAATGAAAGCCGTAAGAAATGAAAGGCAAAATCCATTTAGGTCAAAACATCCAAACATATTAGAGTAATAATGACCAAAATCTCGGTATCCTCAAAGGCACACCAATTACATGTATAAGATAATAATACAACATATTGCAACGTGTCAAATCCTTACAGCCAACAACTAAGTATGATGCAAATACAACACCATGAAACAAAAGGAAAAAATAATGTAAAAGCTGGTATTTATATAAATTAGATAAGTTTATAGATAATTTGAAATTATTAGAGTATACATGTACCAAATCTATTTTGTAGACATCCACTTGAAGTGCTAAAATCTTAATCTTATAGTTGATCGTCGTAGGTTTTAATTGCAAGATGGATTCGGTGATGAATTACTCGACTTTTCTTCGATTAATGTCCTATAGGTCGTTACCTACCATATAGGAATATGCACTAAAGCATCCAGGTGTGCATAGTATGCAGGGAAACTACAAAATATAGATTTTTGTTATAATATTAACATCATACTTGTTAGGCCCTTATCATAACATGGTCAAAAGCCTTTCTTGACAACAACGAAAATTTGGGACAATTTAAAACTTTTCAAACGCTACTTACAAAATTTCTTAAGAAACCAAGTTTGGCATTCCAAATTTAAAAATATATAGTTGTACTATATAATCACCATAACTTACATACAAAACATGAGTTTTAAAAGAAATGTTTAACACCAAATAGACTTTGACCGTAAAAGTTTACTACAAAAGTTTTGACCCGTTTGGCCTTAAATCATTTTGGAGGCATTTGTGAAGGGTGTGTTTGTTCCAAGCTCGCCATAGACCTAATCGAATGATTTACCTACAACCATAAACATACAAAATTAACCACCATAAGGAAGATAAACATGGATTCAAAACTTTCTTATCTAACATGGAAATCATATTTTCAATTCTTCATACTTATGACCATATCTCGTTCCATCCAAATCCCTTATTTCATTCTAAAAATCTTTCTAGACATTCTTGATGTCAAAATTATCTAACCCAACCTTACCTAAGTTCTACGTGTTGGTTTTTCTTTCATATTATTATTCTTTACCCGTTTTAACAGGTCTACTTCATACCTTTAGAATGCCACCTAAAATGTGTATTCCTCATGAACCTTAACTCAATTAACACTACCAAAAATGATTAAACAAACTTGTAAGCTAAAAGAAACTTACCTCGATCTTGTGTTCCTTGCGAACTTTCTTCTTTCGCACCTACACTTAACAATTTCCTTCAATAGTCTTTCATAATTTCAATCCAAGCACATACCCATTCAACAAGATGATATTAATTTACCACATACATGAATTTCTCACATTCCTACATGATCATCATAACATATATAACACCAAATCATACTACTTACACCCAATTCGTTTCATCAAACACTTGGTGGGCAATATTTTTAGGTAATTAGATGACTACAATTTTCATGACATTATATGTAAGGTAAGGACTATAAAGAAAACAGTAATTGATTATTTTAAATTTTAGGAGAAATGACAAAAAAAACCCATCAGGTGGATGGCACATGATGAGAACTTAAAGAGCTTCTTGGATGGAGTTAAGTGATTAGATGGTAATGGCAAGAATTTTAAAACCACAACGTGTTTTTGGCAATTTAATTAACAAATATGATAGAAAAAAACAATTTGGACCAAACCCTAAATACCAAAACAACAGTTTACTCAAAAATAATTTCATTACTCTTGGAATATGTAGATTGACTCACCATATATTTCTTAATAGGTACTTGTGGTTAAATTGATCGAGTTGTGGGACAACAAAATAAGTCGAAAAACATGTGAAGTACAATGAGTCAATAAAGGAAGCCCATGTTTATGTGCTTATAAGTTGTGCTAGAAAGGTGATTTTATTATAGAGGATCAGAGAGTAATGTGGTATACATAGTCTGTAGTTTGTAAACCTTAAATGGAATTTTTTTTGAACAACCAACAAAAAGAGGGGATTTTATTAACGAACTATACAAAAAGGTACCAAGGCAGCAACTTGGACACCATTACAGCATCCAAAACAGAAAGGAAATACACCACCAAAACTGGAAAACCTAAGTATCAAATACATTGAAACTCCTCCAATTTTCCAATCATACCGACTTCCTTTGATCTATGTTTAACCCACAAAAAGCTCATCGCCATAGTTTCTTCCACCACCTTAGACAGGAGGTAGTTTTATTATTAAAATTTACCTCGTTTCGCATGTTCCATATACTCCAAATCCCCATTAAAATCACCGCATACAAGGCTTTTTTCTTCTTCTTTGACCCGTTTACAAATTGAAACAATCCAAGCAGGTTTCTAAAGTCGAAAATGAAGAGATGTTGAACATTGCACCAATGGAAAATAACCTACCAAAAATAATTAGAGAAGCTGCAATTTATGAAAAGGTGTTCCATTGTTTCCGGCCAATCCCCACGGAGACAACATAAGTGCGAGTTAACCGGAATATTTCTAATGATTAAAGCTTCTTTGGTCAGGAGTTTATCCTTTTCTGCTCGCCATGCAACGATACCCACCTTTTTGGGAACCCAATTATTCCACATAAAGGTGGAATAAAGTTGATTAGCTACTATAAAATCGAATGACCCGCTTTGTATTTTTGACCAAAAAATGCTAGAATCATCCAGCAGCCAAACCAACCAACCGATCTCGACTATCCAAGAGACATGCAGGACCATCTTAAGACAACAACAACATTAGACTAGCCAGCTCTGTGACCTCTGCAGCAGAAGAGATCGGCTGCTTCCAACACCAACTCCAGCTTGTGCCTTTTGCTCCTGTCGTTCTCCTATCCAAAACCGAGCACCCATTTTGCGATTCTAAAGCATATAGTGTTGGAAAGGTCTTAGCATGGGGCTCACCCCCCACCCAAATATCAAGCCAAAACACAATGTCCGACCCCCAACCCACAATCCCTTTTACTCCATTTCTAAACCAATACCTCGTTTGGCGAAATCCTTAATAATACCATGGATGTGGTTCCAAGGACCGGTATTGGAAACTTTAGCCGGAATGGATTGCCACGATCTAGAATTATGGTGAAGAGACCAAAAAGTTTTCTCTATAATTCGTCTGGGTCCACCGTAAATCTCAACCACCATTTGCAAGCATCCCAAGATTAGCATCCCGGAGCAAACCAAAACCCAACCCCCATGCTCTATAGGAGCAATGACATTCTCCCAAGATATCTAACAACGCTTCAACTTATCTTCCGATCCACCCCATAATAAATCTCTTCTCAAATTCTCCAACGCATTTAGAACTTGACACGGAGCTTTATACAAGGAAAAATAATACGTTGGTAAGGAATTGAGAACAACTTTAATCAAAGTGACCCGATCTCAAATACGAAAGATGCCTTGCTTTCTAAATTGAAAGCCTATACCGAAAAATATCAATGATGGGCTTCCAATTTATAACAAGGTTGATATTGGCGCAAACCTATAAACCCAAGTGCTTGAAAGGGAAATTGTCGATCTTGCAATGGAAAACATTCACCATAGACAAAATCTCCGAGCTATGCACCCCAATACCAAACAAGCTACACTTTTCAAGATTCACCCTATTCCCCGAGACCAAATAAAAACCACTAAGAATTCTACAAAGGTTTTGAGCGCTAAGACGGGACCAATCACCACAAAAACCACATCATCCACGTACAACATATGAGAGATTTTCGGCCCATAAGATCCACATTTAAAACCATTATACAAGCCTAGGTTTCATGCCCGTTTCATGATTGCCGACAAAGCTTCTAAGGCTATAACAAACATAAACGGGGAAAGAGGGTCACCTTGTCAGAGGTCTCATTGACAACTAAACTCCCAAGTCGGGGACCCATTTACAAGAACCGAAGCCCTCACCGATGACACAATAGCCATCACTAATTAAAAAGTGGTAAGCTTTATGGATGTCCACCTTAAAGAACATGCCTTGTTTCTTCGTCCTTTTCATTCACCAATCTATCTCGTTCAACATAAGAGGCCCATCCATTATGCTCCTACCTGCCAAAAAAAAAAACGGTTTATTCTACAGAAATATGCTTGCAAATTACTACTTTGAGCCTATTAACAAGGACTTTGGAAATGACCTTGTTAACACACCCAATAAGACTAATCGGCCTGAACTGGGAAGGATGAGCCGGGTCCTGCACTTTAGGGATAAGGGCATTGAAAGAAGAAGCACACAACCGATTAATAGAGGCGTTTTCAAAAAAAAATCAACAAAAAGCCTCAAAAAGTCTCCTTGCAACCCGTCCTAACACCTCTTGAGGAAGGTAAAATTAAATACGTTTGGACCAGGGGCCCTATCCCCATCACAATCCCAAATACCCATTCTTGATTTCTACTAAGGAGAAAGGTATAATTAGCGACTCTGCCTTTTCCACAAAGAGGGTAACCAAATTAGGGAAATTATTATGGGTCTCGCGGGCATAGGTTCGGTGAACTGCGGAGAAAAAAACTCAAAGAAACCTTCCTTAATTTCCATCGGATTTGACACTCGACTCCCATTTAACTACAACCCATGAATCCTTCCACTGCTAATATTAGAATTTACAATTTTGTGAAAAAAACGAGGAATTCTGATAACCGTCAATAGCCCATTTAACCCATGACTTTTGTTGAAAATCTTTGAGAGCCAACCTCTCAAAATCAAAGACAAAATCCCTGCAAGCATTCCTTTGACCCAACTCTTGGTCATATAGCGGTCTAACCTCCGCTATGCTTTCTAGCTCCTCGATTTTCTCTTCATAAAGTTATAATTCCTTTCTTGGTTGCTCCTATTACTTTTAAGCCGATCTATGATGTGGTTTTTTAGCCACCAAAACTTAGTGGCTACACATAAATCTGCCTCCCCTGAAAAATGAAAACCGTGACAAAGACTCATAATATACACCAAAAGACCTTCAAGTTGAAACCATGAATTGTAGAACTTGAAAGGTATGTGACAAAAGTCGTGTGGGACGGTGGACAGTAATAAGGGATAGTGGTCAAACTTGCCTCGAGATAAACCGATAAGAGACGTAGCCAGCCAGGACCCAATGAAATCCCAGCAAGCGAGAAACCTATCAAGCTTTCTCATTTTTTCAACGAAATCAGACATGTAGGTAAATTGTCTACCCCCCGTATTAAATTATGCTAGACCCGCCAAACTAATAAAGTTATTAAAATTTGCTGCATTTGACGCCACAAATTCAAAGTTACGCTTCTCCTTCGGAGAACGAACATCGTCGAAGTCTATTATAAGAAGCCAATCCCCCTCTAATGAGTTTCTGCCTAAACCAGACAACCCCATAAAGCCCTTCTCCCCGCCACATCATTCGGGGCATACATGTTGGCTAAATTAATTCTCTGCCCTGTAGAAATCAGATCCCCGTATATGATAAGAAAATACCTATCGTTTGTCACCCTTCTCCTTACAAACAACGGGGAGATCCCAAAGACAGGCCAATCCTCCAGATCTACCAAAGACACCCACAATATCAACCTTAAAGGCTCACGTACCCCAAAAATTACTAAATCAAAAATTCGAATCAAACCTGAACTTAGTTTCCTGAACTGAAATAAAGTAATACCATAACTCGATCTCAGACCCCGAAATCAGTCCTTTTTCCGGATATCCCAGACCCCCCTCAAATTCAATGAAAGAAAATTCATTGAGGCATTGAACGACACCTTCGTCCTCCACAAGAGTCCTGATTTCATCATTGAAACCCCCTAAATTCATGCCCACTAGAGAACTAATGTTAACAGTGGTGTACACTTCCGGATCCGATTGAGGAGGACCATCTTCTCTGAAGTTGCAAGGATCTCCTGTATAAGCCTGACCCTGAGCGAAAGCCTGAATCTGGGGTAGAGGTGCACAAACCGGTTAATTTTAATAACCGGTTCGGTTAACCAGTTATACCGGTTAATTTGACTTTTTGACTTTAACCGGTTAATGCTTTAACCGGTTATTACTTTAACCGGTTATTTTTTTAACTGGTCCGGTTAATTACTTTAACCGGTTATTTTCGGTTATTAACCGGTTTTTTTGCCTTTTTTTTGAATTTTTCGGTTATTTTTTCGGTTAAACAGTCTATCGGTTAAAAAACCGGTTTAAAAAAAACGGTTAATAACCGGTTATTATATTAAACACTTATAACCGGTTACTAACCTACGGTTAAAAATAACCACTAACCGGTTATTCCTAAATCGGTTATTAACCGGTTACGGTTTCGGTTAATAACCGGTTACGGTTAATTAACCGGTTATTTTGTGCACCTCTAATCTGGGGAGCCAACTCCTCTTCTGCACCTGCGAACTCAGTAGAGGGATGGATTTTGAAACTTAAATGGAGTTTTATAAAAACAAAATTCTCTTTGACTATGTATGGCTAATCATATGTTGTGACCTGATGATATCCTTTTTGTGATTTCATAGTAAAACAACCTTAAACAAAGTTTAATAAAATAATATCCTTTTACCGTTTTATGCAATCATTAATTTGAAACCTAAAATTTCCTTACGCGCCACCGGCAACTTGAAGTAAATTACATCTGCGTGTCTTCGGTTTTTATAATTCGTACGATAACTACTTCTAAATACTTTTTGAAAACAACTAAAACTATACTACATATTACAACAGTAGGTTATTCTACAAAAACTCCTAACTGTAAGGTTTTATAGACTGACAAATGTCCAATAACCTAAAACCTAAACCTACTACACCACCACTCAAAACCAGTGGCGGAACTAGCCCAAAAAGTTAGGGGTATCCAATTTTTTTTTTAGGATCAGTGGTATCCTTTATATAACAGAAACAAAGTTGACGGGTATTTTACACTACAGAAATGGAGTTAAGGGGTATTTTTACACTACGGAGACGGGGTTGAGGGGTAGTCCGTGCTACCCCTATTAACACTCTATGTCCGCCACTGCTCAAAACCTAAACACCCTACCCCAAACCCCCCAAAAACCTAACCCCCAACCCCCCCCCCCCCCCCCGGCAAAAAATAAAATAAAATAAAAACTATACCTCACCAAAAACCCCCCAAAAACCTAACCCTCCTCCCCCCCCCCCCCCCACCCCACCCACCCACCCACCCCCCACCCCCAAAAACCTAAACATTCCCCACCCCCCGGGCAATATATATATATATATATAGGATAAGGATCATGTGAAAAGTAGTAGGCTAATTGAGAAACTTGAGAAGCATTCTGGATCACACATTTTCCCTTAACAAAAAAATGCAAAAAAAAAGGTTAAAAAAAATGCAATTTTTTTTTTTTTGAAAAATCACAGCTTTTTCTTTAAGAATTTAATTTTTTATTTTTTATTTAAAATTTTTTTTTTTTGGATTTATACACATGTATATATTGTTAATCTTTTAACTATACATATATGTATATTGTCAATTATACATATATGTATATACATGTTTAAAATTGAAAAATAAGTGTTATTTAGGGTTTAGCATTAGTACTTAGGGTTTAGCATTAGGGTTTAGGGTTTAGCTTTATGGTTTAGGGTTTAGCATTAGGGTTTAGCAATAGTATTTAGGGTTTAGCATTAGGGTTTAGCTTTTAGGTTTAGCATTAGGGTTTAGATTTAACTTTTGGGTTTAGCTTTATCTTTAGGGTTTGCATTAGGGTTTAGCATTAAGGGTTTAGCTTTAGGGTTTAGTTTTAGCTTTAGGGTTTAGCATTAAGGTTTAGCTTTAGGGTTTAGAATTAGGGATTAGCTTTAAGGTTTAGCATTAGGGTTTAGCATTAGGGTTTAGAGTTTAGCATTAAGGTTTAGCTTTAGTGTTTATGGTTTAAGGTTTAAGATTTATAACACATATTTTTTCAATTTTAAACATGTATATACACATATGTATAATTGACAATATACATATATGTATAGTTAAAAGATTAACAATATACACATGTGTATAAATCCCAAAAAAAAAAAAAATTAGAAAATAAAAAAATAAAAAATTTAATCCTTAAAGAAAAAGCTACGATTTTTCCAAAAAAAAATGCATTTTTTCACATTTTTTTTTTTTGCATTTTTTGCTTAGTGAAAATGTGTGGTACAGATTGCTTCTCAAGTTTCTCAAATAGGGTGGACTTCTCTTAGGATCCCTACCCTATATATAGGGTCAGGATTTAGAGAAAACGCTCAAAAGTGTGAGAACGGAGAGAACGCTTATGGATCGTCCGATCAAAACAATCTATGGACTAGATTGGCGTGGTGGCATTTTAGTAAATAACACCAATTTTATTACGTGGACGCGCGTCATTAAGGGTAAAAAGGTAAAAAAAAAACAATTCCTCACATAAAACGCCATTGAAAATAAAACGTCAAATAAATACAAAACGCCAATTTTATCACTGCGTACTTTTTCTGTGTTTTAATTTAAGCTCTCTGGCTACAAAAACGCCATAAAATCTGAAACGCCATTATATATAACGCCAAAGTTTACATCCGGATAAATGTTAATTACATTTTTTGTTATAAAAAATAACATCCCGCCTAACCTACGCGCCAAAAAAATTCTATAAATAGAAACGCCTCAACACCTTCCGTTTATCACACAAAAAAAACACAAAAAAACACACAGTGGTTGCTAAAAAAAATTACAACTCAATGTAAAACGCCAAAAAATACAACGACAGCAAACATCTTTTCTTTTGATCCTCAGTAAAGTTCTACATGAAGCTTCAATTAATGATTTGTTATGCGAGTGTAGAAAGATTTTGCTGCATGTGATGGACAAAATTGAAAAAAGAGGGACTGATGACACCCATATGTCATACTGTCATCTTTGTTCCTGAAGAAGGTTTGGATGATAAGAAGAGACCTATACCAGTGGCAGATAGCATCCACCCACAGGGGGTCGCTCTATGTCTCCAACATCAACAAAGACACTTCAATACATGAACAAAGAAAATAAAAAACGCCAAACCCAAAACGTCATTTATTTGTCACATTTCTTGTAGTTTCAAAAGAAAAAAGAGACTGATGACACTGAAGATTTAAAATCATAAATTGCTTCTGCTTTGTTTTTTTTTTTTTACTTTTTTTTTTTATATTCTTTGTCTATTGTTTGTTCTGTAATGTCAGTTAATAAACAACAAAATAATATTAATTCCATAATGAAAAATATAATAAAACGCCAAAATTAGCAAATATGTGTAAAACGCAATAATGCCATAAAAAGCCCCCAAAAAACTACCAAACTATAATAAAATTAATTTGAACAACTAATATTAAAAAAAAAAGAGTGAAACAATGTGCAAATAATATAAAACAAAAAGAAGTCCAATAGTTATATAACCGCCATTGGAAAACAAAACTCCATAATTACAACCGTCAAAAAGATTTGACGTGTTACACCATTAAAATAGTTGAGTATCAAACACAAAACACGGTAAACTGCAAAAAAAAAGTAAAATGAAACAACGGAAAACAAATTACTAACATTTATTATATTAAATTTATTTATCCTTTTCAAAACGTCATAATTACCTGACATACGAGGGAAAACAAGTCAATATAAAAGAAGACCATCAGAACCCAAGCTCAAACAAGCCAAAAAAACTAAAACGCCACATATTCTCCAAAACGCCCAAAAATTTAAAAAATGGCTAAGGTTATAGCATGGAGGTTTGAAAGGAAAGAAAAAAGATTAATCATAAAGTTCGCTGACAGGAGAATGGTAAAGGTAAGAACAATAAAAGCCATAATGGGAATGAATGAAAATGTTCAGAAGGATATCCTAGCCCTTGGGGTTCCAAGAGACAACAAATGTGAAAGAAGGGACACTTGAAGTAACGTATAAAAACGGGGTGCAATATTCAAGACCAATGGAAGAAATGTTGAAGACAGGGTTGCTATCTATCGTTGAACAACTCTGTGATTTAACACCTTCAAACGATCCAAAATTCAAAGATGCAGTGATATTCAAAAATAGGCTGCATCAAAGAAGAGACGAGCTAATGGCGTTATACGCAAAAATGAATTTTGATGATTAAGAATCTGAAGAAAGTGAAGAACAAAGCGATGGGTACATCTTTGATGTAATCCCACCTACGGAAGACTATTAGATTATTTGGATTTTGGAGTTATTGTAATTTTTTAAAATATTAATCTATGGTAATGAATTATTAACAAAAAGATACAAAACGCCAAAAATGACATGGAAAAAGCCATAACGCCAAAAATATTAACTATGTGACACAAAAAGAATTAACTCAAAGAGAAGAAATCACAGAAAAAACAATAAAACGCCAAATAATTAATAAATCTACAAAACGCCAAAATTATCTTGCACGCAAAAAATAAAGAGGCATGTCAAACGCGAAAATCGTGAAAGGAGAAGAATACTAAAAAGACAAAAAAACCCCTCGGGCCCTGATCATGTCCCACGCCACGTGTTCGGCCAGGATGCGTTCTCACCGTTCTCACACTTTTTGCCGTTTTCTCCTGATCCCGTTTCTATATATATATATATATATATTGATGACGGGGGTAGCCCAAGACTAAATAAAATGACTAAATATGTAAACGCTCAAAGGGTTAAACGGTTCAATGGTTGAAAAGCTGTGAGATGGGGAAAGCAATGCGGAAACAGTGGCCAGTCACATCCGGAGATTGCTTCACCAACCCACAGCCGCAAAAGCAAAGCAGGTCTGCAAAACACACGCTATTATCCAGGGGTCAAAAGGCTTTAACCCCCAAAAGGGTAAGCCCCTCGCTGCAAGTAAGGACACTAGTCAAATGAATGCCACTTTGGGAGATGTCTTCTCCTATATAATTGACACTTCATTAACTAAGTTGGGACATTCTTGGCCAGGCCTGTTTCCTTAAAATCTGGTCATTCACATTGAGTGTTTGCTCGATGCAAGTCACTCACTTTCACATCCAACACACACATTCTCTTTGCTCCCTCATCCGAATCTGAGTACACTTCGGAGAAGGATTATCAGCAAAGAACAACAATAAACTAGTGAACCTCCTTCCACGTCTTGCAAACGTGGGGGGACCCCACGACCTGTGTTAGGCAAAGTTGAACCCTTCAACCCTTTTGCCTAACCAGCCCAGCTACCACCCTTGGTCTCTTATTTGTTGCATCAACAAGTTGGCGCCCACCGTGGGGCTACGCCGCTATTTCTTCTCAAAAAGGACCTAGTAGTGTAGCTCTCTTCACTTAAAACCACCATGTCTGAAAGTGGATCCCCGGGAGAAGTAAATCAGATCCCAAACACTTCTACTCCCGGTAGTAGCCAAGCTCATGTGGCTATACCAACTTCTTTTTCAACTCCGGGGAGCACACCCGAGTTCCTCACCTTCAACACACCAACTCCGTCCAGATCTGGAGTCCCTTCCCCCAATGTCGGTGTCTCTGACACCCCGGCACGTGTTGAACTTACCCCCGAGGGGGTTGCCAACAACTTCTTGGAATTGAGGTCTCTCCTCAACCAACATGTGAATAAAGAAAGAGAAAAGGGGGTAAGAATCCGCCTAGATTACGACGAGCCAGAACCAACATTGTCTCCTGGGCCACCTCCCCTTCCTTTCACAACTAGAAATGAGGCTGGTCCCAGCAATCCTCCTAACCCTCACCCGTATCTGTCCACAATGATGAATCCAACAGTACATCCTTTCTTCTCGTCCCAACCAATTACTAGTGGTGCTCCTTTGGGACATGAGCTAACTCTTGACCAGCTCCTACAATCCCCAGCAACAAGCTTTCCAGCATCCACAACAACCACGTGGGAGCAAGCTCTGTCAGTGCTCCCTTTGGCACGAAGTGCTGTTATGAGCACTCCCCTTGGAATAAACTGCTTAGTTGCCCCAGGAAGCCTTCAAGGCTTCAACCTCATGCCCAACATGATGACCCAGATGATGGCCAACTTCCTGTGGCAACACTTTATTAATCAGGTGTTAGCCACTCAGGGAAATAACGGCAATGGCAATAATGTGGATGCAAGGGCTGAAGAAGACTTGGCTAAACCATACAAGCCAAGTAACCTCTTGTGCTTTTCAAGACAGATAGCCGATTATGATTTCCAGTCAAAGATTAAGATGCCATCCCACATCAGGACGTATGATGGGACTGAAGATCCTGAGGACCATCTTCAGATCTTCACCGGTGCGGCAAGGATAGAGAAATGGTCAAACGCTGAATGTTGCTTAATGTTCATGCAAACTCTTGTTGGATCCGCCAGAATCTGGTTCAACGACTTACCTGCTCAAAGCGTTCGAAGCTTTGACGACCTTAGCAAGGGTTTCCTGGCCAATTTCTCCCAACAAAGGCGATATGTCAAAGACGCAACAGTGATCTTTCAGATAAAACAACGTGATGATGAAAGCCTTCGTGCTTTCATTGAACGATACAAGAAGGAAGGTCTGACTTATGTAGGGGCGGACGAGAAAATGAGAGTGGCTGGTTTCATGAATGCCATCACCTCTAAGTATCTCACAAGAGATTTCAACAAATCCCTACCCAAGACCTTGGAAGAAGCTCTCGAAAGGGCTGAAGCCCACATCCGGGGAGAGGAGGCGGTAGACATTAAAGAACAAAGGAAAAGAGGATCTGGCTGGCGAAGCAATAGTCCAGCTAGAAAAAGGGGGAACTTCAACTCCTATGACAGACGGTCAAAGGGTTCAGACCCTCGAAGGTCTGAAGGCCGGAACCCTTCAAGCAGGGAAAAAGGCATAAGTTTCACACCCCTCACAAAAACCCCTCAAGAAATCCTTGCAACAGAGGAAGTTAAACAAAACTTTCGGCCTCCTAGGCCCCTCCCCAAAAGCAGAAAAAATGAGAACTCCACACAATACTGTGAGTTTCATGAAGAAAAAGGTCACCACACCAATGATTGCTTCCAACTCAAGAAAAGAATTGAAGAAGCTGTTAAGTCCGGAGAACTCACTCATTTGGTAAAGGGAGTCCGGGACAAAATGGCTGAAGGGAAAGGCAAGGAAGTCAATATGGTGGATTTTGATGGAAAGGTTCCTCATAAAAGACAACGGTTGGAAGCTTGGGAGCTTCAGTGTGTCTGTTTCCCCCAACGGAAAAAGACCCTATCTCTAGCCCTCTTGTGGTAGAAGCTACCGTGGGGACGTTGCAAACATGCAGGGCATACATAGACACTGGGGCAGCTACTGAAATCATGTTCGAGAAATTCTTCAACCGTTTGAGTAATGAAGAACGTTCAAGGCTTCAATCCTCCAGAACCTCCATAAAAGGTATCGCCGATATACCCCTCAAGCCTTTAGGGCAACTAACACTTGATGTTCGTTTCAGCGAAGGTTTGAAAGAAAGAACCCAACCGCTTACCTTTGTAGTTATCAACATCCCCTCAAGCTATGACGTGATCATTGGAAGACCAGGGCAGTGTGCATTCTACATGGCCGTGTCTGTTGGCCATGGCACAGTCAAATTTCCTACCGAGAGGGGCATAGCAACCCTTCAACCTTCTCAAGAAGCTTACATGGTTGAGGGTGAAAGCTCAAACAGCGAAGAAGACAGGCAAAAGTTGGTCATAAACCCCAAGTACCCTGAACAGAGAGTAAGGGTCAACCCAAACCTTTCTCCAGAGACCCTCTCGTATCTCGAAAAACTGCTAACGCATTACAGCGATGTTTTCGCTTGGTGTCCAGAAGATATGACAGGGATCCCCCGGGACATTGCCGAACACGAGTTAAGAATACCACCGGATGTCAAGCCTGTGGTCCAAAAGAAAAGAAGCCTGGCACCCGAGAGGAGTCTGGCAGCCTGCCAAGAAGTTGAAAAGCTTGTATTAGCCGGCATTCTCCGAGAAGTTAAGTACCAATCATGGGTTGCAAACCCGGTTATGGTCAAAAAACCCGACAACTCTTGGAGAATGTGCATAGATTTCAAGGATCTTAACAAGGCTTGTCCTAAAGATTGCTATCCACTACCGGAAATTGATCTCAAAGTTGACTCCCTCACCGGTTACTCGTTTAAATGCTTTCTTGATGCATACAAAGGTTATCACCAAATCCTCATGAAGGAAGAGGATGAGGAAAAAACAGCCTTTCACACGGACAAGGGGATCTTTTGTTATCAAAAGATGCCTTTTGGCCTCAAAAATGCCGGAGCAACCTACCAACGGCTCGTTGACAAAGCCTTCGAAAGCCAAATTGGCAAAAACATGGAGGCATATGTCGACGACTTGGTGATTAAAAGCAAGACGGAATATCAAATGCTCGACGATATTTAAGAAACTTTCAAGAACCTCAGAAAGGTTAACATGAAACTCAATCCGGAAAAATGCTCATTCGGATTCGAGGAAGGAAAATTCTTGGGTCACATTGTTGGAAAACAAAGCATCAAAGCCAACCCAAACAAAGTGAAAGCCGTCCTCGAAACCAAACCACCAAAGACCAAGAAGGAGGTTGAAAGCTTAAACGGGAAGCTTGCAGCCTTGAAGCGTTTTACCTCAAAGTTGGCCGAAAGATCTCTGCCCTTCTACAAAACGCTCAAGAACTGCTCAGATAAGAAGGATTTCAAATGGACTGAAGAAGCTGAAGAAGCTTTCAACCAGATGAAGCAACATCTAGCTTCCCTACCAGATATTGCGGCACCAAAAACTGGGGAGTTAATATCGGTGTACCTCTCAATTGCTGACGAGGCCATCAGTGCAGTCCTCACCATTGAGCGAGACAAGGCCCAGGTACCCGTTTATTTTTTCAGCAAGACTTTAAAATTAGCTGAAACGAAATATCCTCCCCTTGAAAAACTTGCCCTAGCCCTAGTTCAGACAGCTAGAAGGCTTCGAAGGTATTTCCAAGCACACCCCATACAAGTGGTCACCGACCAACCTATTAAGAGTGTGCTTGAAAAACCTGAAAGCTCGGGGCGATTAGCCAAATGGGCCATAGAACTGGGTGAACATAACATCACCTATGTCCCAAGAAAAGCTATCAAGGCCCAAGTCTTGGCTGATTTCATTGTGGAAGTCCCAAACCAAGCGACAACTGAAGTAAACACTACTACCACTGAACCCTCCAACCCTGAAGCCTGGAAGCTTTTTACCGACGGGGCTTCAAGCGTTGAAGGGTCAGGGGCTGGGCTAATTTTGATCAACCCAGAAGGGTTGGAATTCACGTATGCTCTACGTTTTGATTTTCAGACCACCAATAACGAGGCTGAATACGAGGCACTAATAGCTGGCCTAAAGCTGGCTAAAGAGATGAAGGTTGAAAAGCTTGAAGTGTTTACAGATTCATTGCTAGTCTCAAGCCAAGTAAATGATAGCTACATAGCCAAAGAACCCAACATGAAAAAATACAGAGAAAAATCCAAGGAACTGATGAATACCTTCCAAGCTTGCAACATCAAACAGATCCCCAGATCACAAAACAAAAAGGTTGATGCCTTAAGTAAGCTTGCATCTCTCACTTTTGCCCACCTTACCAAGAAGGTGTTGGTAGAGGTGTTGAAGGCTCCATCAATCGATGAATTGGAAGTTCAAGATGTAGTTACCGAAGAAGATCCAAACTGGATGACTCCCATAAAAAAGTTCCTTAAAAATGGTGAATTACCCAACGATCAAGTGGAAGCTAAAAGGGTTGAAATCAAGGCAAGGCAATACATACTACAAGGAGAAACCCTTTACAAAAAGGGTTAGCTTGCTCCCTTGCTAAGATGTGTCGGCCCAGAGCAAAGTAAGTATTTGATCAAAGAAATTCATGAAGGTGTATGTGGAGCTCACTTTGGAGCTAGGTCAGTGGTTGCAAAGCTCATGAACCTCGGATATTTCTGGCCCTCAATGCACCGCGATACAACCGAAGAATTGAAGAAATGAGATGCTTGTCAAATTCATGCACCAATTCCAAAAAGTCCCAAGCATGACTTAGTCCCGATAACCTCGGCATGGCCATTCCATAAATGGGGGATGGACATTGTTGGTCCATTTCCCCCAAGCAAGGGGGAGTAAAATTCTTACTGGTGGCAGTAGATTATTTCACCAAGTGGCCCGAGGTCAAACCACTTGCTAAGATCACGGGAAAACAGGTCATTGACTTTGTTTGGGAAAACATCATTTGCCGTTATGGATTGCCGGGAGTACTTGTCACCGATAACGGAAGGCAATTTGCTGAGAAGCCTTTCAGTGTTTGGTGTAAGGAATACAAGATCAACCAGGTTTTTAGCTCAGTGGCTTATCCCCAGTCAAACGGTCAGGTTGAAAGGACGAATAGAAGCATAGTGGAAGGTATCAAAACAAGATTGGGAAGATACGAAAGCAACTGGCTTGAAGAATTGCCTAGTGTCCTATGGGCAATCAGGACAACCGAAAAAACAAGCTACAAGAAAACACCCTATAGTTTGGTATTTGGGTCAGAAGCCGTGATCCCCGCTGAGATAGGAGTTGTAACACAGCGAATTGTCAACATGGATCCCGAAACAAACCAACAAGAGATCATGTTGAACTTACAACTCCTAGAGGAAGCACGAGATCAAGCTGCAATCCAAGAAGCCAAATACAAGCAGCAAATGGAAGCCTACTACAACAAGAAAGTCAAGAACGAACGTTTCAAGCCAGGAGACCTGGTCCTCAGAAACAATGAAGCTAGCAAAAAGGAAAATCAAGGAAAGCTTGGCCCAAAATGGGAGGGTTCATACACCATCCTCGAAGCACACAAGGGTGGATCCTACAAGCTAGCAGATGCAGAAGGCAAAAGGCTTCCAAGGCATTGGAATGGCAAAACCTTGAAAAGGTTCCATGTTTAGACAGGAAAGTTTGGTTTGTATCAAAATGTATTTCGAACAACACTATGAATACCTTTTGTAAAAAGCAAGTATTGATTGAATGACTGAAGTTGTTCTATCAGAAGTTGTTTTATCAAACTTGTCTTTCTATCCTAAGATCAGGTTGAGAACCTAGCAAAAAACTCCATGGCAAGGGCCATGTAAGGGGATGAGCTCCCAGGCCACATCGCTCAATAGGTTCAAGGGTTGAATGAGCCTATATAAGGGGTGAGTTCCTAAATCAATACAACTCCATGAGACTTGTCAAGAAAATAACAAAATTGTCTCATAGACGAGTGCGAACAGCCTACACCAAATGTTCCCTAAGCCTTACAAATATAATCTATAAACAGGCTTGAAAAATCAAGTGAAAACCAAAGAAATGATAAAAAAGGATAGGTGCTATATCTTCTCGTTAAAAATACCAAGGCTAAGTGTCTGCAGCACTGAACCCTTTAAGGTATAAAAAACATAAGTGAAGCACAAACTCGACAAAGACAAAGTTACATAAAGACAAAGGAAATCTAGACAAAAAATTATAAAGGTACAAACCAAGTCAGGTCACAAGGCCAAGAAGCCTTCAAGGCTTCAAACCACCCGGGTAATATCTCGAAACCTCAAAGGCTTCAACCTACCAACAGACAGCCAAAAGGCTTAGAAGGTTAAAGCAAAACAAACTGCCTTAACCAAAAAGGCACAAGTATAAAAACATAATACAAGGAAAATAGTTAAACATCATCCCATATCAAAGAAAGCCCTAAAAGACTTTCAAACACAAGTTAGGGCAAGTCCTAGTAACTTGCAAACTTAACTACTGTTCAAATGGCCATACAGGCCTTAAACACAACCAACAGGAACCTTAAGGGTTCCTGAAAACCTAATATTGTTTAAGATAACAAACCATAAATTGTTTTTAGTGCTAAGAAAGCTACGAATTAAGCATCAAAAGACTTGGAAACTCCGGAACCTTCGCCCTTGGCCTTCTTTGTTTTCTTCAGCTTCTTAGTCTTCACACCTCCATCACCACCCACCGCTGAAGCCTCCAAGCTTGCATCCTTGGGAACATCCGGCTGACCTGAAAGGGTATCATCACTATCCCCCGAGTAGGATCTCTTCCTTGAAAGAGAACCCAAGATTTCAACACAAACCTTTTCATTTAGGCCCTCCGGTTTCAAGTCCTGCAACACAGCAAGAGGCTTACCAAAACAAGCAGAAACTTGATGGATGTAAGGATAGGTCAGCTTCTCCATTTGCTCAACGGAGCCTTTAAAAACATCAGAATCCTCGGGACGAAACAAAGGTGACTTCTCCAAAGGATGGCCGGATTCATGAAGCTTATAACCTGTAATGAGGCCTTGGTGTTTCCCCAGGTTGAGAAGTTTAGTATAAACGTCACCAAGGGCAGAATTGAACTCCTTGGAATGTAGAAGGTAAGTAACAACCTGCTGGAAACCTTGCTCAATTAACCACTGATTGTCAGCGGTAGAACGAGCAACTGAAGCCTTCAACCCCTCTTTCTCCTTACCAAAAGCCTGTTGCTGAACAAACAAAGTTTCCCGGTCAACCCTAAGCTTCAACCTATCAGCCTCAAAGCTCTTTTTCAAATCACTCATCTCAATCTCATGCATCTTTTTCAAATCACTAACCTTCTTTTCCCACGCTGCTTCTTTCTCGGTAAAACCAGCTATCTCCTTTTTCATCGCAGCCATGGAGGATTTCATTTTATCCTTCTTCTTGGAGAATTCTTCATATTCCTGCATTCTTTGACGAAAACGGGCAATACCTTGAGGAAGCATAGCAGCAAGGTTGCAAGTACTCAAAATCATGCGGGACAACATCAAATCATCATCCATCCCAGCAATGGTCTTGTGCACTAAAGGAGGAGGACCAGCCTTTATCCTTCTCAGCACCTGCTTCACCACCTTGATCTTCCGAAACTTCAATATCATCACTCAAGTCCACTGGTTCAGTAGAAGTGGATTGAGGACCAGCCTTCAACAACCGACGAGAAGATCGACGGGTTGAAGACTTGGGAGCATTGGACTTAGAAAAACCCTTGACATTGGCAGCACTAACATAACCTGAGCCCTCAAACCTTTGCTCAACAGTTCTAACCACAACATTCTCACCAGGAACAGATGGAGCATCCCCAAATACAACATCAGAAGTATCGTCGCTCTTAATAAAATCCAAAGCAGACATGACTGCAAAAAACAAAACAAAAGCACATAAGTCATAAGTTAAGAAAAATATAAAGAGGGCAAAAAAGGAAAATACATACCCATGCCACTCCTCATAAGAACCGGATCCCGATCAACATTCCCCCAGATTTTACTAACCCCTAAAAGAACTAGTAATTGTTCAGGAAAGGGACGAACCCTCGAAGGGCACTCCCGGATGGCTTTGAGAAAAACATCATTCAATTCAGACTCGGAGGGCTCCGGATCATTAAGAACGGCATCCGGCCGCCTCCACACCATCTTGAATGGAAGAATAGCATCGGAAACCCAGAAAAAGCGATCCTTCCAAGCCCCAAGCGTGGTAACCATGGACGAAATAAGGCAGGAATCAACTTTGGATGTTTCAAAAGTAAACCAATCGCCATTCTTAGCCAAACGAAAAAACCGGCGAAAGAGTAACAGGGAAGGATCATATCCAAGGGCACGGCACAAAACCTCAAAATGCAAAACCCTAGCCATACCCTTCGGATGAACTTGCCCAAAAGAAACCCGATAATACTCCAACAAGTTCAAAACAAAAAACGAAAAGGGATAACGAAGATTCGAAAACTCAAAATGACGGCAGTAAAGGGCAATCGAACCAGGGGTCAGTTTATCAATAGGAACATCACAAGCAGGAGCAATCGGGTTAAACTTCTTATCAATACCATATTCCACACAAAACAAGTCTACCTCCTCTTGTGTTAATCGGGAAAAGGATTTTGCTAAATCCTTACGAGCACTCATTTTTCGAAATATGAAGAATGTAAGGAAAACGAAAAGTAAATTGAAACTAACCTCGAGAGAAGAAAACGCAGGAGAAGAACTTGAAGAAATTGTGCACAAAATGAATATGATATGCAAATATAAAACAAAAATAACCTACAATAGGGGTAATAATGGCAAACAGTAACTTCTGCAAAACCGCCACCCTATCAACTGCCATACATCAATCAAATCAATTGTCAGTTATTTAAAATTCAAATATTAACTGCCTACAACCCTTCAAGCCTTCAAGCAACGAACCCTTGAAACCTTTAGGCAATAAAATACACACATAAAAGTCAGAAGTCTTTGAGCTCATCACCCAAACACCTCTGACTTGGGGGGCTGATGACGGGGGTAGCCCAAGACTAAATAAAATGACTAAATATGTAAACGCTCAAAGGGTTAAACGGTTCAATGGTTGAAAAGCTGTGAGATGGGGAAAGCAATGCGGAAATAGTGGCCAGTCACATCCGGAGATTGCTTCACCAACCCACAGCCGCAAAAGCAAAGCAGGTCTGCAAAACACACGCTATTATCCAGGGGTCAAAAGGCTTTAACCCCCAAAAGGGTAAGCCCCTCGCTGCAAGTAAGGACACTAGTCAAATGAATGCCACTTTGGGAGATGTCTTCTCCTATATAATCGACACTTCATTAACTAAGTTGGGACATTCTTGGCCAGGCCTGTTTCCTTAAACTCTGGTCATTCACATTGAGTGTTTGCTCGATGCAAGTCACTCACTTTCACATCCAACACACACATTCTCTTTGCTCCCTCATCCGAATCTGAGTACACTTCGGAGAAGGATTATCAGCAAAGAACAACAATAAACTAGTGAACCTCCTTCCACGTCTTGCAAACGTGGGGGGACCCCACGACCTGCGTTAGGCAAAGTTGAACCCTTCAACCCTTTTGCCTAACCAGCCCAGCTACCACCCTTGGTCTCTTATTTGTTGCATCAACATATATATATATAGTTTTTTTGTGTGTAGTGGGTTTTTTTTAAAAGTCTTTGTACCATTCTTACAATTAGGAGTCTTCGTATTTGATCCTAATCCCTACATATTATTCTAATATGTGTCAAATTGCAAACATTTTTAATATTGTTTATGTGATTCATTCAAAAATTAAACTCCAAGGGTATCCATCACTGGTTTTAACTAAAAACAATCAACAGGTAAAAGGGTTTTATATGACCTTTATACACGACATGAATGTGTCTATGTTTATTATTAGTGGGAAAGAACAAAAGTGATGTTTATTTGGTCGTCAAGAGTATGCATGGATAAGTATGAATAGGTTTGCATATGCAAAAACTTTTCAACGTGTTTTAAATGGTTGTCCGGAAATGGAAACAGCGAGTAGAAAATGAACTTTCACAAAATACAATCACAAAAAGTTTTCTTTTAACAATAATTGGCTTTATTTAATCATCTCTTTAGGCCATCTTCTCTTTTTGACCCACCTCCTTGGCAAATCTTTTCGTTCCTTAATTTGTAAGAGTTGATAGTGGCAAGAAAGTTCAACCATATGCATCATGACATAGGTCTTGATTACTTATTGCTAAAGAATCACATACATTTCATTATAATGCCAAAGTAACAAATTACAAACAAATGTCAGATAAACGGGTAAAAGTTGCATCGCAACCTCCTTTTGAATTGCAAAACCAATCCTACTAAAGACAAAACGACACTTAGAGGTTGAGATATTACTATTCACAACCCGTTGGACCCTGTTTAGAAATTTCACGACCTCTGGGGCTAAGGAACCAAATGTATCAAAAGTGAATGGGATAAACACATGTTGATTCTCTAAACAAGTCTTCTTGTGTTTAGCGACCTTGCTTGATTCCGCCTTTAACGCAGCCTGGCCAGCAACAAACTCATTATCCCTGAGCCCAACAAGAGGGGACACTCCTGTAAGGTCCACACAAGCGTGTTTTCCCCTGGCTCATCCAAACACAAGAATATCAGCTGGTCGAAGAGTAGACCTCCCATCCAGCGGATCCGTCAGAAAGTTCACCGGAGCCTCTTTTTTTTGCCGAAATCCCTGCCCGCTTTAGAACATCAAACAGAATATCCCTTACCAAATCTTGCCTGTATTTAAAACCACGCAACTCCTTACCATGAATGTACGGTCCTCTAGTAGAAAATTAACTTTCATCGACGAATAAATCATCAAATGAAGGTTTCCATTAGTAATCACCGGTGAATAGTACAAATAATTAAAATAAGTTAAATTGTATTTCTACTATCATCGCAGATTGGTTGAAGATTGCCGATATACTCCTGAAGCCTGATTTAATTACATTAAAAGATATAAAAAGGCGAGATTTCACATCTTCGGTTGGTAATCCATCGATGATCACGGACAAACTTCTAGAAGTAGATTTTATTCACGTCTTTTCAGACGTTGTGGGGGAGTTCGTATTTGGGATGGACTTGTCATTAGTCTCGGATAAGATTTCTTGTACGTTGGGGATTACTAGTGTTTGTCCTTAAATGATCCGTCCAGAAATTTATACTATATATGTTTTCCAAACCTCTATGTTTTGAACATAAGGTATTCATTCAATGCTTTGTCAGTTAAAATTTGATAAGGAGCAAAACCCCGACAAGTTGGTCTAATGGTTAGTCACTTGGTTTCTCTCATTGAGGTATCAAGTTCAATTCTCACTAGCATTACTTTGAAGGGCATTAGTGGTGACAATGATGTTTAGAACTAGATCTCTCTGGAGGACGCCAGTTTGAAACCGAGCCGAACCGGGTTTTACCGCAGTCGGCCTTCGGGCGGATGGGTTTTCCCTGGAACTGGTGGCTTGGTGGCTCGGGTATGCATCCAACTTTGACCATTATGGAAGAGGGGATGCGTTTGCTCGATTGAGGGCATCCCATGATACTTATCCGGTGGTTTTGTTGGCTGTTCAAAAAAGAAAGAAAAAAAAAAAAACAAATACGCATGGTCTCGGATTCAAACCTAGACATAGACGATTAATTTAAGATTATTGGTATAAAAGAGTAGGAGTAAGCGTCGGTATTAAAAAAATGCATGAAAAGAAATATTCAATAAATCTCAAATTGATTTTGAATATTTTTTTGAATTTTCATTAATTGTTACAAGTAATCTATATATACAACTTAATTTTATCATTTATTCGATTTTGTGATTTTGAAAATTTCGCTTATCTGTCAATTTTAGATTTAGAATTCCCTGTATATCATTTTTTTTTTCTTTTTGAAAATCAAGTTTCATTCAACCACAAAACGGACTAGCTATTACCAAGGCGGAAATAGCAAGTTGAAAACCAAACGAAACATAAAAAATTACATCACATCAAAATGACACCACCTATCCCACTCCACCGTACCTTATTTAAACCTATGCTGTACCACAAAAAACCCAAAGACTTAACGTCCGCGACAATGTCGACCACCTTTGTATCTTTATTTGAAAAAAAACATTCTCGTTCCTAGCCCTCCATAAACACCAACATACAATGATAGTTATACCGTGCAGCACCGTTTTTTTATTAGCTGATCCGCCACAATGCTCATGAAGATTGACTAAATCCTTAACATCAAAGGCATAAACCTCTTGTATACGACACCACTTCGAGATATCAACCCAATTGCTGATATAGTGCAGCCTGTTAAAAGATGCCTCCTTGCTATCACACCAAGCGCACATTATGTTTTCCACATGAATATTTCGTCTCGTCAATGCCACCTTAGTCGGTAATCGATCCAAAATGGCTCGCCACATAAAAACATTACATTTGCTTGGCACCCACTTACTCCATTGAAATCCAAATCGATTCATTTTTTTTTTTCATATGAAGAGTATTTCTCTCTTGTTTTCTAGTATTGCTTCTGTCTCCCACAATACATAACGAATTGTATTTTCTCTAGTATTGCTTCTGTCTCACACAAACACAAAGAATTGTATTTTCTCCTGTATCAATTTTTTGTTACACTAAACCGAGGGATGTTGACATATACATCTGTCACTCTCAAGATACAATGATCTTTGGGTCTTAAAGTTTGAAGGTTGTGTGTAATGGCACGTTGTGTGTGATGGTTTTACTTACTATAAACATTATGTCCTCGTTTACCTTTATTGTTTTGACATAATTTCTAAAAATGTATAACGTTTGATTTTACATGTCCACTAACAATTAATTACAAACTTAAGAATTCAAAACTATCAAACCTTAGAACCAAAAGTTTACACATATATAGGTTTTGAACTTTGGGGACACATGTTTCTATTTATTTTAAAGTTGTTTCTAACAGAACTAGAGTATAAATTAAAAAAACAGAACTAGGTTTTTTGGGTAACCCTTTACCCAAAAAAATAAACTGTTTTGTGTCACTCGGTATCGTCAAAAAAACAGTGATAGAAGGCGGACGCTACCACCTTATGAGTTGGGTTCTAATGGCAAATGTAAAGGTTAAATTGAAGGGAGTCCGTGATATAAATTTTTTTTTTTTTTTTTGAAACCGGTTCATAGATGTATATAATTATTTGTTACAAAGATTAGTCAAAACACTTTTGACAAGGATGTATACATACATACATATGTATAGGGGATGGTTCAAATGAAAACCACTTTTATTGTGAAAACTCGAAAACTAACTAAAAACGCCTAAAAAACACACCAATTTTTTTTTATAAAAATCGCAGGTAAAAATATAAAAAATTTTAAAAAAAAATTTTAGTACACATGTGTAATAATACACATGTGTAGTATTACACATGTGCACTACATAAAAAAATTATATAAAAAAACCTGCGAAAATTGGTATGAAAAAAAAAAAAAAATTGGTACGTTTTTTTGGCTTTTTTAATTAGTTTTTGAGTTTTCACAATAACTAGTGGTTTTCATTTGAAACTTCCCCCATATATATATAGAAAAAGTATATCGTACATTACGGCTTAACGTACTTTACGTACAACAACGTGCGTGATTTGTTCTATAACATGCGTGATTAATGTTTTCAATATGCGTGATTATTGTGTTTCAACATGCGTGATTTTGGATTTTTGAGTTATAACATGCGTGATTTTAAAATGAACGTGCGTAATTATCTGTCGTACGTGATGTACGTTAAGCTGTAATGTACGTTAACCTTCCTCTATATATATATATATAGGGGATGGTTCAAATGAAAACCACTTTTATTGTGAAAACTAACTAAAAAAACCGTAAAAAACACACCAAATTTTTTTTATAAAAAATCACAGGTTTTTGTGTATAATTTTTTTTTTTGTATTACACATGTGTATGTGTACTACACATGTGCACTATAAAATTTTTTTTTTTTTTTTTTTGAACATTTTTTTATATACTAAAAGTGGCAAAAATTATTATGCAAAAAAAAAAAAATTGGTATGTTTTTTTGGGTTTTTTAATTAGTTTTCGAGTTTTTACAATAACTAGTGGTTTTCATTTGAACTTTCCCATATATATATATATATATAGGGTAGGGCTATATAGAAAACCCTATCTATATAAAAAACCCTAGAAAACTCAACCTCCCGACATTTTTTTTTTTTTTAAAATAACACATGTAATATACATGTTTTTAAGAGTTTTGGGCCAAAAAAATCAAAAAAGCGCCGCAGGGATGATTTAAAAAAAAAAAATTCAGCAATTTCTGTCTTTTGTGCCTAACACATGTTAGGCAACCGGACATTGCTGAAATTTGTTTATTTTTTTTAAAAAAAATCCCTTCGGCGCTTTTTTGTTTTTTTTGGCCCAAAACACTCTAAAACATGTATATTACATGTGTTATTTTTTTCAAAAAAAAAAATGTCGGGAGGTTGGGTAAAAATGGGGGGAGATTTGAGTTTCCAGAGTTTTCTAAAAATTTAAGGGTTTTCTGTCTAGCCTTCCCTTATATAATATATATATATATATATATATATATATATATATATATATATATATATATATATATATATATAGGGTGAAGTTCGGCTACAAAGTCCATTTTTTCTACAAAGTGTATAAAGTCATAAAACAAACTCAAAACCCACAAATAAGAGAAGATCACTAAAACACAATATCCAAACCCTAACGTTCCATAAAAACTTCAAACACATCATTGTAGAACTATGAATATAAAACACAACATGATAATCAACATAAAACACACTAATGTTAGTCATTCGGTAATCAAAGCCTTATGATCCAAAACACAACACAAAACCCACAAAGGCGTTTTAGTAATCTTCACTTTGTTTTTTGTGGGTTTTGAGTGTGTTTTATGGCTGAAATTGTGGTGTTTTATAACTTTTTACACTTTGTAGGAAAATAGACTTTGTAGCCAACTCCCACCCTATATATATATATATATATATATATATATATATATATATATTTATATACATCTTTTAGCAGCGGAAGCATATGTAACAATATATAAATAATATGAACACTTTTATACCAAGGAGTACCCGCAATGGAACAAGGTCACCGACATGCAAACACGAAATATAAACACAACCATAGGGGGTTTTAGGTATACCTTCAGTTAGTAATAACCGCATGAGACACCGAGATGCAACGAGGTGAGTTAGAACGAGTCGGGAACAACAGCGGCAACAGCGGTTGCCGGAAAACGGCGTCGGCGGCTGTGGCCGGAAACACGGCAGCGGCGGCCGGTGGCGGCGGCTAGAGTGTGGCAACCAAGGTTATTGTTTTGGACAAAAGTGTTGTGTCTTAACCCATGCTTAAGCTTATATAACCAAGGATTAGGTTAAAGCTAAAACCCTAAGGCCCACAAGCCCACATCCCTTCTTCTTGTCTTTCTTTCAGCCCATTAACAAAAGTCCATAACATAAAACCCAATTTGATTAGGTTTAATATAATATTTATTTTATAACTTCATAAAATAAAATATTATAAATTGTTCCGTCAAAATACGTCATTTAATCTAATTAAATGAATTACCTCGTTGTCCTCAGTGTAACTCTTACGGGTCAATACCCGGTCGGTAGCGTTGTCCTCAGTCTCTGATAAGATCTCAACGCAGACAGCCAGTGGTGCTCTAGCTACACATAGCTGCCCCCAACAGGTCATGACTTTTTAAAGTCACTAACCAATGTATCTTCCCTTTAGCAACGACTTACTACTTGAAGACAATAGACTTATGGCAATCGGTGTCATCTATCCTTGTTGTAAAAGACATCAATTGAAACTATGAGACATGGATCAATTCATTCTCATATTATGTTTCAATTATTCTTGGTCTCGATCTAGATTCATAGTGGTCCAACCAAACACACAATCAGTTTGGGTAAGGCCTTACACTTCTCCAGTATGAATCAATGAGGGCGCCTTGATGCCTAGCTGTTACATTTTAATGTAAGAGTACAAAATTCCCTATTAATTACATACAACTCCCACCGAACTTAAGATCCATTCCCAACTAAAGCCTTTATGACTGGCAGTTATGTGACAGCGGTTGACAGTAATCAAATAATATATGTATCTCAGGTCAGAGGATACTAGATGAGTATGCCTTTGTCAAAACATCTTATGACTGAATCCATGAAGATGATTTGACGTGAGTTACATCCAGCGTCATTCACAATGAGGCATGTGAATTTGGAAGTGAACCACTTGAGTCCAAATTCAGAATCATTCCCACAAGTCTGATCGACTTCAGACAATTTAGAATACATGAGTTTAAGGAAATCTGCTTGGAGCTTTTCCAAGAAAAGAATTCAAAGTTTTGAAGGAATTCATGGATTAAACGTATCAAATTCAAGCACAATTGTAGGATTCAAGAATTGAATTTAACTAGTAAATCAAAATGAATGCAAGAGTACAATTGTTTGATGTTCGTACATCCAAATACTAAATCAAAACATATCACTAGCTAATCTAAGCCCAATAACGTCCATGTGACGGTCATGTTTTTCTTGAGTCATTGGCTTAGTAAACAGGCCAGCTAGGTTTTGATCTGTGTCAAATTTTCTTATAACGATGTCTCAACGTTCCACAATCTCACGTGTGTAGTGAAACTTTCTCAAAATGTGCTTAGCTTTGTGATGATATCTAGGCTCCTTGGCTTTAGCAGTAGCACTTGTGTTATCACAAAATATCTAGATGGGTTTCATGATACTTGGAACCACATCGAGATCGGTTATGAACTTCTTCATCCAAGCAGCTTCCTTTGCGGCATCCGATGCAGCAATGTACTCAGATTCCGTGGTGGAATCAGCCACAACACTCTACTTGGAGCTATTCCAAGAGATAACTCCTCCGTTGAGAGTGAACACGAAACCTGTTTGTGAGCGAGAGGTATCTCGGTCAGTTTGAAAACTAGCATCAGTGTAACAATTTACAGTGAGCTCTTCATTGACTCCTCCAAATATCAAGAATATATCTTTAGCCCTTCTCATGTACTTAAGGATGTTCTTAACTGCAGTCCAGTGGGCAATCCCAGGGCTCTGCTGGTAATGGCTAGTCATGCTCAAAGCATATGAGACGTCCGATCGAGTACATACCATAGCATACATGATAGAACCAATCGCGGAAGCATATGGAACTGCTTTCATTTGCTTTATCTCACGGTCCTCGGAGGGAGTTGTGATTTGTCCAAGACGGTTCCTTTAGTCATTGGAACACCTCCTTTCTTGGAGTTTTCCATCTTAAAGCGTCTTATTGCTTGATCTATGTATGTGCTCTGAGTTTGCCCAAGAAGTCGCTTAGATCTATTCCTATAGATCTTGATTCCTAGAATGTACGCGGCCTCTCCAAGATCCTTCATTGCGAAACAAGATCCCAACCAATGTTTAACTTGCTTAAGCATGGGGATGTTGTTTCCAATGATCAATTAATCATCTACATACAAGATGAGAAATGATATAGCACTCCCACTAGCCTTTCTGTAAACACAAGGTTCATCTTCGTTCTTGACAAAACCAAACTCTTTGACTTTCTGGTTAAAACGAGGATTCAAGCTCCGAGACGCTTGCTTGAGTCCATAAATGGACTTGTTTAGCTTACATACCCTATTAGGATATTTTGGATCGATAAAACCGTCAGGTTGAACCATAAAAACATCTTCAGAAAGATGCATTAAGAAAGGCGGTTTTAACATCCATTTTCCAAATTTCGTAATCATAGTACACAGCTATGGCAAGTAATATCCTGATTGATTTGATCATAGCAACGGGAGAGAAGCTTTCATCATAGTTAACACCTTGAGTTTGAGTGAAACCTTTCGCTACTAGCCGTGCTTTATAGATTTGTATATTTCCATGCATGTCGGTTTTTCTCTTGAAAACCCATTTGCTCCCTACTGTCCGAGATTCAGGGGGTATCTCAACCAAGTCCCAGACTTGATTGTCACGCATGGATTACATCTCGGCTTCCATGGCCTCTAGCCATTTCACAGAATCTGGATTAGAAATAGCAGATTTGTAACTAGTAGGCTCGTCATCAGACTTGGCTACTGTCAGGACTTCAGAACCCTCAACATGCCAAAGGTATCTATCGGGTTCTTTACGAGTCCTGATGCTCCTGCGAAGGCTTGTGTTCAAGTCTGAATCAATGTCAACAATTTCTTGTGGTTCAGATGTTCCGACCTCCTCAACGGTTGTTTGTGGTCCTTGAACTTCTTCAAGATCCACTATATTACTTCCAGTTCATCGACTAAGAAGTTCATTTTCAAGGAATCTTTTAGCCTTCCTTTTTATGGAAATCGTATTTGCATCAGGATGGTAGAAGTAATAACCGCTTTGGTTATAGTATCCGACAAAAACAACCTTTTCGCCTCGAGGGTCGAGCTTGTCATCAGAATCACTTGTGATGTAAGCATCACACCCCCATACTCTTAGGTAACTCAAATTTGGCTTACGCCCATGCCATATCTCATATGGAGTCTTGTTTACTCTTTTGGTCAGCGCTAGATTTATGAGTCGAGCAGCAGTCATAAGAGCAAAACCCCAAAAGGAGTGAGGAAAATTTGTTCTACACATCATTAACCGAATCATATTCAGTAGGGGTCGATTTATTTTTTCATACACGCCATTAAGTTGGGGTGTGCCTGGTGGAGTGGGTTGTGCCTGGTGGAGTGGGTTGTGAAACTATTCCATGTTCCTTTATATGATCGAGAAACTCTAAGCTGAGGTATTCACCACCTCGATCTGAGTGAAGCATTTTAATCTTTCAATTAAGTTGGTTTTCAACTTCGTTTTGAAACTCTTTGAACCTTTCAAAGGTTTCATGCGTATGCTTCATGAGATAGACATAAGCATATCGACTATAGTCGTCGATGAACGTAACAGAGTATCTCTCGTGATTCCTAGACATAGTTCTAAAAGGACCACATACATCTGAGTGTATGAGTCCTAGTAGATCACTAGCTCGTTAACCAACATGGGTGAAGGGATCTTTGGTGAGTTTTCCAGCTAAGCATGACTCTCAATTATTAAATGAGTCTGCTCCTGTGGATTCAAGAATCTCCTCAGATTGGAGCCATTTTACGCGCGCCTTGCTTATGTGGACAAGTCTACAATGCCATAGGAATGAATCACTATTACCACTTTTCTGACGTTTAGAAAGGTGATATATGTACTGCTAGGTTGAACATCAATTTCATAAATACCGTTTCGAGGTGTAACCTCAAAATAGTAAATACCATTTAGATAAGCAAAAATAGCAATACCATTAAAAACATATCTAAATCCTTTTTGAAAAAGCAACGAAACTGAAATGATGTTCCTGGTCAAACCTGGTGCAAAAAGACAATTGTTCAAAACAACAAGACCAGAAGGACAAGTAAGATTAAATGTGCCAGTTGCTAGAACTAGGACTCTCTTCCCATCGCCAACAATAAGCTCCATGTCCCCTGGTTTCAGTTTCCTCCACTTCTCAGGTTACGGCAAGACATTAACGATGTGATAAACTCATCCGGTATTAAATACCCATGTGTTGATAGAAACAGTGAAAAGCTCAATAACATATATTAGAATACCTGAGGAAGTGCCTTCTCCATTAGCTTTCTTCAATTTGAGCTTGGCAAGATACTCGGGGCAATTACGTTTCTAGTGCCCCAACTTGTTACACTCCTAGCATTGTCGCTCTTCTGGAAGAGGGGCTTTCACAGCTTGTTTGCTCTTGTTGGTGGTAGCTTTGGCAGCAACGGGAGCCTTTCCTTTGCTTTTGCTGTTATAACTTTTCTTTGTTTTGGGCTTCCTAACACCACCAGATCGAACCATTAACACTTGGTTTATTTTGTTGGAAATGTTCATCTCTGCCATTTTGAGCATCCCATGTAGCTCTGGCACAGTCTTTACCCAGTCATTCATGTTAAAGTTCATAACAAATTGATCATAGTGACTGGAAAGAGAGTTGAGAATGAAGTCAACAACCATCTCATCTTGGAGAGGATAACCAAGTTTGTTTAATTGGTTGATGTAGCCTTTCATCTTGAGGACATGAGCACTAACTGAGGAACCCTCTTGCATTTTACAGCTTATGAGTTGTTTCATGGTGTCATAGCGTTCCGTCGGGCTTGTTTCTGAAACATGCCTTTGAGTTGCTCAATCATGTCAAAGGCATTCATGTATTCCCTATTCTTCTGAAGATCTGGAGATATGGTGGCTTGCATGAGGCAAGCAACTTCCAGGGCATCTTCTTTATGTTTATCGAAAGCCTTCTTCGCAACCACAGTATTGTTTTCGGGTGCGGTTGGGATCAGGGTTTCCAAAAAATAAAGCTTTTTTGCCATTTTGAGAACAATTCTCAAGTTGCGGTGCCACTCAAGAAAATTGGTGTTATTTAGTTTGTCTTTCTCAAGTATGGACTTGAGAGCAAAAGAGGAGTTGTTTTCAGATGACATTTGTTAAGAAAAATTTATTTAATTAGTATTTTTAATATATTTTCCTTATTTAGTGAGGTGAGACAATAAGGAATGAGAATCCGGTTAGAAGCTCTTTCTAAAGGCAGTTGTAGCACGCAACATTAGCAAGAGGTTCCAGCGGACTGACAACGATTGTCAATTGTTAGAAAAACACAACTCACGGGGTTTATGAGGCTACGAGGACAACCTTTTGCCCTTGCATTGATACGTTTGGCCTCATCTATGCCACTTTTGTTCTCGAGACAGCTGTAGCACGTAACACGAGAACAAAAGTAATAATCGTCCTAAAATGGTCACATGTGGAAGGGTCGGATGTGTCAACGAAGCCCTTGCACCTTAGAAGGATAAACTAGACACCAAGTGCCGTGCTATGGCTCCAACACTGATGGTTCGTATTATAACCCAAGTGTTACTAGTAGTAGGATGGCATAGACCATTGATTTTAATTTTTACCAAATAGGGTCGTTATAGACGGTTTTAATTTTGATATTAAATTTGTGATTTTACCAAAAGGACCCTTTCACCTCTCGAGACAATTAGTTTTAGATAACCTATAAAACTAAGTTTGTCGCGACTTGAAATAACCAATTAAAGTTAATAGTGAAGACTATTAAGTTTATGAGTTTTAAAGATGTGAAAAAAAAAACATGTTTTAAATCTCTAGTGGTTATAAAAATTTACAAGTTGCTAGATCTTGCCTTTTCTCGATTTCACTTTAAAAAAAACCCTTTTTTTAAGAATGCGTTTTGGTATTAGGTTGATGTGCAATAACATTTATTAAAGCCAACAATAATAGCAAAAATGAATATGTAAATCATATGGGCATGGTTTTGATCTTGCTAGAGCCAAGTAGCAAGATCAAAGGGGTTACGGGTTAAAACACACAAAAAACCACAAGGATAGACTTGAGTGCATCTTGTTGTCTTGAGCGACTCCCACTAACTCCAAGACTCCTCTTGGCATTCGGTTTTGCTTCGGGTTTGCTACGGGTCTTCGTATCAACAATATTTAACAAGTAAACATAATAGAGACAAAAACCCTATCTATTACAACTTTGAACCACAAAATGGGCCAAAAACCATAAACTAGTCTATTACAACTCTGAGCCGCATAATGGGCCAAAACCAAAACCAAACCAAACATAAAACACAACCATAAGGTCGGGCCCGATTTACATATTCAACATAACCAAAGGTTTGTTTGGGCAAGTTTTGGTCAACCAAATTTTAACAATTAAAATTATGACCAATATATAATATATATTGCTCAAAATAAAAATAAATCAAAAACTTTAGACTTTTAAAGTTTGTGACTTATTATTCCGGTGAAAAAGACCGGTTTCGATTTGCATGTGGTGAGCATCGGCTCTGATACCACTAAAGGGAGTCCGTGGTATAAGTATTTTATTTTAACCCGGTTCATACATGTATATACTTATTTGTTACAAAGATTAGTCAAAACACTTTTGATAAGGATGTATATTGTCACACCCCGAAATTATCAGAGTTGGCGTGACTGGACTGGTATCTTCATTGCACAGCGGAAGCAAATAAGCTAAGACTTCTAGAAAGTGAACGCCCACTAAGTACTCGAATCTCCAATGGTTCTCCTATTCCAACCGTGCCATGCTTTGAAAAAGTAACCTGAGAAAGAAACATGCGAAAAATCAACATAAAGTTGAGCGAGTTCATAGTTTGTTTGTAAAAGATTTGAAATAAATCTTTTGGATAACCGGTTTGTGATATAAAATTGAGAAAACGAATTTAGAAATCATTTTCTTGTCAAGTTATATGGAAGCTTTGTATTTGTAACGCATTATGTTCGTAAAACCATGTATTTGTAAGCTCTTGTATTTGTAAAGTTTGTATAACCATCAATGCCCACCCTGACTTTAACTTCATGCCTGCATAAATCCTATGCTTTGAATTTGTATAAAACATGGTATGTAATTTGTAAAACCCCGGTATGAAAGCAACAAGAAAAAAAATGAGATCACCAATGGTTTGCAAGGCCAATGGTATGTGTGAAATGGTGCAGGAAAACTCAAACCTAGCAAATTTGTACCGGGCCGCCGGCTGGAAGACATAGTCACCACTATGGGCCACCCTGGTCCCCATGGGTGTGGGCTCGCTACACCCAAATAGATCTATCACTCATGTCCCTCGGTCCTACGACGAGGATTAATGGCCTTAAGTGTTATACCCACCACTCACATGATCTAAGTGTACCCTTCCTTAGCTAACCATACCAATTGTAATTGTATGTAATCATTTTGTAACATGTGGGTACTGGGAGTCCCGTTTCTCAAACGCAGACCAACCCAGTCCCATTATTATAACTAGACGATCCCATACCTAGTCATGAAAATCATTCACATTTCGATAATACGCTTTTGTTTTGTAAAAACCGGTATATTTAGTATGATCCATTCGTAAACCATTTGAGTTCCTCGAAATCCATTCGTAATATGATTTAGAAATATGAGTTTTTGTTCGTTCAAAAACCTCGTATGTTCCCGCAAAACGTGCTTTGTCTAAAATATGCAATCTTTGTTTATCGAAAACTTTGTATGTTTCTGAAAAACGTGCATGTCTTTCCACCCCGAAAACATTTACAAAAATGTAAAACCGTAAAAAAAAAGTGGGGTTATGAACTCTCCTGAATATCCTTGTGTATAGCTAGCTAATTACGACTTCGTGATGTTGTTTCAAGATGAGACTCGCTAGCGTGCATTCTACAATATTCCTAACACGGAATATCTTATAAGTTTCTAAATAAACGTAGCTAATCTACGTGTCCGAGCTCTACCGAGTCGTTAACAAAATGACTCTACGAAGGAAGGTGTGAATATTTTGGTTTGAAATAACCAAACTATTGTTAGTTGATCCCGTTTATGACCGGGATAAACTAAGTCTCGAAAACGACTTGGTTTTCAAATGGTTTAGAATATATATATTTATATATTTAAATATAAATATATTTACGTCGCCGTTTTAGTTGTCGCGAATAGAATACGTAGGTGAATAATGCTACGTATTCGAAACGTCGTATATGATACGGTAACACACCGTTGTAGTTTTCGTAAAACGCAAATAAACATATATAGTTATATTTATATAAGCATCGTTATTATCGAAACTAATCAGTTAGAAATATCGCTTGTGATAATCTTACGGCAATGTATCTTTCTTCGTTTAGAAGTTCGAAATAAATATAAATCATCATACTTATTTTTATAAAGGAAGTCGTATTATCGGCGTTTGAAACAACACAAATAGTTATATTAATCTTGTAAAAGAATTGTCGAATTTTGAAGTTTAAAATAACTATATTTATCGTTGTGAATAATTTTCCGAATCGTCTTTTATTGTAAGTTGTAAAGTGTCGTAGAAAGAAATTATGTATTTGCGTCTTGTTTTAGGAAAGATAAGTAACATTCCGATTTGTTTTGTGTTATAATAAAACGCAATTTATTTCGGATTTTCTCGAAAAACGGACAGAGTTTCCTCTGTTTTTGGATGCCCCGAAAACACAAGTCGTCGTCATTTTATCAAAATTCAATCCAAGATTCAATTACCAATATATCAATTTGCCAAAAATTTCATAAAATGTAAACTATAATCATGTCGGTTCGAGCTCGTTATCACGTATTATTAAAATAAGGAATAGTTAACGAAAATAATCGCGACTTAAACTTTTAGCATCTTCTAGTGTCGAACGCCGACGAGGTTGACTGAGTTGACCGAGTTTGACTGAGTTGACTCGGTTTGACCGAGTCGACCCGACCTGCTTCATAAACTGACCCGAACCTGTTGACCAGTCGGCTGACTCAAACCGACTGACCCAAACCAAACCGAGTGGACTCGTCTGACCCGAGTCGACTCGCTGACTGAGTCAACCGAACCGCCTGACCGAACCGAATACTGAAACCCGAACCTCATGTTGACCGAAGCTGACCCGTAAGACCCGAAGTTGGAAACCCGAACCTGTTAAGCCGTACCGAACCGCCGCTGCCACGACCATGGCTCCGACGAGCCATACCACTGTCAGACCACCACCATCACGGCATCATCATCATCTGCCATCATCGTCATCATCACTTTACCCAGCGGCTCTCCGCCGTCACCGGAAAACAAGAAAAAAAGACAAGGTCGACACTCGTTTCCGTTTAGAAATCAAAGAAAACAGTAAAACGAGTCGGGTTCAACTTACCGGAAAGTCGCTGGAAAGTAAAGTTATTTGAAAATGTGCAGAAACATCCCTTGTGAGCCGATCTACGCATGCACGAAGATAAAAATCCAAAATAAGCTCACCGGAATATCGACCAGAACTTCACCGGAGTTGCGCGTGAGCCCAAACGGCTCAGAATCTTCAAAAACGGTCGCCGCCATCGTGTCGAGAACGTTTGGTTTAGTGGGGGTAGGGTATCAGATCGAAAGAAAACTCGCCGGAGTTGTCACCGCCACCGCCGCCGGTCGCCGGCCGCCGGACCCTCTTGCCGGACCTGCTGCCATGTTCTTGAGAGAGAGAGTATTTGAGAGGATTATGTTGAAGAGTGAGAGAGTGGAAAGGAATTATGAGGATTTTTAGTGTTAAAATCTTTTAAATAGTGAGAGTTTAGTGGGCTTGGGCCTAAGGCCCACAAGCCTGTAAACGGCCCGAAAATTCCTACGAACTCGTTTTCAAAACCCAAACACTTTGTAATGTCATAAATCATAAATTTTGGTTCCAAAATAGTTAAAATAGCGTATGTGGTTGATGTTGTTGCATTTTATTCGTCAGTTGCGTAAAAGCGCGTAGATTGCGTCGGTTGCCGTTCCAATCCGTTTTTCGATCCGGTTTCGACTGTAGCTACTAAAATTTCATTACGGAGCTAAATATAGCGTAAAATGAAAGTTCTGAAGGTGACAGGCGTCTCCGTCGCTTCCGTTTCGTTGCCGATGCGTTTCTTGCTATCGCGTTTTTAGTTCACGTTTGCGTTTGTGTCGCACGGAAACCCAATAAATTCACAAAATTAAATTTATAAATATAAAATATTCGTAGAAAATCTGTATTTGTCGGCGTTGTCAGTATTTCATACGGTTTCGTTTCGTTATCATTTAATATTCTGCAACCTCTCCGCAGATCGTCATACGCGCACTGTACAGTCGAACAAACGTTCCTGGGCACTCCAAGGGCCTAAATGAGTCAATCTACATCTTAAACACTATTTATTATCGCGTTAATCGCCTGTTAATCAAGTAATTAAGAGCCGTAAATCACCGGTTGTCACATTCTCCCCCCGTTAATGAAATTTCGTCCTCGAAATTTAGACTACGTTAACTCCTTAGAGTTATGTCATGTGTAGATAAATACGAATAGTATCAAAGTGGATGACCATGAAATCGGATCAAGACTTATTCGAATCATGTGAATTCAAGGACATTCCTCAACAATAAGAGCCCAACGGTTTAAAAGAAATGTGTTTCAGAAATTAACGTCAAAGGAAACAAGACGTATAGGTACAGTCACTACTGTGACTGAGTTAACAGGGATTCAATAATGAATCGGAACTTCGACCAATCGAATTCCATATGAACATTCACAATATGTAAATGAGTTCTAGAAGCAATAACATCCACTAGAGGATCTTAGAATCGACGACCTCAAATGTAATAGTTTACACGAAATACTGGATTGTGATCAGCACAAGCTGTAAGTTATACCGACGCCACAAGGTGTCATAGAGAATGAAACGATTTCAATATAGCGGTGATCGAACAAGTATCATCTGTGTTTTGCATGAAACGCTCAATCATGATTAGCCCAAGCTAAAAGTTTGTACTGACACCACAAGGTGTCGTAGTGATTTAAATAATTCAATAATAGCGGTGATCAAACAAATCCACCGTGTTTGGAATCAAATGAATGGTGTAATGAATCAAAGCTAAAATTTTATTTCAAATGACATATTAGGATTTCCAATAGAAAATGGAACATCAAAGTAATAGTGGTTTCGATCGAAGATGAAGAAGCAATGAATATCGCAAAACATTCGATCGATGTTGGAAAGAACCGTTAAGGGGTACACTGGAATATGAAATGAATTTTGTGTACCCTTGTCTTATCACACGATTGTGTTAAGACTGTTGTAATGTGATAAATCAAAGCAGATTTAATCTAAATCAATAAATAAATCCGTGCATGAGCTTCAAATAAGTGAAAATACCACCACAAGGTGTCGAAATCAACAAACAATTTAATGGAGTCGAATGCCAAACAAGTTTACTTCGACTCGGAATAAATGAAACACCTGTTAAAACAAATTTTGTATATGATGCTCCCAATACATCATATGATGCTCTGAATTGAATATGTGTAATGGACAAGTTCAAACAATTGAACTTGGTTTTAGCGTAATCCGACAATAAATATATATGTATCAAAAAGGAAACTTCGACATGGTTACGACGAAAAACCATGTATGTAACTTGAAAAGAAAAGAGATTTCAAGAAAATGTGTTGACTGGATAACAAAGGAGCCAACAGTTACAATAATGCAGGTCATTTGAATCACAATTCGATAATTAGATTTAGCGAAATAACATTTGAACTTTGATGAAACGCTTATTCGAAATGAAACCACATGCGTAACAAACGATGCATGCGTAACATATGAATTTTTCAAGAAACGAAGCAAATGAGTATTCGCTGTACTGAAAGAAATGATCGTGACATAATGACCATTAAGAGGAGTAGAGATACGAAAATCTACTCAGTAAATGTGAAAGTCGAAATTTCAATAAAAGAAATTTGAGGACTTTACCTGGGGTTGCATGTGATGTCCGGTTGTTAGGTGACATTACCATGGAATGTCGAACATAGCGTACTCGTCGTTAATAAGATAGGGGGAATGCGGAGACATACGTCTTCTCCTTGGCGTGTTTCGTGTCATTTGCAGGACCGCGTTCCAAACCGCCGCTTCCTGATTGATAGTTCTCCTGCAGACAGGAATCTAGCGTCGTCGAATTGCGCCATCGTTTCTTTTCAAAGGCCTCGCCTCGGTCATCATATCAGGATCACTCTCAGTGTCTGACGCAAATATCCCCGGCGCAGGTGCAGTCTCATTATATGTGGCGGTGGCCATAGGGTCGTCAACATCTAACAACTTGCCCTCTGAGGAAGGCGACATGTGTGTCGATACATAATAGTCATAGCATGTATATCCATAGTAATCACTAACACTTAGTGTATGCAAACAAAGGTAATTTATCATGTAATCATGTATTCACATTATTCTTCATGAAACTTTCTATCCTTCCTAGTCTCCCAGACTAACCCACCTAGTCTCCCAGACTAAACCAACCAGTCTCCCAGACTAAACACCCAGTCTCCCAGTCTAAACTACCTAGCCTCCCAGACTAAACACCCAGTCTCTCAGACTGAAACACCCAGTCTCTCAGACTGAACTCCCCAGTTTCTCAAACTGTCCCAACTAGTCTCTCAGACTAACTACCCAGTCTCTCAGACTGAACTACCCAGTTTCTCAAACTAAACTCCCCAGTCTCTCAGACTGTCCCAACTAGTCTCTTAGACTACCCAGTCTCTCAGACTGAATCTCTCAGATTAAACTCCCAGTCTCTCAGACTGCCCCAGCTAGTCTCTCAGACTAACTTCCCAGTCTCTCAGAGTTTTGTGTACTGTATGTAATTGTTTTGTGTACCGCGTGTAAAACACCACTTTAGCATATGTTTGAAATCAAAATTTTTGGCATATTAATTTCGGCAACGGTTGGAGACAATATTCGAGTCTTAGGCGTTCTGTATGTATTCAAAGTCTCAATGATCTAAGTCCCAGAGAAAGTGAGGTTAGATCCTAGGTATCTCTACAGAAACCTAATTCGCTGTAACCTATAGCTCTGATACCAATCTGTCACACCCCGAAATTATCAGAGTTGGCGTAACTGGACTGGTATCTTCATTGCACAGTGGAAGCAAATAAGCTAAGACTTCTAGAAAGTGAACGCCCACTAAGTACTCGAATCTCCAATGGTTCTCCTATTCCAACCGTGCCATGCTTTGAAAAAGTAACCTGAGAAAGAAACATGCGAAAAATCAACATAAAGTTGAGCGAGTTCATAGTGTGTTTGTAAAAGATTTGAAATAAATCTTTTGGATAACCGGTTTGTGATATAAAATTGAGAAAACGAATTTAGAAATCATTTTCTTGTCAAGTTATATGGAAGATTTGTATTTGTAACGCATTATATTCGTAAAACCATGTATTTGTAAGCTCTTGTATTTGTAAAGTTTGTATAATCGTCAATGCCCACCGTGACTTTGACTTCATGCCCGCATAAATCCTATGCTTTGAATTTGTATAAAACATGCTATGTAATTTGTAAAACCCCGGTATGAAAGCAACAAGGAAAAAAAAAAGAGATCACCAATGGTTTGCAAGGCCAATGGTATGTGTGAAATGGTGCAGGAAAACTCAAACCTAGCAAATTTGTACCGGGCCTCCGGCTGGAAGACATAGTCACCATTATGGGCCACCCTGGTCCCCATAGGTGTGGGCTCGCTACACCCAAATAGATCTATCACTCATGTCCCTCGGTCCTACGACGAGGATTAATGGCCTTAAGTGTTGTACCCACCACTCACATGATCTAAGTGTACCCTTCCTTAGCTAACCATACCAATTGTAATTGTATGTAATCATTTTGTAACATGTACCCATTGGGAGTCCCATTTCTCAAACGCAGACCAACCCAGTCCCATTATTATAACTAGATGATCCCATCCCTAGTCATGAAAATCATTCACATTTCAATAATACGCTTTTGTTTTGTAAAAACCGGTATATTTAGTATGATCCATTCGTAAACCATTTGATTTCCTCGAAATCCATTCGTAATATTATTTAGAAATATGAGTTTTTGTTCGTTCAAAAACCTCGTATGTTCCCGCAAAACGTGCTTTGTCTAAAATATGCAATCTTTGTTTATCAAAAACTTTGTATGTTTCTGAAAAAACGTGCATGTCTTTCCACCCCGAAAACATTTACAAAAATGTAAAACCGTAAAAAAAAAGTGGGGTTATGAACTCACCTGAATATCCATGTGCATAGCTAGCTAATTACGACTTCGTGATGAACTCACCTGAACTCACCTGGATCCCCTAAGAAGTCAAAGAAGTGAAAGGCTTCTCAGAACTTCGCTGTGGTCGCTCACAATGGTCAAGCCGTCCCCAACCAACCAGCTCAACCCCCTGCTAGGAAGCCATACAATGGAACTTCACCCTTGTGTAACCAATGTAACCTTCATCATCATGCTAGTGTGAAGTGCCGCGAATGCCAAATTTGTGGACTTAAAGGTCATACAGCAAAAGTTTGCCGAGCTGCAGTTGCACCAAATCAAGCTGACAACAATCCTGCTCAAGCTCGCTTTCCACCAGGTTCTTTCTACAATTGTGGCGAGATGGGTCATTTCCGAAGAAATTGCCAAAAGCTTGCTAATGCAAATCCAGCACAGGGATGAGCATCTGACCGACTAGAAGACAACACCCTTTAGAAATAATCACGTTTTATGTATTATTTTCTTTTGTTGTCAAGGTCCATGAAACAGTTGTTATCATTGTTTATAAATAAATCTTTTATTTACATTGCAATGTATTTATGAGGTTGTATGTATAAATAACATATCCCTTACAATACCGACAATTAAGGAATCGTATTCCTTGAAAAGCAAACTACCCCCAAATAATTTTTCTATTTTATGATCTCTTGCGTTTTCCACGAAATTCCTAAGTACCCGTTTCTTCCAAGGAAACGAAGTACAAGGCGCAAGTTACAACACTGGACGAATACCCAAAGTACCACTATAAATCCTTAATAGGGTACCTAAGGGTATTTCCGTAAATCCTAAAATTGTTGTGTTCCTTAATTCGAATATTACGGTCCTTTGAAAACAAAATCGAATTTTTGGGAGATCTTCCTATCTTTTCAGATAGATCCCAGAGGACATTGAAGTCCATCGACTGGTTTCCATATCCATTTTCAAACGATAACAAGTTAATAACAAATTAATAATCAAGTTAAACAACTATGTGATTATGTGCTTATGTGTTCCTTTTTATGTTTTTTTTGGTGTAATCCAAGTTTTCGTTATCCAAATCCTCGTAGAATCTTCCATATCATTCGTATAAGGGATTCATAGTAGGATACCCAAAGGTACTATATTAAATCCTCAATGGGCTTTTACGTAATAGTAAAGACCCTTGGATTATATTGTACTATTCCATAATTAGACTCCTTGGTGGTCCAATTAAAAGGGATCATTTGTCGATCTAATTAAAAGGACCATATGATAGTCTAGTCACACTCATCACAGGTTTAATTTTTCTTCCCTTTCACATTACAAAACAAATTGTGCGGACTGTGCAAAGAATTGCGTAATTATGGATGCATACATAATTATGGAATTCAGTGCACGGAAACCACAGCAAGTTTGGTCGTGTGTCTAGAGTTAACCCTATTCATTTTCATTTCTGAAGAAATTGTGGAAAATGACTCATTCCGTTCATATTCGTTCCTGAAGAAATTGTGGAAAATGACTCATTCCGTTCATTTTCGTTCCTGAAGAAATTGTGGAAAATGACTCATTCCGTTCATTTTCGTTTCTGAAGAAATTGTGGAAAATGACTCATTCCGTTCATTTTCGTTCCTGAAGAAATTGTGGAAAATGACTCATTCCGTTCATTTTCGTTCCTGGAGAAATTGTGGAAAATGACTCATTCCGTTCATTTTCGTTCCTGAAGAAATTGTGAAAAATGACTCATTCCGTTCATTTTCGTTTCTGAAGAAATTATGGAAAATGACTCATTCCGTTCATTTTCGTTTCTGAAGAAATTGTGGAAAATGACTCATTCCGTTCATTTTTGTTTCTGTAGAAATTGTGGAAAATGACTCATTCCGTTCATTTTTGTTTCTGAAGAAATTGTGGAAAATGACTCATTCCGTTCATTTTCGTTCCTGAAGAAATTGTGGAAAATGACTCATTCCGTTCGTTTTCGTTCCTGAAGAAATTGTGGAAAATGACTCATTCCGTTCGTTTTCGTTTCTGAAGAAATTGTGGAAAATGACTCATTCCGTTCGTTTTCGTTTCTGAAGAAATTGTGGAAAATGACTCATTCCGTTCCTGAAGAAATTGTGGAAAATGACTCATTGTTCCTGAAGAAATTGTGGAAAACGACTCATTCCGTACATTTTCGTTCCTGAAGAAATTGTGGAAAATGACTCGTTCCGTTCATTTTCGTTTCTGAAGAAATTGTGGAAAATGACTCGTTCCGTTCATTTTCGTTTCTGAAGAAATTGTGGAAAATGACTCCTTCCGTTCATTTTCGTTCCTGGAGAAATTGTGAAAAATGACTCATTCCGTTCATTTTCGTTCCTGAAGAAATTGTGGAAAATGACTCATTCCGTTCATTTTCGTTCCTGAAGAAATTGTGGAAAATGACTCATTCCGTTCATTTTCGTTTCTGAAGAAATTGTGGAAAATGACTCATTCCGTTCATTTTCGTTTCTGTAGAAATTGTGGAAAATGACTCATTCCGTTCATTTTCGTTTCTGAAGAAATTGTGAAAAATGACTCATTCCGTTCATTTTCGTTTCTGAATCAATTGTGGAAAATGACTCATTCCGTTCTTTGTTTCTGAAGAAATTGTGGAAAATGACTCATTCCGTGCATTTTCGTTTCTGAAGGATACCCATTAAGGAAAGATGACTCATTCCGTGCATTTTTCGTTTCTGAAAATTATCCATCGAAGGGAAATGAATATCCCTGATTCTTCCTTCATTTCCATTTCTGAAAAATGTCCGTTAAAGAGGAATATCAGGATTATGCCTTATCCTTGATGGTTATTTAACACAAAGTCACAGACAGACTCCTACAAATAAATTTCGGGACGAAATTTTCTAAAGTAGGGGAGACTGTGACAACTGTGCCTTTGTGACCATCAAACAAATACCAAATCAATGAGATATTGTGTTTCATACTTGGGATTTGTAAAAATATGTGTATCATTTGCACATATCATTTCTTGTTCGATTTCGGCCTTTAAATCGCTTTCTGGAAGGTTATACGCGAGCTGATGCGTAAATATAACCAGTTTAATGCAACGAACACTCTGGAATAGTGAAATAGGATTAACATACCTTAAATAACCTTTACATAACTTAGAAATAAGTTTTGGATGGTTTGGTATGCCGAAATCAAGTTAATTCGCTTACAGGGACTAAATTTGACAAACTACGAAAATATGCCAATTTGAACTGTAACAGACATTCCGGACCATGACCATAAGTTAAACATACCCTAAATATCCTTTACATAGCTTAGAAATAGGCTTTGAGGGGTTCGGTGTGCTAAAATAAACTTTTGGGTCATTCAGGGGCTAAAAGCGTCAAAAAGTGCATAAGTTTGCATTTTCGCGCATAACTTACGATCTGAATACATCCGGACATCCAAAAATTTATGTAAGCACTAAAATATTTTATTTTAGTGTTTGGCATAAGAAAAATCCATTCGTCGCGCAATTTGGATCGTTTTTCACGCTTATGCGCATTCCGTCGTAATTAAGCGAACACCACGATCATACGACCAAACGAACCGACATCCGGCATATTTGTGAGCATGTTTCATGTCCACTATGTTTAGGCATCCTTGTGGAGCCTTGAAAATGGTTTAACGGGCTTCAAACGTGTGGAAAATGGACTGAAACAAGTGCAGGGACCTAATCTGCCATTTCTGCAGAAAGGGGGGCTAGGCGTGACGCGAGGGACCCTAGGCATCACGCGAGGCCCTTTCAGATCAGCAAAAGTCATTTTAACAGCTGTTAATAGCTGTTAAGCACTCCCACCTCAATTCCACATGTTGTTTCCTGCTTATGGGGGGCCAATATGATGCACATGAGGTTACCAACAAGTGTAGGGATGTGATCAAAGCTCGGTATTCGAGGAACGATCCTAACGGTGGTCCAAACACTATAAATACCCATCCATCCCAACTCCAAAAACCCACAAATCTGATCTAAAAGCTCTAAGTTGAAGCCATTGCTTCATACCTGAGCTATTTGATCAAGATTTACTAGCGGGGACCCTTTGTAAGTGTTCCTTCGTTCTTTTTATTCTTTTAGCGTTAAAAGTCAAACTTTGTTTGACTTTCTGCGTTGACCAGTTTATGGTCAATGCGAAGTTCGTTTGAACTTCATAACGTGAGCGTAATCACGATGGTTATAGTCCCTAGTGACTATACCTACTGATTACCACGTTATCAAGGCTCAGTGACGAGTCGTAGTTTCGGCCAAAATGCGCATTCTTGCATATTTTGTAACCAAACTACTCTTAGGTATCAAAACTGTTTGTTTTGATACCAAACCTGTTTTTCTAAACTTAGTTAAGCATGTTTTAACATGCTTAGCTCGTCACTTTTAGTTTAGTGCTTATATAGGGTCGTAAGGTAAGCGATCTAAACAATCGCTTATACTTTCGAACCCGACCCGTTGGTTAATCATTAGGATCTGACCAAACACATTAGGTGACCATAGAGTATAGGGAATAACCTTTCGAGGTTATACCTTATGGTCACATCGTTTAAGTAGTTGTATGATAGGTAGTTTATATGCCTTAGGTAAATTACCAAAATGCCCTTTTTACGCCAAAATTCATATTAAGCATATGTAACATAACTTTTGATATCTAAACTGATTTGGCAACAATATTAGACATGTTAAGGCATATTTTACTTATCATAGGACTAGTTAGGCATTCCGAACGCGTTTCACGCGAACGACGCGTTAAAGGAGCATAAGCTACCTAAACGGGTCGTAATGGGTTGTAAGCACTTAGGTTAGGTTTCATTTTAGTATGTAGGCTTTGTTAAACCATATTACATGAGTTCCTACACTCATTTGGTTTACAAACCCTCATGCTACCCGATCCTCCGATTTAGGTCTGGTATATTAACATAGTTACCTATACTAGGTGCCGTTTGATATCCGTGATCTCTAGCATTGTTTGGTTGTTACTCAAGGACTACTAAGCAATCTCAAGTGAGTACATAGACCCCTCTTTTACTGTTTTTAAACTGTTTTGGGGTGAAACACATGTGCCTACTTGTTACTTTCGTGTTTCCATGTTTTCATGTCATATGCTTGCTATGTTCATTAGTACACTATTAGTACATTGTTTTACATTACATTTCACGCTATGTATGTCCATTGTGTGCATACTTAGTACATAGTTTTACATTACATTTCATGCTATGTATGTCCATTGTGTGCATACTTAGTACATCGTTTTACATTACATTTCATGCTATGTATGTCCATTGTGTGCATACTTAGTACATCGTTTTACAATACATTTTGTTGCATATGCTCATCCAGCATATGAACACATTATATTACATTATGTGAACCATTTGTATCTATTGAACCATGTGAACCATTTGACAATAGACATTTGACTATACCTAAACATTTCTACAATTGTTAAACATTACATCTTGATGGTTTGGTTTGAGTAAGTGATTTAAGTAACGAGGCGTGTGTAATATGATACAAGCATGGTGGATACGCCGCTGATACTTCCTATATATAAGTGTTTGTATGGTATTACATATCGTAGCGTTATTTGAATCATTTCAATTTGAGACATATAACATTTTATACAAATAACATACTTTTCACAAGACATTGTTTTACAAACAACTTATCTTATACAAACTCATTTTACATGGTTATTCATTTAACCATACATTATTCTCTTATTTATACATATCATCTGAACTTATTGTTTTTCAAACGATTTACAAAACAAATCAATTTACAAGGTTCATGACTAAACTTTATTAAACATTTTTCTTAAACTTACAAGTCATGAATCCTATTTTCACAAAACCTATGTATCTCACAGGCATTTTTATGCTGACGTACCTATTTTCACATGTGTTTTCAGGAGTTGATGCATAGGACTTATCGAGACATACTTAGGCGGACCTGTGCCTTAGTGACTTAAAACAAGACAAGAACTAGTTAATTTTTGTTATGTACTCTTTGTTTCTTGTTTAAAACAATGTAACTCTCTTATTTGATTAATAAAACGAAACTTTAATTTCCATGGTTGTGAAACAATTAATTCTGTTACAACACTCCCCGACGTTTTCGCCACGTTTCGTTGTCTCACGTGGTCGGGGTGTGACACTGAAGGTGACAGGCGTCTCCGTCGCTTCCGTTTCGTTGCCAATGTGTTTCCTGCTATCGCGTTTTTAGTTCACGTTTGCGTTTGTGTCGCACGGAAACCCAATAAACTCACAAAATTAAATTTATAAATATAAAATATTCGTAGAAAATCCGTATTTGTCGGCGTTGTCAGTATTTCATACAGTTTCGTTTCGTTATCGTTTAATATTCTGAACCTCTCCGCAGATCGTCATACGCGCACTGTACAGTCGAACAAACGTTCCTGGGCACTCCAAGGGCCTAAATGAGTTAATCTACGTCTTAAACACTATTTATTATCGCGTTAATCGCCTGTTAATCACGTAATTAAGAGCCGTAAATCACCGGTTGTCACATATATATATATAATGTAGTCAAAATAAACTTTAACTAGTAAATATATATATATATATATATATATATATATATTTCAGCTGCGGAAGCATAGGTAACAATATATAAATAATATGAACACTTTTATACCAAGGAGTACCAGCAATGGAACAAGGTCACCGACATGCAAACACAAAATATAAACATAACCATAGGGGGTTTTAGATATACCTTCGGTTAGTAATATCCATGTGAGACACCGAGATGCAACGAGGTGAGCTAGAACGAGTCGGGAACAAGAGCGGCAGCGGCGGTGGCCGAAAAACGACGACGGTGGCTCTGGCCTGAAAGACGGCAACGGCGGCCGGCTACGGAGGGAGGTAGAAGGGTGGCGGCTAGGGTGTGGCAACTAGGGTTTTTGTTTTGGACATGAGTGTTGTGTCTTAACCCATGTTTAAGCTTATATAGCCAAGGATTAGGTTAAAACTAGAACCCTAAGGCCTACAAGCCCACATCCCTTCTTGTTGTCTTTCTTTCTGCCCATTAACAAAAGTCCATAACATAAAACCCCAATTTGATTAGGTTTAATATAATATTTATTTTATAACTTCATAAAATAAAATATTATAAATTGTTCTGTCAAAATACGTCATTTAATCTAATTAAATGAATTACCTCGTTGTTCTCGGTGTAACTCTTATGGGTCAAGATCCGTCGGTAGCGTTAACTTATCGAACCGGACATAAATATTCAACATAAATATGATCGAAAGAAATAAACTTATTAACTCTAGACACACAGTGATAAATTCGTTTGACACTATATGGATGGTGATAAGCCAATTAAATCTTAAGCGGATAAACACAACACACAATTAAGAGGATAAAGCCAACTAATACTTCACTCATGTTTTTTTAACCGATTAACTCTACACATATGGCGAAAATCACAACTGAAATCAACAAGTGGTATATGTTGGAAATTTGGTGAATAGATATTTTGTAAATTTATAATTTGGTGAAATTATAAATATTATAGAAACTCTTCATGTGGTGTATTGATGACAACTCTTGAGTAGAGTTTCTTTTATGGCAATTGATTAAAGATTTTATGGCAAAATTAAGTCTCTAATTATGTTGGACTTTTCACCACCCATGGCTCTTGCATACTTAGTAGGCTATGTGCCTCTTTTGATGGGGTTAGAGGAAAGAAAAAAATATAAGTAAAAGATACAAGAAAGAGAGATGTATGCATGAAGAGTCCTTGGAGAAGAAGTACTTGATGACCCATATGTTGGGAACATATAGAGATAAGTTTCTCTACACGATTCAACTACATTTTTATTCTTAGTTTCCAAAAGGTCTAACACTATGATTTTACCTGGTGTAACCTTGGGCGTGTGGCCTTCTCAGGCAGTACAGACTGCTTCGGCTGTTGTACCCTGGGAGACAGACGTGTCGTCTTTGGTAGAGGCGCGGAATCTGTTTTAAGGGAAGCGTGTTGAACACGCGCCTCAGCCACAACCGTCAACATTTGTTTGTTATTTTTGCTGGAAATTAATGTACAAGAAGACGATTCAAGACCTTGTTGAAGCATACACAAAGGACTGAAAACACAACGGACTATACAAGAAGATGCGGTTAAAGCTCTTGTTGAAGACCATAGTTTGAATCAATTTAATTACATATGATGTATTATACGTTATATTCGTAAGGATTTGTACACGGTACATGTACTATAATTTCCTAAATATGTAAAGAGAGTATCTTTACTATTTTTATTTATATAATTTTTATTAAAATGGTGATCCATATCCTATAAACTTAAAACAGATTTCGTGAGATTGTTGCTACAATCTTAAAACCTTATTTATAAGAATTTTGGGTTCATGAAAGCATTTATAATAAAAAATATTTTTAGAAATTATGATCTTATAAATAATTTTTTTTGGGAAATATATATGTAGTACAATGTGTTGGGTTTGGATTTATTGAGATTGAGATACAATCTTAAATCCTCAACCGTGGTACAAAATGAATAGTTTTGGTTCAAACGTTTGGTTTTGAAACGATTTTGGGAATCTTTAATTTTTCTAACTTTTGTGTTAGATCTGGTTTATTAGTGTAAACCATACGTTTTTCGTAAACGTTAAATTCTCTAACATGTGTGTTAGACTGGAATTATTAGTGTAAAGTATACGTTTTTTGTAAACGTTAAATTCTCTTAAGTAGAGTTTTTATGTCTTTATATAAGAGTTTTATGTTACTTGATTAGAGTTTTATGTCTCTAATTAAGTCTCTATTTAAAGTAGACTTTTTATCCACCCATGGATTGATATGAACAAATAAGTCTTATAATAATTGTTGTAATCATTTGTATTTGTCTTCTAACATGTGTGTTAGAAACGTTCATGAAAAGCATTAGTTCGGAAGCAATTTTTTAATTGTTTAGTTTCTAACGCGTGTATTAGAAATGACCTATTTATTTGAACTATATATGTGTTTTTAGCAAGTCGAATTAACATTTTATGAAAATGTTAATATTTCTAACGTGCGCGTTAGAATTTCTTTCATTTTAACATGATTGTTAGAAATGGTTAAAATACAAATGCTTTGAAATGTTTTATGTAAACATTTTATATAAGTAATTTATTGTAGCATTGATTTTAATGCTTTGTATGGTTTAGAAATAAAAGGTCATACATTGAAGTTGATGTTTGATTGGTAAGAATTAAATCACCAAAAAGTGATGGTGTAGTTGTGTGGGATTTATCACCAACTTTAATTTGTGATTTCTAAATCCAATTGGTCATTTTTTGTATATATAAAATGACTTAAATTTTCTAACACGTGTGTTACAAAATGTCTATCACGAATACAAGGTTAGAGATTGTTCATAATGAACGGAAATGTTTTATGTAAACATTTAAATGCCTATGTGTGCATTAAAAATGATAATAAATGGTTTATTTTATAAACTATATCTTTGGAAAATGTTTTATGCAAACGTTCGATTCTATAATGTGCTAGTTATAACATTTTTTCTAACATGCGTGTTAGAAAACGTTTAGTACATGTGTAGTAAGACTAAACAATATAAAACTATTTGATATTTTGGGTTTTGATCTAGGTTTTCATAATCCTAATTGATATTATTAATATTGTATATTGCAAAACTAAGAAACTGTTTTGAATGATTTTTAAAACAAAGTTTTGCATAACATTGATAATTCAAATGGTTCGCTACTCTTGCTAGAAGTAGCATATGGTGAACAAAGTAACAGTCTCGTGGATGTTATTTGGTGAAAAACAACTTGGTGTTGTTGTGAACAAATTTAATTGTTTAAGTTTACTACTTAAATGTAGTCTTTGTAACAACTTGGTGTTGTTTTGAGCATAATTGTCCAAGTTTAAAGTTTCAAGATGAAATGGGGAGCTTGTACTCACAAGTGCATAGATTCTTATTGAGGGAGTACCTCAAGACATGCCATGGGACGATATCGTTGAGAAGTTTTCGATCAGATTATAAAGTGTTGAAGATCAAAGCACTTTGATATTTGATGTCTACATATCGTCTATGCTTCCACTTAAATTTCAAAAGTGTTCGGCACTTATGATTTAATTTCCAATGTATTTTATTGTTTTGTGTTCAATATCTTTGGATAACACATGCATTTTTTTACAAAGAAATAAATCACTTATGTTTGTAACGTATAAATTATTTTTTGTGGAAATAATTATAACGCCAATTATACATTGTTTAACAAAATATGGTTTTAAACGGATAGTACATGAAAATTCTTGGACATAAACAACTTAAGAGTTGTTGCATTGACTAAATGTCAAAGACGAGACATCAAATGTGTAACCACATCATGAGAGAATAATGAAAGAACGTACTGAGTGTATTGAGATGAAAGACACAAACGAGATTCATGTTGACATACTTCGTTAGAAGTCATTGGAAAATTCAATAGTTTGAATTCTAGCATGTGACATTTGTTCCATTACGATCATCATACAATTACGAATCCAATGAAATCTTGTATTTCATTCTCGGGATTTGTACAATTACATGTGACAAGTACACATATCAAATTTCGTATGATTTCGAGCTCTCGAGAAGCTTTTCTGGAAGTTTTACGTATACTATTACGCAAATGTAATCAGTTTAGCGAAACATACACTCCGGAACAGTGACATAATATTAACATACCTTAAATAACCTTTACATAACTTAGAAATAAGTTTTGAAGGGTTTGGTTTGGCAAAAATAAGTTTATTCGCTCACAGGGACTATTTGCGTCAAACTGCAAAAGTTTGCCGATTCGTATGGAAACGTAAATTCTGGAACATGATCATAAGCTAAACATACCATAAATAACCTTAACATAGCTTAGAAATAATATTTGAGGGGTTCGGTGTGCGAAAATGCGCTTATTTTAATCATAGGGACTAAAAGCGTCAAAAACTGTGTAAGTTTGCATTTACCCGCATATCTTACGTTCTGACCATATCCGGACATCCAAAATTTTTTGTAATCATTAAAATATTTTATTTTAGTGAGTGGAATGCAAAAATACCATTATTCATGCAATTTGGATCGTTTTCGCGTCCGTTCAAGTTTCGTCGTAATTAACCGAACAACGCGACCGTACGGCCAAACGAACCGACATCCATGATGTTTTCAAGCATATTTCAAGTCCCCTATACTTTAACATCCTTGAAGAGCCTTGAAAATAGGTTAACGGGGGTTAAACGCGTAAAAAAAACAAGTTTTGAGCTGTAGGGGCCTGTTCTGCCAAATGTTGATACTTCTGTCTGGGATCTCTGGTGGGGCGTGACAGACTAAGTTGTCTCTGTCATGGGGCGCCACAGAATGATCTGGGCAGATTGAATGTATGATCAAAAACAGCTGCAGAACCTGTTTTTAATCCTTGTTTTAGCAACTTGTGGGCTGGTTTGTGTGATCACCAAGTCTTCAAATCAGGTTCCAACAAGTGTATGGCTTTGATTGTTCCTTGATCAACACACAATCCACTTGGAAATGATCTAGAGGCACAAGAATACTATTAATAACAAGGTCCTCTTGCTTCATTCCTTGCTCATTTCCTTCATTCTCATCTTTGCTCTGATTGAGGCTACCACATTAAGTTGGAGGCTTCATACTTGAGCATTCTAGTTCAATTTTCCAGCCAAGAACACTTGTAGGTGTTCTTTTATGCTTGTTTATTCATTTCAAGCATGAAATTCAAACAGTGTTTGACTTTCAGCTTTGACCATGATTTGGTCAAGACAAAGTTCGTTTGAACTTTGCAACGTGAGCGTAATCACTATGGTTATAGTCCCTTGTGACTATACCTACTGATTACCACGTTGACTAGTCGAAGTGGCGAGTCAAAGTTTTGGTCAAAATGCACGATTATGTTCATTTTACGACAGAACTATTTTCGGGTATCAAAATACTTTGTTTTGATACCAAATCAGTTTTCTAACTTAGTTAAACATGTTTTAACATGTTTAACTCGTCACTTCTAGTTTAGTGCTTATTTAGGGTCGTAAGTCAAGTGGTCTAAACAACCGCTTAGACTTTCGAACCCGACCCGTTTGGTCGATCATTAGGATTCGACCAAACACATTAGGTGACCATAGTCGTATAGGGAATAACCTTTCGACGTTATACCTTATGGTCACTTAGTTTAATTAGTTGTATGATAGGTAGTTTATATGTCTTAGGAAAATGACCAAAATGCCCTTTTTGTGCATAATTTCAATTTAAGCATATGTAACCAAATTTTTTGACACTTAAACTGATTATGCAACATAATTAAACATGTTTAGGCATATAATACTTGTCATAGGACTAGTTAGGCCATTCGAACGCGCTTTTGTGCAAATGACGCGTTAAAGTAGCGTAAACTACCTTAACGGGTCATAATGGGTCATAAGCACTTAGGATAGGTTCCAAATCAGAATGTAAGCTTTGTTAAAATATATCATATGAGTTCCAACACTCATTTGGTTTACAAGACCTCATTCTACCCGATCTCCCGATTTAGGTCCCAATTATTAACTTAGTGATCCGATACTAGGTGCCACTTGATTCCTTGATTTCCCGAGCTTTGTTAGGACACTTAATCGAGGATACTTGCAATCTCAAGTGATTACATAGTTCCCCTATTTTACTGCTTTCAATTTTTTGGGGTGATTCATATGTGCTAAATGTTTTGCGAGATTTCATAAACAAATGCTATGGTTTATATAAAAGACGATGATTTCAATAATGTGAACGAACTTGTTGGGGCGATAGTCGAAAGACATCCGAATGACATTCATTAACTATGATCAAGCCGACCAGTAGTATGTTATGGTACCATAGGATCTGACAAATCCCGTTATCGGACTATCCCTTTGGTGGGTAATGTGGGTAACGACAGAAACTGTTATCTGATTAACAAATCATGTGTTGGTTTGTTAATCTTGTTAAAGAGGTCTTTCAGGGCCTAGTTAAAGATACCCCATGGGTGGTATATCGAGTCACACGGGTTTGAATGTATTCTTTAAAAAACGACCAAAAGTTGTATTTCACAATTAAAACACGGACGGTTTGAACGATTGGAACAATTTGGACAATTGGTTTATGGCAAGTGATTAGGTATCGAGGCATGTGTAATGTGATAAAAGCATGGTGGATACGCCGCTGGTACTTCCTATATATAAGTTCTTTTATCACATTACATGTCGTAGCGTTATCTAGATCACATGGACGAATGTTTTCAAACGATGACACACAACGAGGTTTACTTAAAGATATAAACCATACAATGTTTACTTTCAAACACGATTTACTACTTGGTTTTACAAAGACAAATGTTTTTAGTCAAGATTCATGGCTACAATAGTTTTGGTTTACTTATATCATCTGTAAAGATGATAAAACATATTGCAACATTAAACACTTTTTGATTTCAAGGTACGTACTCGACAACTCTCGTAGTTGGACGAGGTGTTGCAATATGGATTCAAAGCCATGAATTTGACACACAAAATCTATGTACTCACCGGCATTTTTATGCTGACTGTTTTTCACATATATTTCAGGTTATATTACATGACGATTGTTGATTGCTTGCTACACATAGGATGGACGCAGGCCTTAGTGACTTAAAACTTGAAAGACAATGGTTGTATTTATTTGGTTCATATCAAAACAATGAAACAATTAATGAAATAAAACAAAACTTCAATTACCATGTGTTGTGAAACAATGATTCTGTTACGACACTCCCCGACGTTTCTGCCGCGGTTTGTTGTATTACGCGGTCGGGGTGTGACAGAAGAGTTGGTATCAGAGCTCATGGTTATAGGGAATTAGGTTATTAGTAATGCTCTTGACCTAGTCTATAAACTTCCTAGGACCCTAACGCAAGTGAATTTGCGTTTAGATTCTTAATACAATAGGTGATTAACAAAAACAAAACACAATTCATTCTCTCGAGTCAAAAATTTTCAAAACATCACAAGAAATCATCTATCCTTAGATGATTTGTTTTAGGCTTTTAAGCCTTTGGTGTTTTTCAAAATCTCGTCAAAGTTTGGGTCTTTATAATTTGAACACATGCAATCTGGAAGGGTGGGTGCCTGTACCTCGAGTTTTCTATCTAAGGCTAGAGTGTTCGTACAAATCCACAGTATCGGACCAATCACTCTTACCTGGGAACTCTTGGGGTGAGTGTCCACCTATAGGCTAAAGCATGTCTTCGCGATACATTATTATGACCTATTTACTTTGATTAGTCACTATGTGTCGTTTGTTTGTTTGAAATAACAAATGAATAATCACAATCCTTATAATTCGTCGATATTTTAACGCTCATTTTTTATTTTCCAATAACATCTCACTTGTTTTCCCTCATATTTTCCACTATCTTTAGAATGCCTCCTCATTGCAGCGACCCTCAAAAGTCTGAACTGGCTGCTACTATCGCTCAACAACTAAGCATAGTAATCCGAGGGGCCATTGAGTTAGTTGTTGCCATGTCTCATCTCAATGATGAAACTACTCAAGAGGCACCTAAGAAGGCAAAAGCCAAGCCTTCAAGAAAATCAAAGAAGCGTAAAGCTTCAAGGAACCTTACAACGATTGCTCCATTTCCGTTTAGCCAACTGGGACCTAGCCAGGTGGCATTACCACCAGCTAAGAAACCATCCAGAGGAAAAGCTCCTCTGTGCAATCAATGTAATCTTCATCACCATGCCAGTGTCCAATGCCAAAAATGTTCAAACTGTGGACGTTTTGGTCACACAACAAATGTCTGTCATTTTGCCGTTACGCCAAACGAAGCTATGGCAGTTCCTACCCAATTTATCACGACTTCTCATGCGATACATGTTTGTCCTAACTACCCACATGGAACCTGCTTCAATTGTGGTTATCCTGGCCATTTCAATTGACTTGGCTGGCAAATGACGACTCAACAAATGGGCACAAGATTTACACTGGCGATGTCAAGGCTTGTGCTAATGTCTGAATAAACACTTAAACTTTTGTGCTTTCGGTCTTCTTTACAAAAATATTGAAACACTTTGGTTGTTCTATAAATAAATTGATCGTTTCATTTTATTTACAAAGTTAATGTGAACACGTGTATGTATGGCATACCCCTATGATACCGATACCAAGGAACCATGTTCCTTGCAAGACAAACTACTCTCGTAGTTCTTCCATTTTTGTGATCGCTCGCGATCTCCACACAAATCCTAAGTACTCGTTTCTTCTAAAGAAACAAAGTATAAGGTACAAGTTACAAACTCTGTACAAATACTCATAGTACCACTTTAAATCCTTATTGGATATCTAAGGGTACTTTCCATAAGTCCTTAATTGGTCTTATGCGATATGTCTATGTACATATCATTACATTATGTTTTCATAACAATATACATAGTATATGATTTCAAAACATCATTCATGATTTCAAAGACATTTCATATGGTTTAAAAACATTTAAACATAGTATATTTTCCCAATATACCAAGTGCATAATTTCAAAAACATCATCCATATTTTCAAAAACCTCATACATGATTTCCAAAGGCATTTCATATGGTTATAAAACATTTTATAAACATATTTACCTAATATACCTAGTACATGATTTCAAAAACATTACATAAGGTTTTAAAAACATTAAACATATTTTCAAAGATCCCATGCATAGTTTTCAAATACATTCTACTTGTATGTTGACTTAGAATACGTAGTACATGATTTTCAAGAACACTCTGCTCGTATGTTGACTGAGCATACGTAGTACACGATTTCCAAGGACATTCTGCTTCGTATGTTGACATAGCATGCCTAGCACATTGATTTCAAGTATCGTATTTGCTTCATATTGTCACTATACTTCCAAGGACATTGATTTCCAAGGACATTCTGCTTCGTATGTCGACTTAGCATATTTAGCACCTTGATATCATAAACACTATACTTCATATTGTCACACCCCAACCGATGGCGGAAACATCGGGGTGAGGCACTGAGCGAAACAGATTGTCCAAGAGAAATTCCATAACAACTAAATTACCAGATAGTTAATATTATGTCCCATACCATAACCCATCAAGTAAATCAATTATTACAGACATAGATATCTCTAGGCAAATCATTGTTCCGACAACTCAAATAAAAAAATTGTCTTTGTTTCTAGACTCTTCTACACGATTCCACATAGCAGCAAAACACAAGCATCCTAAACACCTGTCACATACATTAAAATAGAGGTCAATACACATAGTGTAAAGGTGAGCATACAAGTTTGATAGTATAATAGATAGCGAAATCGCTTACGCATAACCAGCATGTAACATGTAGCAAAGTGAAGCATGTAGGTTATCGACAATGAAATATGCACAGACATGACTACGAGTTGTAGAATACGCAACACATATCCCCACTCGGAAACATGAAGTAAAGCCCTTAACAAACCCTGTCCACGACAGGTACTGAGTCCAAACTATAGTACTATCGTTGCTAAGGTGTTAGGCAACAATCACTGTGTAAACATAACATACAAGCATTCATTGAATAACACGTAACATGCAATAACGGTCAGCGTATAAATAGTGTTTGTGTTGTGTGTCGATTGTGATTTGAATAAGTAACGTATGTAACACCCAAAAGTGCGTAAAGCAAAAAGGGTTCGAGTATACTCACAGATTGTGTTTAGTAAATAAACACTCTCTTAGATTGAAGGGAGCGTTGAAAAGTTAGCCTGATTACAGAACGATAGCATAAGCGAATGAACGGCGCGTTAAACGGTGAAGAGTGAACCAAGTGACGAATGGTCATCCGATCGGATGACAATTCGAACGGATGGTCATTTGATTGGATGTCAATCCGTTCGGATGGTCATCTGGTCGGATTGACATTCGTTTGGGATGGATGTGTTTGTGTATGATGGCTTTGAAGTTTTTGTTGTAGCATTTTAAAATCAGAGAAGTATCTCTGCCTTTCAGGTCGTTCGATCGAACGATCGTTCGATCGGGAAGCGATCCGATCAGCGAGACATTCTAGTGAGAAAAAGTTCACAGCAGGATGGTCATTCGATCGGATGTCAATCCGATCGGATGACAATCCGCTGGAACCATGGTTGCAAAAGTCGCTAGGCGCTCCCTAGTCGGTCGACCGGGGAGTTGAGAGTACTCGGTCTTGGCGGAGAGTACACGGGGAGTACTCGGACATGTTAAATTATAAAGAAATTACTTTTTGGAGATTAAATATATGTCAAATAACACAAATTTACTAATATTTATAACAAAATACGTGAAAATTATATTCATTATTTAATATGATAAGCATAGAAATTATGTTATATTATTATTTAAGTCAAACTTGGCCCGACTTGACCTACTAGATCCAATTCTGGCCGAGGTTGACCGCATTTGACCGACTCCAAGTAATTAGGCGGAGTCAAAGAAAGTCCCTTCGGCAGCCTGCCTTGTAGTGACTACTCGGGGAGTACTCGGCCTTGGAAACCTTGTTTTACAACCATGGCTGGAACTGACATGTTTGAAAGTGTTTGAAAAAGTCTAAGTGTTGGAAACCCAAATGTCATCTGATCGGATTGTCGTTCGATCGGATACAATCTGATCGGATGGCAATCCGTTCGACATTTTGCTCATTTGTAAATTATGAAAATTGTTAAGTGTTAGGACCAAATGTCAATCCGATCGGATTGTCGATCGATCGGATGGCAATCCGATCGGACGGTAATCCGTTCAACATTCTGATCGTTTGGAATTTATGAAAACGTTTAAGTATAGAAGGCCAAGTTCAATCCGATCAGATTGTCATTCGATCGGATGGCAATCCGATCGGACGGCAATCAGTCCCACAATTTGATCGTTTGGAAACTTGAATATTTGTTAAGTTTTGAAAAGTTTGCGGTTTGATCGAGTCGGTACGGCGACGCGTTAAACAACAGGAACCCTACCAAGTCCAGACTATCTGATCGGATGGGAATCACCCCAGTCCGATCGGCTAATTGTTCGTGATGGTTTGTTCATGTTTAACCCGAAATCGGTTGTCCCTTTGATAGGAATCAGATCTCAGACTGACACTTCACTAGAAACGAGTAGAAGGCCTGAATGAGTCCCGATAGTGCATTGAGTGTAAAAGAGTTGAAAGAAAGTTGTGAAACCATCTTTCAATCCTTTCAACCATGAAAATTTTTAGATCTCTGTGAAAACAGTGTTAAAATGTGTTGGAATCCTTCAGATCTGAGTTGTTCTTGGTGGAATGAGGCCATATCTTGAAGTTCATAAGAACTCCATGATGACATCATCCTAGAACACCTCAAATCCGTTGATTTCACGGTTAAAAGTTAAGATTCAAAGGTGAAAATGATGAAGAAGTGTGTGTAGATGATAGATGTACAAGATTTGAGTTGAAAACTTACAAGAATCGCGAGAAATCGAGAGAAAAGAGGGCTCGAGGCGCTGATCGAATGAGAGAGCTGTCACATCACTATTGGTGATGTGACAGGGGGTATTTATAGGTTGCCAAAAGAGGAAAGGAGAGCACAATCGTCAGATCGGATGGCCATAACCCCTGATCCCTAATCCCCGGGAACGGGCGGCCGCGAGCCAGTTTCGGTGGTATCGCGTATTGTCTAATTTGGCAGCGGAATTTTTTTCATCGGGACCGTAGTTAGGAAATATTCGATCAGAGTAAAATACCACATTTTCATAATATTAAACATATGGGATAAAACCCAAGTTCGTAGTACACACGTTTTCATAGGAATAAATCCTATTTTATTTATTAAAAACATCTATTTCATTTTAGGTAACTTTATTGCCACTTTTCCAAGCCTTCAGTGCTGTCCAGCTGGCTTCTATTTGGATTTCACAGTTTGTTACCTGAAACACGTTTTAAAAACATTTGTCAGTGGAAATACTGGTGAGTGAATCCCAGTTTAATCAAGTTTAAATAAAACCCATTGTACAGTATTGAGGGCGATCTCGCAATTACATTTGTTTCCAAGTTATATCAATTAACATCCATGGTACTGTCAGGCCCGACTTGTGGAAATGTTACTCCTTGACCAGGTGGTAACAAATTTTGTATACAAAACCCCATCATACTCATGATAATTGTATTCTTACAAATACTCAATAACTGTTTAATATATAATTAATTAAGTGAGGTTTTGTAAAAACAATTCACAAAAAGGTTTACAAAAGCGGATAAACTCACATTGTTGTCTTAGATTTTCTGTAAGGGTTTCCTGAGAATTATCTATAATTTACACAAATGCACACATGTTAGTATAATAACCCATTTTAACATTAGTAATACCCTCCCCGAGACGGCATTCCAACGACTACGTCGGGCAGAACCCCGACAGCCGTTACGGAACCCTAGATCAATCGGGCAGCGTATCTAATACGTATCCAGGGGTTATAATACTTACAACGGAGCATAACTTCGCTATTTAGGGGGTATAATACCCGAGTATTATGCCTATAATTCAGATTTGAGAGAAAGATTTCGAATTTGAACGATTTCGACTGAAGATCCGATGGCCTCTTTATATAGGGCCTCACCATGGTTTTCTCGCAGCCCGCGTAAAACAAGGCAAGGGCCTTACGTGGCCCGCGTCAACTATCGTCAACGCGTAGCTTGGCTGGGTCATCAGGTAGGCTCGCCGGGTGTTGGGCCACGTGGTGGCCCAGGGTCGTGCCACCTTTAACCCTGTCGCGGCCCGCGTAAAGGTTGGGGTGGGGTTTACGCGGCCCGCCTCAACTCAAATTTCATATTTTTAATTATATTTAATAATATTTAAGGTATTCGGGACCTGTTTTCACGTATGGGGTGTATTTTTGGACATATTGGGATATTTTAAAATATTTTGGGGTGTCGGAAAAATATTTGAGGGTGTCGGTTTATTTAGGATTGTTACATCCTCCCCACCTTGTTTTAGAGCTCCCATGTGTACTCAGGTCCTCGAGATCTACTGGAATAGGTGTGGATATTTCCTTTGCATTTCTGATTCAAGCTCCCATGTGTACTCAGGTCCTCTTTTGGAGTCCCACTTTACTTTGACCAGAACTAATCTCTTATGCTTGAGGTTCTTGACTTTCTTGTCTTCAATCTGTAGAGGCTTTTCTACAAATTTGAGTTGTTCATTTACCACTATATCCATAAGAGGTACTATTAGCGATTCATCCGTTAAGCATTTCTTGAGATTAGATACATGAAATACATCATGTATTCCTGCCATTTCCTCTGGCAGTTGTAGCTGATAGGCTACAGGTCCTATTCTTCTAATAATCTCAAAAGGTCCAACATACCTGGGACTTAGCTTTCCTCTTTTGATGAATCTTACTACTCCTTTCCAAGGAGAAACTTTTAACAACACTTTATCTCCTACTTGAAATTCCAATGGTTTTCGTCGGTTATTAGCATAACTTTTCTGTCGATCACGTGCTGCTTTCAGTCGTTCCTTGACTTGAATAATCTTGTCGGTTGTCTCTTGTACTATCTCACGTCCAGATAGTTGCTTTTCCCCAATTTCTGCCCAACAGACTGGGGTTCGGCACTTTCGTCCATAAAGTGCTTTGAATGGTGCAACATTGATACTTGTGTGATAACTATTTTTATAAGAAAATTCTATTAAAGGTAAGTGACCGTCCCAATTACCTCCGAAATCAATTACATAAGCTCTAAGCATGTCTTCCATCGTTTGGATCGTCCTTTCGCTTTGTCCGTCCGTTTGAGGATGATAAGCTGTGCTTAGATTTAACTTGGTTCCCATTGCCTTTTGGAAACTTGACCAAAAATGAGAGGTAAAACGACTATCTCTGTCAGAAACAATTGATAAAGGTATTCCATGTAAAGAAACAATTTCATTTACATACAATTTAGCTAGCTGTTCCATACTGAAAGTTTCCTTCATTGGTAGGAAATGAGCTGACTTGGTTAGCCTATCTACAATCACCCAGATTGTATCATTGCCTTTCCTTGTTTTGGGTAATTTAGTAACAAAATCCATTGTTATCAATTCCCATTTCCATACTGGCATTTCTAGTTGTTGTAACAAACCTGAGGGTTTCTGGTGTTCAGCTTTAACTTGTGAACAAGTTAAACATTTAGAAACATGTGCTGCTATGTCCTTTTTCATTCCTATCCACCAGAATTTCTTTCCTAAATCCTGCTACATTTTATCACTTCCTGGGTGCATCGTATATTTAGACTTATGGGCTTCTTCTAGTATACGATGACGTAGGTTTCCTAATTTAGGTATCCACATTGTCTTTTCATAGAATCTCCAAATTCCATCTGTTCCTTTTTCTAATTCTTTTAGCATACCTTTTAATTTTTTAGTATCATCCTTGATGACTGATTCTTGTGCTTCTCTTATCTGATTATTTAAATCTACTTGCAGATTTAATTTAAGAGAACGTACGCTTTTTGGCTTTTCGTGATACTTTCAGCTTAAAGCATCAGCAACTACATTTGCTTTTCCTTCATTATATTGGATATCACAATCATAATCACTAAGCATCTCCATCCAACGTCTTTGTCTCATATTCAACTCTTTTTGCCCGAAAACATACCTTAAACTTTTATGATCAGTAAATATGGTAAACTGACTACCATAAAGATAAAGGTAATGTCTCCAAATCTTAAGGGCAAAAATTATAGCTCCTAATTCTAAATCATGGGTTGAATAATTCTCTTCATGATTATTAAGTTGTCTAGACGCATATGCTATAACTTTTTGGCGTTGCATCAACACGCATCCATAACCTAGTTTAGAAGCGTCACAATAGACTACAAAGTCTTCAGTTCCTTCCAGTAACGCTAATATGGGTGTATTAGTTAATCTATGCTTAAGAATTCTAAAAGCTTTTTCTTGTTTTGTTCCCCATTCAAACTTAATGGATTTACAGGTTAACTTAGTTAAAGGAATGGCTATTCTAGAAAAATCTCGAATAAATCTTCTGTAATAACCGGCCAATCCTAAGAAACTTCTAACCTCGGTTGGTGACTCAGGGGTTTTCCATTTAGTAATCGCCTTGATTTTTGTTGGATCTACATGAATTCCTTCATGATTAACTACATGTCCAAGAAACTGTACCTGTTCTAACCAAAATTCGCACTTTGAAAACTTAGCATAAAGGTTTTCCTTTCTTAATAGACTTAGAAGTGCGTGCAAATGCTTTGCATGTTCCTCTTTACTTCTAGAGTAAATTAGAATATCATCTATAGAGACAATTATGAATTTATCCAAATATGGCTTACATATTCGGTTCATGTCACACCCCGACCACGTAGAACATACAAAACGTGGCAGAAACATCGGGGAGTGTTGTAACAGAATTAATTGTTTCAAATCCATGGCAATAGAAGTTTCGTTTTATTAATCAAACGTGAAAGATTACATTGTTTTAAACAAGAACCAAAGAGTACATAACATAAAGTAACTAGTTCTTGTCTCGTTTTAAGTCACTAAGGCACAGGTCCGCCTAAGTATGTCTTGATAAGTCCTATGCATCATCTCCTGAAAACACATGTGAAAATAGGTACGTCAGCATAAAAATGCCTGTGAGATACATAGGTTTGTGAAAATAAGATTCATGACTTATGTTTGAGAAAATGTTTAGTCATGAACCTTGTAATTTGCTTTGTCTTGTAAATCATTTGAAAAACAATAAGATCAGATGATATGTATAAATAAATGTCAGGTTAAATGAATAACCATGTAAAAAATGTGTTTGTATAAGATAAGTTGTTTGTAAATCAATGTTTTGTGAAAAGTATGATATTTGTATAAAATGTTATATGTCTCAAACTGAAATGATTCAAATAACGCTACGACATGTAATACCATACAAACACTTATATATAGGAAGTACCAGCGGCGTATCCACCATGCTTGTATCATATTACACACGCCTCGTTACTTAAATCACTTACTCAAACCAAACCATCAAGATGTAATGTTTAACAATTGTAGAAATGTTTATGTATGGTCAAATACGGTTCACACGGTTCATAGATACAAACGGTTCACAGATACAAACGGTTCACAGATACAAACGGTTCACAGATACAAACGGTTCACAGATACAAACGGTTCACAGAGTCAAATAGTTATAAACGGTTCAAAATGTAATATACTGTGTTCATATGCTGGATGAGCATATGCAACAAATTGTAATGTAAAACAATGTACTAAGTATGCACACAATGGACATACATAGCATGAAATGTAATGAAATCATGTACTATAATGTACTAACAAACATAGCAGGTATATGATGTGAAAACAGGAAAGCATGAAAGTAACAAGTAGGCACATGTGTTTCACCCCAAAACAGTTTGGAAAACAGTAAAAGAGGGGTCTATGTACTCACTTGAGATTTCTTAGTAGTCCTTGAGTAACAACCAAACAATGCTAGAGATCGCGGATATCAAACGGCACCTAATATAGGTAACTATGTTAATAACCGGACCTAAATCGGATGATTGGATAGAATGAGGGTTCGTAAACCAAACGAGTATAGAGACTCGTGTCATATGGTTTAACAAAGCCTTCATGCTAAATGAAACCTAACCTAAGTGCTTACGACCCATTACGACTCATTAAGGTAGCTTATGCTACTTTAACGCGTCGTTCGCGTAGAACGCGTTCGGACCGCCTAACTAGTCCTATGACAAGTGTTATATGCCTAAACATGTTACATAATCAGTAATGTGACAAAAGTTTAGGTTACATATGCTTAATTACCAATTATACATGAAAAGGGTATTCTGGTAATTTACCTAAGGCATATAAACTACCTATCATACAACTACTCAAACGATGTGACCATAGGGTATAACCTCGGAAGGTTATTCCCTACCTACTATGGTCACCTAATGTATTTGGTCGGATCCTAATGATCGACCAAATGGGTCGGGTTCGAAGGTATAAGCGATTTATTAGATCGCTTACCCTACGACCCTAGACAACGTGGTAATCAGTAGGCATAGTCCCAAGGGACTATAACCAACGTGATTACACTCACGTTGCGAAGTTCAAACGAACTTCGCATTGACCATAAACTGGTCAACGCAGAAAGTCAAACAAAGTTTGACTTTCAGACTCGAAAAGACTCGAAAAGCAATAAAAGAACGAAAGAATACTTACGAAGGGTCCCCGAATGCTAATCGTGATCAAAATAACTCAGGTATGAAACAATGGTTCCAACTTAGAGTCTTTTTAATCAGATTCTTGTGGGTTTTGCAATGGGGGTGGATGGATATTTATAGTTTTCGGGTAACCGTTAAGATCGTTTCATGGAAACCGTGCTCGAATCTTGTGCGTACACTTGTTGGAAAGTTATGGTGGCTAAAAATGATCCCCCATGAGCTGAAAGGGCAAGTTAGAATGTGTGGGTGTGGATTAAACAGCTGGAATCAGCTGACTAATCGATCTTATCTGTTCTGGAAGGCTGACGCGGCCCGCTTCAGGATACACCAAAACTAATGCGGGCCGCATGGGGGTTCTGATCAGAAAATAAGTTTCAAAAATGCCAGTTTTGGTCCCTGTTGTGTATTTAAGCCATTTCCGACACTTCTAAGGCCCGTAAAGCCAACTTTAAGGCCCTAAAATGATGCCTAAATATTGTGGACATGAAACATGCTCAAAAATATGCCGGGTGTTGGTTCGTTTGGTTGTACGAACGCGATGTTCGCTTAATTACGACGGAATGCGCACAAGCGCGAAAAACGATCCAAATGGCGTGACGAATGGATTTTTCTTATGCCAAACACTAAAGTAAAATGTTTTAGTGCTTACATAAATTTTTGGATGTCCGGATGTATTCAGAACGTAAGTTATGCGCGAAAGTGCAAACTTGTGCACTTTTTGACGCTTTTAGTCCCTGAATGACCCAAAAGTTTATTTTAGCACACCGAACCCATCAAAGCCTATTTCTAAGCTATGTAAAGGATATTTATGGTATGTTTAACTTATGGCCATGTTCCGGAATATCTGTTACAGTTCAAATTGGCATACTTTCGCAGTTTGTCAACTTTAGTCCCTGTAAGCGAATAAACTAGATTTTGCCATACCAAAGCCTTCAAAACTTATTTCTAAGTTATGTAAAGGTTAATTAAGGTATGTTAAGCCTATTTCACTATTCCGGAGTGTTTGTTGTGTTAAACTGGTTATATTTACGCATCAGTGCGCGTATAACCTTCCAGAAAGCGATTTAGAGCTTGAAATCGAACAAGAGTTGATATGTGCAAAAGATACACATATTTATACAGATCCCAAGTATGAAATACAATATTTCATTGGCTTGGTATTTGTTTGATGGTTGAAGTGACACAGGTGTCACAGTCTCCCCTACTTTAGGAAATTTCGTCCCGAAATTTATTCGTAGGAGTCTATTTGTGACTTTGTGTCAAATAACCACCAGAGATATGTAAGGCATAATCCTGTCATTTCCTTAACGGACATTCTTCAGAACGAAAATGAACAAACGGAGTCATTTTCCTCAATGAGTATTCTTCAGAAGCGGAAATGAAGGAATAAACAAACGGGGATTCATTTCCTCAACGGGAAATCTTCAGAAACTTAAAATGAACTTACGGAGTCATTTTCAGCGGGTGCTTCATCAGAAATGGAAATGAAAAGGAGAAACAAACGGATATTCATTTCCTCAACGGACAAATCTTCAGAAACGAAAATGAACTTACGGAGTCATTTTCAACGGGTGCTTCATCAGAAATGGAAATGAAAAGGAGAAACAAACGGATATTCATTTCCTCAACGGACAAATCTTCAGAAACGAAAATGAACTTACGGAGTCATTTTCAACAGGTGCTTCCTCAGAAATGGAAATGAAAATGATAGACAAACGGATATTCATTTCCTCAACGGACAATCTTCAGAAACGAAAATGAACAAACGGAGTCATTTTCAACAGGTGCTTCCTCAGAAATGGAAATGAAAATGATAGACAAACGGATATTAATTTCCTCAACGGACAATCTTCAGAAACGAAAATGAACAAACGGAGTCATTTTCAACGGGTGCTTCCTCAGAAACGGAAATGAATAGAGTTAGACAAACGGATATTCATTTCCTCAACGGACAATCTTCAGAAACGAAAATGAATAAACGGAGTCATTTTCAACGGGTGCTTCCTCAGAAACGGAAATGAATAGAGTTAACTTCTAGGCACATGACAAAGCTCGTTGTGGTTTCTGTGCACTAAATTCCATAATTATGTATGCATCCATAATTACGTAATTCCTTGCACAGTCCGCACAGTTTGTCTTGTAATGTTCATAAGCACATAATCACATAGTTGTTTAACTTGGTTATTAATTTGTTAATAATTTGTTATCGATTGAGAACGGATATGGAAACCAGTCGATGGACTTCAATGTCCTCTGGGATCTATCTGAAAAGATAGGAAGATCTCCCAAAAATTCGATCTTGTTTCCAACGAAATGTAATATTCGAATTAAGGAACACAACAATTTTAGGATTTACGGAAATACCCTTAGGTACCCTTTTAAGGATTTATAGTGGTACTTTGGGTATTCGTCCAATGTTGTAACTTGTGCCTTGTACTTCGTTTCCTTAGAATAAACGGGTACTTAGGAATTTCGTGGAAAACGCAAGAGATCATAAGATGGGAAAAATTTTGGGGGTAGTTTGTTCTTCAAGGAATACGGTTCCTTGATTATCGGTATTGCAAGAGATATGTTGTTTATACATGCCACCACATAAATACATTGTAATGTATATAAAAGATTTATTTATAAACAACGATAACAACTGTTTCTTGAACCTTGACAACTAGAGAAAATAATACATAAGGATTGATTATTTCTAAACAGCGTTGTCTTCCATTCGGTCAGATGCTCATCCCTGTGCTGGATTTGCATTAGCAAGCTTTGGGCAATTTCTTCGGAAATGACCCATCTCGCCACAGTTGAAGCAAGAACCTGGTAGAAAACGACCTTGAGCGGGGTTGTTGCCAGCTTGGTTTGGTGCAGCTGCAGCTGGGCAAACTCTTGCTGTATGGCCTATAAGTCCACAAGTTTGGCATTTGCGGCACTTTACATTGGCATGATGATGGAGGCTACATTGGTTGCACAAGGGTGCAGTTCCATTGTATGGCTTCCTAGCAGGGGGTTGAGCTGGTTGGTTGGGGACGGCTTGATCATTGTGAGTAACCATGGCGAAGTTCTGAGAAGCCTTCCGCTTCTTTGACCTCTTAGGGGATCCAGTCTGTTCATCCATGGTCTTTGATTCCTCGATTGGGTTCGATTCCTCGACCGGTTTCTTGTCACCTTTTCGGAAAAGCTTACCTTTCCTGATCTTTGATTCAGTCAAGGTTGCAGATAGCTCAATGGCCTGTCTAACTGTAGTAGGGTTGCTGCCAGTCACAATGTCTTGTATTGAGTCAGGGAGGCCATCAATGTATTTTTCGATTACCTTATCCAAAGGCGTGACCATGTTTGGGCATAACAGACTTAACTCCTCATAACGGTCCGTGTAGGCTCGATGCTCACCGCTGTCTTGCTCAAGATTGTCGAATTCCCTTTCCAAGGCCCTGATCTCGTGACGAGGATAGAATTCCTTCATCATAAGGGCCCTAAGTTCAGCCCATGTCTGTGCTAGAGCAACTTCTGCACCACGATCTCTCATAACCCCGTTCCACCACGTAAGGGCTCTCTTCTGGAACACACTCGAAGCAAACTCGACCTTGCGATTGTCAGGACACTGCACGTGGCGGAAAGTATTCTCAATGCTCTCGAACCATTGAAGAAGCCCAGTCGCTCCCTCAGAACCACTAAACTTGAGTGGTTTCGCCGAGTTAAAACTCTTGAAATTGCATGGACCATTGTTGTTGTTGTTGGCTTGATTCCATTGAGCAAAGAGGTTTGGGAATTGAGCAGCCATTTGCTGCGCAATGATTTCTACCAATTCGGCAGTCGCTATCTGGCTTTCGCGTCGAGGAGGCATTCTAAAAGAGGAAACATGAAAGGAAACGAGTGAGAGAATTAGACGAAAAGAATGAGATGAAACAAATCTGATGAAAGCAAGGATAGTGGTCATTTGTTTGTTACTACAAAGCAACAAATGACACACAGTGACTAATCAAAGTAAATGGGTAAAAAAATAATGTATCGCGAAGACATGCTCGCCTATAAATGAACACTCATCCCAAGAATTCCCAGGTAAGCACAACTGGTCTCGCGTCTGATGAGATGTATACGAAGTGCTTGCCTAGACAGAAAACCCAGAATACAGGCATTCACCCTTCCAGTTTGCACGTGTTCACATTATTTAAAACCCAAAACCTTGACGAGATTTTGAAAACTCAAGGGGGTTCAAAACCATATAACAGAGGGTTCAAAATCTTACAATAGAGGGTTCAAAACCTAGTAATCAATCATCCTAGAACAGATGATTAGTTTTCGAAGCGGTTTTGAAATTTATGTTCTTGTTGTGGTCGTCGCCTAAGGATAGGTGACGGTATTGTTTTATGACTAAACGCAAGTAAACTCGCGTTAGGGTCCTAAGAAGGTTATAGACTAGGTCAAAGCATTACTAATAACCTAATTCCCTATAACCATTGGCTCTGATACCATCTTTTCTGTCACACCCCGACCACGTAGAACATACAAAACGTGGCGGAAACATCGGGGAGTGTTGTAACAGAATTAATTGTTTCAAATCCATGGCAATAGAAGTTTCGTTTTATTAATCAAACGTGAAAGATTACATTGTTTTAAACAAGAACCAAAGAGTACATAACATAAAGTAACTAGTTCTTGTCTCGTTTTAAGTCACTAAGGCACAGGTCCGCCTAAGTATGTCTTGATAAGTCCTATGCATCATCTCCTGAAAACACATGTGAAAATAGGTACGTCAGCATAAAAATGCCTGTGAGATACATAGGTTTGTGAAAATAAGATTCATGACTTATGTTTGAGAAAATGTTTAGTCATGAACCTTGTAATTTGCTTTGTCTTGTAAATCATTTGAAAAACGATAAGATCAGATGATATGTATAAATAAATGTCAGGTTAAATGAATAACCATGTAAAAAATGTGTTTGTATAAGATAAGTTGTTTGTAAATCAATGTTTTGTGAAAAGTATGATATTTGTATAAAATGTTATATGTCTCAAACTGAAATGATTCAAATAACGCTACGACATGTAATACCATACAAACACTTATATATAGGAAGTACCAGCGGCGTATCCACCATGCTTGTATCATATTACACACGCCTCGTTACTTAAATCACTTACTCAAACCAAACCATCAAGATGTAATGTTTAACAATTGTAGAAATGTTTATGTATGGTCAAATACGGTTCACACGGTTCATAGATACAAACGGTTCACAGATACAAACGGTTCACAGATACAAACGGTTCACAGATACAAACGGTTCACAGATACAAACGGTTCACAGATACAAACGGTTCACAGATACAAACGGTTCACAGATACAAACGGTTCACAGATACAAACGGTTCACAGAGTCAAATAGTTATAAACGGTTCAAAATGTAATATACTGTGTTCATATGCTGGATGAGCATATGCAACAAATTGTAATGTAAAACAATGTACTAAGTATGCACACAATGGACATACATAGCATGAAATGTAATGAAATCATGTACTATAATGTACTAACAAACATAGCAGGTATATGATGTGAAAACAGGAAAGCATGAAAGTAACAAGTAGGCACATGTGTTTCACCCCAAAACAGTTTGGAAAACAGTAAAAGAGGGGTCTATGTACTCACTTGAGATTTCTTAGTAGTCCTTGAGTAACAACCAAACAATGCTAGAGATCGCGGATATCAAACGGCACCTAATATAGGTAACTATGTTAATAACCGGACCTAAATCGGATGATTGGATAGAATGAGGGTTCGTAAACCAAACGAGTATAGAGACTCGTGTCATATGGTTTAACAAAGCCTTCATGCTAAATGAAACCTAACCTAAGTGCTTACGACCCATTACGACTCATTAAGGTAGCTTATGCTACTTTAACGCGTCGTTCGCGTAGAACGCGTTCGGACCGCCTAACTAGTCCTATGACAAGTGTTATATGCCTAAACATGTTACATAATCAGTAATGTGACAAAAGTTTAGGTTACATATGCTTAATTACCAATTATACATGAAAAGGGTATTCTGGTAATTTACCTAAGGCATATAAACTACCTATCATACAACTACTCAAACGATGTGACCATAGGGTATAACCTCGGAAGGTTATTCCCTACCTACTATGGTCACCTAATGTATTTGGTCGGATCCTAATGATCGACCAAATGGGTCGGGTTCGAAGGTATAAGCGATTTATTAGATCGCTTACCCTACGACCCTAGACAACGTGGTAATCAGTAGGCATAGTCCCAAGGGACTATAACCAACGTGATTACACTCACGTTGCGAAGTTCAAACGAACTTCGCATTGACCATAAACTGGTCAACGCAGAAAGTCAAACAAAGTTTGAATTTCAGACTCGAAAAGACTCGAAAAGCAATAAAAGAACGAAAGAATACTTACGAAGGGTCCCCGAATGCTAATCGTGATCAAAATAACTCAGGTATGAAACAATGGTTCCAACTTAGAGTCTTTTTAATCAGATTCTTGTGGGTTTTGCAATGGGGGTGGATGGGTATTTATAGTTTTCGGGTAACCGTTAAGATCGTTTCATGGAAACCGTGCTCGAATCTTGTGCGTACACTTGTTGGAAAGTTATGGTGGCTAAAAATGATCCCCCATGAGCTGAAAGGGCAAGTTAGAATGTGTGGGTGTGGATTAAACAGCTGGAATCAGCTGACTAATCAATCTTATCTGTTCTGGAAGGCTGACGCGGCCCGCTTCAGGATACACCAAAACTAATGCGGGCCGCATGGGGGTTCTGATCAGAAAATAAGTTTCAAAAATGCCAGTTTTGGTCCCTGTTGTGTATTTAAGCCATTTCCGACACTTCTAAGGCCCGTAAAGCCAACTTTAAGGCCCTAAAATGATGCCTAAATATTGTGGACATGAAACATGCTCAAAAATATGCCGGGTGTTGGTTCGTTTGGTTGTACGAACGCGATGTTCGCTTAATTACGACGGAATGCGCACAAGCGCGAAAAACGATCCAAATGGCGTGACGAATGGATTTTTCTTATGCCAAACACTAAAGTAAAATGTTTTAGTGCTTACATAAATTTTTGGATGTCCGGATGTATTCAGAACGTAAGTTATGCGCGAAAGTGCAAACTTGTGCACTTTTTGACGCTTTTAGTCCCTGAATGACCCAAAAGTTTATTTTAGCACACCGAACCCCTCAAAGCCTATTTCTAAGCTATGTAAAGGATATTTATGGTATGTTTAACTTATGGACATGTTCCGGAATATCTGTTACAGTTCAAATTGGCATACTTTCGCAGTTTGTCAACTTTAGTCCCTGTAAGCGAATAAACTAGATTTTGCCATACCAAAGCCTTCAAAACTTATTTCTAAGTTATGTAAAGGTTAATTAAGGTATGTTAAGCCTATTTCACTATTCCGGAGTGTTTGTTGCGTTAAACTGGTTATATTTACGCATCAGTGCGCGTATAACCTTCCAGAAAGCGATTTAGAGCTTGAAATCGAACAAGAGTTGATATGTGCAAAAGATACACATATTTATACAGATCCCAAGTATGAAATACAATATTTCATTGGCTTGGTATTTGTTTGATGGTTGAAGTGACACAGGTGTCACAGTTCATCATGTCCATAAATGCGGCTGGGGCATTGGTTAAACCAAATGGCATGACAGTAAATTCATAATGACCATACCTTGTTCTGAATGCGGTCTTAGGAATATCCTCTTCCTGTACCTTTAATTGATGATATCCTGACCTTAAATCGATTTTAGAGAAAAATCGAGCTCCTTGCAGTTGATCGAACAGATCATCGATTCTCGGTAATGGGTACCGATTCTTAATTGTGACCTTGTTTAATTCACGGTAGTCAATGCACATACGCATTGATCCGTCATTCTTTTTAACAAACAGTATTGGCGCTCCCCATGGGGATGAACTTGGCTATATGAATCCCTTCTCTAATAATTCATCTAACTGTTTCTTCAGTTCCTGCATTTCGACGGGTGCCAAACGGTAAGGTGCTTTGGCAATCGGTGCTGTTCCTGGTAGCAGGTGAATTCTGAATTCAACTTCTCTATCTGGCGGTAGTCCTGGTAATTCTTCTGGAAATACATCTGAAAACTGATACACTACTAGGATGTCTTTTAATTCTTTTCCTTTAGTGTTAGTGATTATAGAAATCAAATACACTAGAGACCCTTTTCTTATATAACTTGTAGTTTTCATCACAGAGATGAATTTAGTGGATCTAGAGGGCTTATCTCCTTTAATAGTGATCTTTTCACCTTTTGGTGAATTTACTTGAATTGACTTTTGATCACATAAAATACTGGCTTTATTGGCTATTAACCAATCCATTCCTAAAACAACATCAAATCCTGCCAGATTCATGGGATAAAGGTTTGCCATAAACTTTTGGTTTAAAAATTCTATTCTTGCTCCCTGCAAGCTTTCAGAAATCCTAACAGTTTCTCCATTTGTTGTCTCTAATAGACATTCTTGTGGTAGTTTAGTTAATGACTGATTTAGAAGTTTGCAAAACGAAGTATTAATAAAACTATGGTTTGCACCAGAGTCAAATAATACTTTAGCAAAAACATCATTAACTAAAAACGTACCAGCTATCACGTCTGGAATCATCTTGGCTTCATCTGCAGTCAGAACGAACGCTCTAGCATTTTTAGTGTTCCTGTTGTTCACAGCTGGAGCCAATTTCGGACAATTCGGCTTGATGTGACCTTTTTCTCCACAGTTGAAGCACAGTTCATTACTGGATTTTCTCCTACAATCTTCTTCCTTGTGTCCTGGCATCTTGCAAAAATTGCAAAGAGTGGAGCATTTTCCCGAATGCTTTTTCTTGCAGACCTTGCAGAATGGTGTAGAGGTAGAACCCATATTCCTGCGGTTGTAATTCCCAGAACAGAATTCTTGGGTAAACCTTTGGGTTAGGTTTTTCCTCTGTTCTTCTTCTCTAGTACGGATTAATTCATCTGTCAATGTATTTGCTAGTTCTACAGCTTCTTCTATAGTTTGAGGTCTAGTTGCCTTGACTACATGTCTAATCTCTCCAATTAATCCCCAGATGTAACGAGAGATTAATACCGGTTCAGGTGATGCAAGGGTTGGTACTATTCTAGCATATTTAAAGAACGTAGTAGTATACCCCTTACTATCTACCCCGGTCATCCTAAGGTTCAGAAACTTATTCGCTATCTGTTCCTTTTCATTGGGAGGGCAGAATTTTATTTCTACCATATTCTTAAATTCCTCCCATTCCATGTTGTATATCCTATCACTTCCTCTTGATTGGAGGATAGTGTTCCACCATTCTAAGGCTGAGTTTTTAAACAAGTTAGAAGCAAACATTATCTTATCTTCTTCAGCACACTTGCTTATTTTTAAAACTGCCTCAGTCTTTTCTATCCAGCGTAGAGCTGCAATGGGTCCTTCATTGCCCGAGAATTCTATTGGTTTGCAGGACGAGAATTTTTTGTAAGAACAACCATAAGGCATGGTTCTTCTTCTTTTGGGAATGGGCGCTTGAAGTACGGGTCCATTGTTCACGCTGTGTTCTGGTTCAATTGGTCGCTTACTACTATGCTTACATTTATTATTCGCTTCCTGAACCGTTTGAATAATAAATGGCATTGCATCTATAATTCCTTGTGCCACTATGTGTTGAACGGCACTATTATCCATTTGGTTTCCATTGTTATTGACGCTTGGATTTTCATTAACCAAGTTAATGTTACTCTGGTTATCGTTATCCAGATTTCCTTGATTTCCTTGATTTCCTTCGTCGGTCATCTGAATTTTAAACGGTTACCACATATTAATATCACAAAATAATATTTTAATATAGCCAATCACATGACACGCATTTTGGTCAAAAGCGTCGATCATTGCGACTTTACTCTATTCATATATTATGCATCTATTACACAACAGTACTGAAATTGAAATTACAATACCAACTGAAATAAAATTACATTAATAATAGTAGGCATCCGTACACACATATTTTATTTTATTTTATTTTATTATATTATTATTATTACTATTACCGTCTCACCCATCACATCTACAGATATGGATTCATCCAGAAATCCATATTGCGCTCGTCATACTTCCAGACGAGTCGCTCTCCCACCTGTCTCATTCGTTCACTATTCTCTAAAATTTTCTCACCAAATGTCCTAAGTTCTTGTACGTTTTCTGCACTCATTGGGGGTGCAGGTTATAGGACTGGGTTCAGAATCTGGGTTGCGAGTTCCTGGTATGGAGGTGTAGGTGCCTGGAATCGGTAAGGATCTTCTAAAATCTCCCTAATGTATTCATCGTGGTAATAGGGATCTAAAGGATCCAAACCTGGGTAGGCTCCTATGTTTGGCATGGGCATGTCTTCATGTATCGGGTAACGTTGCACATAATCCCTACTGTCGTCCCACCAGGGGTCATAATTTGGCTCTAGGGGATTTGGTGTTGGTACCCTAGGTATTTCCTCCGGGTTGAAGTCATGCATCTCTACTTGATTTTCAGGGTTCTCTATCTCCATGGGTTGGTCAGGGATTGGTAGTTGTGGTTGGGGTGCTATTATTTGTTCTAGATTTGGGTCAGCTGCAGTGGTTGCTAGGATGTGGATGTTGGCTATACCCCTATTTATCATGTCCTGGGCATAGGCATCGGTTTCTCTCTTGGCTGCTGCTAGTACTCTCTATTCTTGTAACTTTTTCATACGTTTTCTACGCTCGTGTGCCCCTCGACTGAACCATCCCCTCTTTTTCTGAGGAAATGGCTCTTCTGACTGAGCCTTAAACACAAAGATTCCTTCTTCCGTATCAGCAGAGTACCCTGAGAGGGCAGGCTGAGAAGAGGAGGTGCCTTCGCTTCTAGGCGAACCAGACAATTGACGGTACGCGTCAGATGGTCCTTGGTCGCTTATACTGTAAACTAACAAATAGTCAAATAACACATAACAATAAATACAGTTATGCACGTATTCCCGTAATTTATTTCCTAACGGATTGAATTTTGATGTCAGCAGAACGCTTCTGTGGCTGAATCAGTGGCTTAGCTCTGATACCACCTTCTGTCGCAACCCCCGATCCCTAATCCCCGGGAACGGGCGGCCGCGAGCCTGTTTCGGTGGTATCGCGTATTGTCTAATTTGGCAGCGGAATTTTTTCATCAGGACCATAGTTAGGAAATATTTGATCAGAGTAAAATACCACATTTTCATAATATTAAACATATGGGATAAAATCCAAGTTCTTAGTACACACATTTTCATAGGAATAAATCCTATTTTATTTATTAAAAACATCTATTTCAATTTAGGTAACTTTATTGCCACTTTTCCAAGCCTTCAGTGCTGTCCACCTGGCTTCTATTTGTCTTTCACAGTTTGTTACCTAAAACGCGTTTTAAAAACATTTGTCAGTGGAAATACTGGTGAGTGAATCCCAGTTTAATCAAGTTTAAATAAAACCCATTGTACAGTATTGAGGGCGATCTCGCAATAACATTTGTTTCCAAGTTATATCAATTAACATCCATGTTACTGTCAGACCCGACTTGTGGAAATGTTACTCCTTGACCAGGTGGTAACAAATTTTGTATACAAAACCCCAACATACTCATGATAATTGTATTCTTACAAATACTCAATAACTGCTTAATATATAATTAATTAAGTGAGGTTTTGTAAAAACAATTCACAAAAAGGTTTACAAAAGCGGATAAACTCACATTGCTGTCTTAGATTTTCTGTAAGGGTTTCCTGAGAATTATCTATAATTTACACAAATGCACACGTGTTAGTATAATAACCCATTTTAACATTAGTAATACCCTCCCTGAGACGGCATTCCAACGACTACGTCGGGCAGAACCACGACAGCCGTTACGGAACCCTAGATCAATCGGGCAGCGTATCTAATACGTATCCAGGGGTTATATTACTTACAACGGAGCAGAACTTCGCTATTTAGGGAGGTATAATACCCGAGTATTATACCTATAATTCAGATTTGAGAGAAAGATTTCGAATTTGAACGATTTCGACTGAAGATCCGATGGCCTCTTTATATAGGGCCTCACCATGGTTTTCTTGCGGCCCGCGTAAAACAAGGCAAGGGCCTTACGTGGCCCGCGTCAACTATAGTCAACGCGTAGCTTGGCTAGGTCATCAGGTAGGTTCGCCGGGTGTTGGGCCACGTGGCGGCCCAGGGTCGTGCCACCTTTAACCCTGTCGCGGCCCGCGTAAAGGTTAGGGTGGGGTTTACGCGGCCCGCCTCAACTCAAATTTCATATTTTTAATTAAATTTAATAATATTTAAGGTATTCGGGGCCCGTTTTCACGTATGGGGTGTATTTTTGGACATATTGGGATATTTTAAAATATTTCGGGGTGTCCGAAAAATATTCGAGGGTGTCGGTTTATTTAGGATTGTTACAGATGACCATTCGATCGAATGGTTAATCGATCGAAGTGGTCCGAAGAGTTGGGTTTCAGCGTTTCGTTTTGCGTGCTGAGCGTTGCGATGCGTTTAAGCGAGTATCGATTAAGCGATGTGATAGATTAATAATATACGCACACAAATCCAGTATCTAACATACAATCAACGTATTTATCTTGCGTTTAGCGTTTGCGATTCGATTGCGTTGCGATAGAGCTGCGATTACGTTTTGATTAATCACCACAAACGTAAAGTAAACATGCACAAGTAACACATAAATAGCACACACACGTAAAACAATATATAGAACCTATAAATCAAGCTGCGAATGCGATTGTGATGCGTTTAGCGATATAGCGATAAGTAGATTAGCGTTTAACATGCGATTCAACCTCGATTATCATAGATACTCCACATAATACAACTAAAGTAAGCAAATAATAGGATTCGATTACAATTCAAGAAAGTGCAGTCAATAATTAAGCAAGGAGTGACAGATCGCATTTAGCAATCTTTTCTTCCTTTAACTTTGACTTTGACTTCCAAAACGCGGGTTGTTATAGCCTCCCCAACTTTAGGGAATTTCGTCCCGAAATTAGGCCATAGGCGTAACAAATAACTGTGGGTATTTCGCCTTCATGTCACTTTCGAGTTCCCAGGTGAACTCTGCGCCGCGTTTGCCTTCCCAACGAACCTTCTCAATGGGAATGCGTGAGCGCCTGAGTTTTTTGGTTTCTCGGTCCATGATCTCGATAGGCTTCTCCACGAAGTGTAATGTTTCGTCCACTTGTAGATCCTCAAGTGGCACTTGTAAATCCTGCTCGGCTAGACACTTTCTGACGTTCGATACATGGAAAGTCGGGTAGGCGTTGCTAAGTTCCTCCGGTTGTTCGATTCTGTAGGCCACTTTCCCAATTCTTTCCAGAATTTTAAAGGGTCCAACATAAGAGGCGCGAGCTTTCCTATCTTACCAAATCTGATCACACCCTTCCAAGGTGAAACCTTTAGGAGTACGTGATCGCCAACGTCAAATTCAAGGGGCTTGCGGCGTCTATCGGCGTAACTTTTCTGACGACTCCAAGCTTTCAACAGATTGTCTCGAATTTAGAGGATCTTGTCGGTCATTTCTTGCAGCAACTCAGGACCGGTTATTTGCGCATCTCCGATCTCATGCCACACAATCGGCGATCGACATTTTCTTCCGTATAATGCCTCAAATGGTGCCATTTGTATGCTAGAATGATAACTGTTATTGTACGAGAATTCGACCAAAGGTAAGTGCGCGTCCCAATTACCATCGAAATCTATGACACATGAGCGAAGCATGTCTTCAAGGGTGCGAATCATTCTTTCAGTCTAACCGTCGGTTTGGGGGTGGAAAGCGGTACTTAGATTGAGAGTAGTACCGAGAGCAGATTGAAATGTTTCCCAAAGACGCGAGGTAAACCGACCATCACGGTTAGAGATGATATCACGAGGCGTCCCGTGTCGACAGATAATTTCATCGGTGTAGATTCGGGCTAGTCGTTCTACCTTGTAGTCTTCTCGTATCGGCAGAAAATGAGCGGATTTAGTCAAACGATCGACGATAACCCAGATGCTATCTTAACCTGAAGGTGTATGCGGAAGTTTTGTTATAAAGTCCATGGCTATGCTTTCCTATTTCCACATCGGGATCTCGGGTTGCACAAGCAAGCTAGAAGGTCTTTGTTGCTTGGCCTTGACTTTCGAACAAGTCAGGCACTTCGAAACGTAGATTGCGATATCCTTTTTCATTCCAGACCACCAATACCGTAGACGAAGGTCATGGTATATCTTGTCGGCACCGGGTGAATGGAATATCGAGACTTATGCGCTTCAGTCAACAATATATCTTGAAGGTTATTGCGACTTGGAATTGAGATGCGATCTAGATAGTATAGAATACCGTTCAATTTGGTGACAAAGTGTGAATCAGCTCCACAATTTTTCATTTCATCTCGTATGGTATCTTCTACGAAACAGGCGTGTTGGGCATCACGAATCAAGGCTTTGAGGTTGTGTTGGGCATGAATATTATGAACGCTATGTAAATATCTTCGTCTGCTTAGAGGAACAACCACAACATTTGTTTGCCAGGGTGGTAACGAATCTCACAGTCGTAATCATTGAGAAGGTCAACCCATCGGCGTTGGCGCATATTCAGTTCCTTTTGGCTGAGGATGTGTTTTAGGGTCTTATGGTCGGTGAAGATCGTACACTTAGTACCGTATAGGTAGTGTCGCCAAATCTTCAACGCAAAAACAACTGCGCCTAGCTCGAGGTCGTGGGTCATGTAGTTCTTCTCATGGATCTTGAGCTGACGAGAGGCGTAAGCGATAACCTTGTCCCGTTGCATGAGAACACAACCAAGACCAAGGTTCGAGGCATCACAATAGACAACGAAGTCATCGTTTTCGTCGGGCAGAGCGAGAACAGGAGCATTGCAGAGCATATGCTTTAGAGTTTTAAAGGTAGTCTCTTGTTCGGTTCCCCAAACAAAAGGTTTGTCTTTATGCGTCAAAGAAGTAATCGGGATGGCGATTTTCGAGAAGTCGGCGATGAATCGACGGTAATAGCCCGCCAATCCGAGGAGCGAACGAACATCGGATGGTGATTTTGGAGTAACCCAGCTCTTAACAGCTTCAATCTTCGTGGGGTCGACGTGTATACCTTGACTATTGACGATGTGACCGAGGAATTGAACCTCCTCTAGCTAGAATTCACACTTGGAAAATTTGGCATAGAGTCGATTCCCTTGGACTAATTCGAGAACCAAACGTAGATGTTGCGCATGTTCGGTTTTCGACTTCGAATAGATAAGGATGTCGTCGATGAATATGATGACGAAGCGGTCAAGATACGGTTTGCACACACGGTTCATCAAATTCATGAAGACCGCAGGAGCATTGGTTAAACCAAAGGGCATTACGACGAATTCATAATGGCCATATTGGGTTCGGAAAGCGGTTTTCGGTATATCTTCCTCCTGAATGCGTAACTGGTGATAGCCTGAGCGTAAATCAATCTTCGAGAAACACGTTTCACCTTGTAATTGGTCAAATAAATCGTCGATTCGAGGCAGGGATAACGATTCTTGATAGTCAGCTTATTCAACTCCCTATAGTCGATGCACATTCGGAACGACCCGTCCTTCTTTTTGACGAAAAGTACTGGTGCGCCCCATGGAGAGGTGCTAGGGCGAATGAAGCCTTTGTCAAGTAATTCCTGGAGTTGACTCGAGAGTTCACGCATTTTGGACGGAGCGAGGCGATAAGGAGATTTAGCAACAGGATTGGCTCCAGGAATGAGGTCAATACGAAAATCGATATCACGACTCGGGGGTAAACTAGGTAAATCATCAGGAAAGACTTTAGGAAAATCACGAACCACAGGCACCTTGTCTATTGCCTTAACTTCCTTTTTCTCCGCTACTACAATGTGTGCCAACAAAAGCTTTGTATTCCTTGCGGAGATACTTGCTCGCTTGGACGCACGACATAAGTTGGAGCTTCTTCGATGCGACTTCACCATAAACGCAAAGTTGATCACCATTAGCGAGCGAGAAACGAATCATTTTATCAAAGCAAACGACTTCAGCACGATTTTCATGAAGAAAATCCATGCCTACTATGATATCAAAACTACCAAGCTGCATCGGGATAAGATCGATAGGGAAAACGTGATTGTTGAGTTCAAGAGTACAATCATGTAGGACAGAACGTACGGTTACTATTCTTCCAGTGGCAACTTCAACATCGAACGTCAAGGGGAGATGGGCGTGCTTACAATTGAGGAGCTTTTCGAATTCTAACGACACAAAACAGTTATCGGCTCCAGTATCAAATAAACACGAAGCATATACACCATTTACGAGAAACGTACCATTAACAACATTGTTATCTACTTGAGCCTTGCGTGCGTTGATGTTGAAAGCACGTCCGCGGGCTGCTGGCTGCTGCTGTTGATGTTGAGGCTGCTGCTGCTGTGGCTCTTGCTTCACCACTCTGTTGGGGCACATGTTTGAAAAGTGGTTGGGATCACCACATGCAAAGCAAACTCTAGCATGGATCACGGGTGCAGGAGCTTGTGGGCCTTGGGGAGCAGGAAGGAAAGCTTGTGCTGCAGGAGCTTGACCTTGACCTGGAGCTGAAGCTTGACGTGGACCAATACGGCAGTTAGAAGTAAAGTGGCCGTACATGTTGCAGTGAACACAGAATCTGCAAGCAATCCCCACGGGATGATGATAGGTGCAGGTAGGGCAGAGCGGGTGAGGACCAGTATATGCACGCTTGGCCGGTGGTGCATGGGTCACCGTTGCCGCTACTTGGCGGTTTTGGGGCTGCAGTTGAGCAGGTACTGTTTGGAGCGAAGTGGAAGTTGTGACAGCGCAATTTTTGCCACTGTTGTTGTTGTTCTTTCTCTTGCGTCGGGAGGACTTTGAAGCTTGCAGTGCGGCGGCGGTTTCAGCGGTGGGAGCGGTGGTTGCTTGATGAAGGCTCTTTGGAGTGTTCTTGAAGTACCCAGCGAGAACTCGCTTGTCGTTTATCTCAACAGCGAGTAGGTAAGTTTCTTCAATTGTTGTTGTCATCGCGGCTTGCACGAAGTCAGCAACACAATCCGGTAAGGCTCGAATGTACTTCTTGATCGTCATGTCAGGTGTTGCCACCTGGCCTGGACAGATGATACTCAGCTATTTGAAGCGTGCAGTAAGACCAGCGTTATCGCCACCGTCTTGTTTGATATGCTAGAACTCATTCTCCAACTTTTGAAGCTCATGAGGTGGGAAAAATTCCTTCATCATGAGGTCTTTCAGCTCCTCCCAAGTGAGCCCAAAGGCTACATCATTCCCACGTTTGTTCCTTTCGGCCGTCCCCACTCCAGAGCCCCGGACTGGAAGACGCCGGTAGCGTTGACAGTTCGTAGGTGTTCCGGACATCCGCTCTGACGGAGCGTGACTTCGATCGAATCGAACCATTGAAACATCGCGGTAGGTCCGTCTTCTCCAGTAAAGTCTTTCGGGCCGCATGCCTTAAACTGCTTATAGTTTTCGCAGAAACTATAAGACTATATTCATTAGATTCGTTTTTGTTATTTTTATTTAGTGCGAAAACAAAACCTGTAGAGTAAAAATTTCGGGGACGAAATTTCCTAAACAGGGGGAGACTGTGACACCTGGCTTTTCAGGCAGTACCGTACAATTGTAACACGTATTGTGAATAGGTAACAGGGGTGTATTTGACTGATTATGATGTTATTATATGATATTTAATGAGTTGGTAAATTTAAACCTTGATAAAAATTATGTTGGCAACGATAAGATAAACGCTTATCGCGTAACGGTTAAAATGCGAAAAGAACGTCGGTGACCACCCGATTAGTGTTAAAATCCTAAAAATAGTCTGTTATGATTAGAATAGTAATTTTAATTAAATTCGTGAGGAAAAATTAAAAAAAAACGCTAAGAAACTCTATTTTTCGAGTTTAAGCGCGTACCGCGCGTATTAGACAAAATACTGTCAACGCAGCCAGTCAAGGCAACTGGTAATTATTTTAGTAATAATTCAGTGTGATTATTTTTATAGAATGATAAAAATAATTTAAAACACATTAAAACGGGAATAAAACGCTAGATAAAATACCCGGTATTCAGTAAAACACCCGTTTTAGTATATATATAGGGAGAAGATCATGCGAGAACCACCTCTTATTGCGAGAACCGCGAGAACCAATGTGAACACAATCAAAAATGCCTAAAAATAGCTAAAAATCACACAAAAAATTTTTTTTTGAATTTTTTAATATTTTTTATAAAAAAATCGCTACTTTTCGAAGCAAAAAAATTTTTTTTTTTTAAATTTTTTTTTTTTTTTAAATTTTTTTTTTTTTGGCTTCGAAAAGTAGCGATTTTAACATAAAAAATTCATGCGAGAACCACCCTTATTGCGAGAACCAATGTGAACGCAAAATAAGATCTAAAAAAAATAAAAAAAGCACTCAAAAATTTTTTTTTTAATATTTTTTTAACAAAAATCGCTATATTTAGTTACCAAAAAAAAAAAACTTTTTTTTTCGAGTAACAGTTATCCATGCACATGTGCATCTGTATCATTACTTCAATAATTTACAATACCATCTGTAATACACTACTTTTTACATTACCAATATTCAAAATACACATGTGCATCATTAGGTATAACCATGATATAATATGTTTTGGTACAAAAAGTTTATGATTTTGAATGGAGAAGTAGGCCCATATACATGTTTTTTGGTTAGTTATATCTAGTGGTTGATGGTTTGGCTATAGTTGTTACTTTATGATGTAATATGATGATTGGATGGTATAAATGGTGTTGATATACATGTAATAAAGTCAAAATATTGGTAATGGTATTGTATTATGGATGGTAGGAGGTAATGATATTGTATTATGGATGGTAGGAGGTAATGGTAGTGTATTTTGGATGGTATGATATATGAAAGGGAAAGTGTATTCAAAGTAGTGTACCAAAACACCTTATTTCATGTTGATACATATAGATGCACATGTGCATTTCTAATATTGGTAATGTAGAAAGTAGTGTATTACATATGGTAGTATAATGAAAGTGCAATTGTCTAATATTTGTAATGAGTTACGAAATTTGTCAAAGAAATGATACATATGCACATGTGCATGTTTGTGTATTATGGATGGAATGATAGATGAAAGAGAAAGTGTATTAAAAGTAGTGTACTAAAACACCTTATTTCATGTTGATACATATAGATGCACATGTGCATTTCTAATATTGTTAACGTAAAAAGTAGTGTATTACATGTGGTAGTGTAAATGAAAGTGCAATTGACTAATATTTGTAATGAATTACGGAATTTGACAAAGAAATGATACATATGCACATGTGCATGGATAACTCTTACTCGAATTTTTTTTTTAATTTTTTAATTTTTTTATTAACAAAATATAGCGATTTTTTCAAAAAAAAATAGTAAAAAAATAAAATCAAAATTTTTTAGTGTTTGTTAGATTTGTTTAGGAATTATTGTTTGTGTTCACACTGGTTCTCGTGGTTCTCGCAATAAAGAGTGGTTCCTAACGGATCTTTGTCCTATATATATATATATATATATATATATATATATATATATATGTGTATGTATAATATGAATGCATGCAAAAAAATGTAAGAGGTGGGACAAGTGGCGGCCCAAAGGGGTGCCAACCTCTTCTCTATGCTTCCATTATGACACATGTTAGAGTTTGAAATATGTGCTAATCATCATGTCCTCCATAAACTTACAATAACCAAGAAATCAAATTCAAAACACTCCATACCCTCTCTCTCATGAACCACGGCCGAACACCCTCTATACCTCTTCCATTTTCATTTTCAAATCAATTCTTGAAGATTTGATGGCATTCCAAGGTGTTTCCAAGTGTGTTTAAGTGATTTGAAGGCCAATCCATGGAGTTTTTAAGAAGGTGCAAGTTTTTTATCACAAAAACCATCATCAAAAACCCATTTATATTCTTGAAAGGTATAAATTACTTTTAAAAATAAATGTCGTGTTTCTTGATAATGATAATGATGGAAAGTTTCTCAAAAGCTTGGAATTATTCACAAACTTGGAAATCTAAACAAGAAAATCGATTTTATCAAACAAAAATGGAAGTGAATATGTGTGTGTGTGGCCGTGAGTGTGTATGAGTGTGTGTTAGAGTTGTATTTTGTTAATATGTCAAGTTTTGAAAGAAATGATGCTTGAAAGATTCAATGCATGTATGATAGAAAGTGATCTATGTGAAAAATATTGTGATTAGAATAGATTGATGAGAAGTCATAATTGGATATATGATGTGATATGTAAAAACATGATATTAATGTGTTCTTGAGTATGATTAGAACATAAAAAGATGATAATGATGTTGTATGAGTGCATTAGATATATTTACTTGGACATGCATGATGAAAGATGAACATGAAATAATGATTTGAATATGATTTGATAAAAATAAAGTATGATCAGAATCTAAACACTAAAAATATGGATATTTGAAGTGTTAAATGGTATAAAACTTTGTCATAATGTTTACTAGCTTTGCATGTTGTACTTGGTGCTTTAAAAGTTGTAAAATGCGTGAAATCGCATGCTTTATGTGACTTACACAAAAACTGCACTAATCTGATTATGATCACTATTTTAATCAGTAAATAACATGCATTGTGTTAAAATATCAAGTCGTTTCGAGTTGGGATGATTATAGCAACGTTTAACGCAAAACTATGCGTTAAAACGGTCAAAAATCGGCTTTTCGAGTGATATTTATAAAACTGATTTAAATCAGTAAGTAAACTGATATTTTTAGTTTAAAAATAAGTATTTTAACTAATTTTAAGTTTACTTGGTGTTTGGTTGGTCATACGTGACTTCCGACGCCCGAAATCGTTACCGAATCGCTAAAATACGCATTTTTCGATGAACACTAGTATGGGTAAATTTTGAGTGAACCTTATGTGATAAAATGTGTTAAGTGATTTAAACAGATAAATTTGATAATATGTTAAGTGTTAACTTGATAGTGGGAAATTTAGACCATACGTGTATACTTGTGCGTTTTGTGCGGTAGAAACGGTAAAAATTGCGTTAAATGTGTAACTTATTTGTCGAGCATGAAATTTGGTAAATATGAGATGTTTTATGTATATTTTCTTTAAAAATGATAAAATAGATAAGTTAACGAGCTTTCGCGTGTTTCGATGTTAAATTATGTAAACATTTATGTATATATATACTACGACGCGCAAATCGTAGATATATTACGTATAAACGGGAGAGTTAACGGATTTACACAATAATGGTCACCAATAAAATCGTTCAAGTCGCAAAATCATAAATATATATATATATATATATATATATATATATATACATATTAACGTGCCAACATAATAAAAAATGACAACTTTTCGAGAAAATCTCAAAGTTATGTGATAATTCTAAGAAATGGAGAAACTTAGGATTTTTGTGTTATGTGTACTGATTTAAAATCGTTCCTATATGTGTGTGTATATATATATATATATATATATATATAATAGGACGTGTAGAAATCAATCTCTGGGTTTGCGCTATTTAAAATACGCACCCAAAGGTGAGTGTCACTAAACCCCTCTTTTTATTGCTTTATATATTTTGGGGGTAGAATACGCTAAAAAGGGTTTATTAATGTTTTTGGAAATAAAACATACCTTTTGATATAAATTATATATTTTCATTGAAAATATATAGATTTTTGGGAATTATATATATATTTCGGGATGAAATGGTTTTGGAGAATAAATACGTTTCTGGTGGAAACGGGATTATGCACGGTGTTTGGGGGAAAAAAGACCATGTAGTTGGTGCGGTGTTTCCGAAGAGAAACAGACCGTAACATTGGGACGAATGCCGGCCTGATCTCAAGGGAGGGGATCAGGGGATTCGTACAACATCGTGTATTAAATTGTCATATTAGTAGGATATATATATTGTACGTGAGACAGACATCATATTGTTCTTCGAGAAAGAACCATGCGCCCATGATGTCGTTTAATCATTTAAGTAATGTACGCGAGGAATTGTTGGTAGATCTATCGGGTTGACAACCCCGTCGTGACTGGTCGCCCTGGGTCAAGCGACGAATTTTGATTCTGTTTATTGTCTAGCATTGATTATCCATGCATGGTTAATATATAGTTCGTATCGTCTAGCTAACATACGAGTCTGAAAATTGACACAATAATTTAATATACAAAACCTGGGTAGTAACAATATTGTCGGGTTCATGAAACTGCGACGGAAGGCCCATGGATTTTATTAAGGAAGTAAAACGGACTTTCAAAATTATATGGATGTTTTTCAAATAAACACCTAAACAGAGAGTTTTCCTTGGAATAAAATTGTTTGTAAGTGAATATGTGAACTCACCTTCCTTTGTGCTGACTCTTGATTTTTAACGTGTTCTACAGGTACTTGAGTTCGACTTCGGGAATTATGGCGTATCTTGTGGTTGTTGATGCATGTTTTGTTACTTAATAATGTTGGACTAACTTTTAAAACTTCTGGGACGAATGTAATAAGATCCATGAGGATCATAAACAACTTAACTATGTCATGGTTGTATCGTGTCTTAAAACGTAATGTTTAAATAACTTACATTTAAAACATACTAAAATGTCTAACAATTAAATGCATCGATCGACAAGATATAAATGGGCACCAACTTCCGTCTCCACTAAGTTATATATTCCGCTGCGACGTTTTTGGGGTGTGACAGAAGTTGGTATCAGAGCCATTGGTTGTTAGTGAACTAGATGTTTTCGGAGGAAAACACTAGACTTCAACTGGAGAATTTTGAAATATAAAATCCAAAATTCTCGAAGCCAAGAATTTTAAATAAATATAGAAAATTTTTATCATGTATGAAAACCCTTATGTGTTTATGTGCATACGTGATTTTCTGTTTATTTAGGCCTTATGTGTTACTATTCACGTTGATCACACACTTACTTTGTACGGTTACGATATGTCACGTCTCGGTCTATTGAGCCATTAGTAGTCCTGCTCACTGATACTGTCGAGCCTACACTTGAGATTCTTTCGTCCGTCGTCACAGAATCGTTTGTTTTGCTATTCGAGTTACGTTTTTTGCTACACCTCTTTTAGTCTACACTCGTCGTAGGAAGAGGACTCGACCCGTTAGAGAGATCGCATCGACTTCAAGAGTTGAGATAGCGTCCACTATGAAGAGGCAGAAAGGGGTTTGGGTCAATCGCTCTCACTGTGATCGTCAGTTCGCCACGTTACGCGGAGGCATAGAGACGATAAAGGACTTAGAGGGACAGATGGACTGTTATTGTTGGTGCATACGTCTGTCGACTTCGTCTTGTATCGAGTCTTGTATTAGAATAGATAGATCAGGGCACGTAAAACGAGAAAACATGTTAAAAGGTTGATTTCGCACGAAATAGGCAACAACTATTTCGCACGAAATCACATGGCTATTTCGCACGAAATCACTATTTCGTGTGAACTTGATTTCTTGTGGACTATTCCGTGCGAAATACCTCAGCCTATATATAGGTGTCTTGTGATCTTCATTTGGTATGAAATAACTTTCCGGTTTCAGAGCCGAAGTGCTGCCGAAGTGTCTACTCGCTGTAAAACATTGTCAAATCAATCAAAAGACTGTTTAAAGTGATTTACAAGCTGAATCAACTTGATACGTTTGTTTTCGCCTCTCGTATTGAGCAAAAACTCTTCTGAACGACTCGTTTGGGTCAGAAAACGATCCTACAAGTGGTATCAGAGCTCAGGAGGAAGAGTTCTTACCAATTCAGCTCAAAATTCTGTTTTCTACATCTTCTTTTCAAAATTAAACAAGATTTGACGGTTAAAATGGTTTGAATTTCACACATTATAAGCAAAACTGTGTTTCAACAAATCCTTGAAAGAATCAGACCTAAAATTGGCCTAAAACTTGATCAATTTTGTCAAAAACAGATCGACATGATGACATCAGCAGTATTTCTCACGAAATAGAGATTTGATTTCGCACGAAATCACTTAGTTTCAGCTATTCCGCACAAAATCAGCTTATTTCGCATCAAACTGGTATTTCGTTTGGTTATTTCGCATGAAATCAGTCATTTCGTGTAAAAGGGTATTTCGTGTGAACTGTTTTCGTTTGAAGTTGTCTTCCAGGGTATTTCGCTTGAACAGGGTATTCCGTGTGAAGAGGTTATTTCGTTTGAAATTTGATTTCGTTTGAAAGTATCTGATCTGTGAAAAATTTCTACGAAACATGGAAGAAGAGTTTTATAACGCATTTGCTACTGCCCCGAGTACACCTGTTGCCATTGCCCAGAACATGAACATGGAAAATGAGACTGGAACTTTGCAAAAACCCCCGAAGTTAATGGGCATTGAGGAGTATTATGGTTGGAAAGATAGGTTTGAAAACTGGGTTCAAGCAAATCATTTGAGATCTTGGGAGTGTGTTGAGAAAAAATATGTTCTACCACGTACAGACTTGGGAGTTGAAAAGAAAATTTTTGAATTTACGGATAAAGAATGAGACATGTACAAAGCAGAAAAGATGATGATTAGTTTACTCCAGCAAGCTATTAAAGAAGATATATTCATATTTCTTCAACATGATAAAACTTCACGTTCAATTTGGGAAGCACTTCGAATTAAGTTTGAGGGAAGTGAGAAGATGATCAAGAGTAAAAAATCATTGTTAAAGAAAGAGTTTGATTTATTTACAAGTTTGCCGAGAGAAGATACAAAGAAATTGATTGAAAGATATTGTCACTTAGTACGGTCAATGTCATTGTTAGGTATCAACAAAGATCGTGAGGAATGGGTTGAAAAATTGGCTGATGCTTTACCTCAGAAAGAATGGGGTACATTTTTTATGATATTAAAGAATACTGGAGAATATGATGGTTTGATAATTTCTCAGTTCATCGAAAAAATTGAAGGACATGATCTTGAGCAACAAAAGATTGCTAGAATGAGCAATCCAAGTGCACAACAAGATGTTAAGATGTACTTCAAAGGGAGTGTTCAGAATGTCGAAGCAAGTCCGAAAATTCAAACTGCTTTCAGTGCAGAAAATTCATCTGGATCAGTCAATCAAAGTCCAAACAGCAGCAGTGGATTTTCCTCATACTCAAGTGTGAATCTGAAGGAATCAACCTCAAGTCATCAATTTCAAAGTTTAAACAGCAGTAATGGTCAAATTTTACACTGCAACATCGCGTTGCATCTTCAGAATGGTCAAAAATTTTCTGAAGAGGTTGCTAAAAGTCATATGGCGTTACTTGCTTCAGTGTTGGAATCATATGAAGGGTTGGTTGCAGGAAGGATCGGAAATCCTATGTTGACAAAAGAGGATTACGATCAGATTGATGCTGAGAAAATGGAGGTGATGGATATCAAATGGTGCTTAGCGAGTGTTTTGAGAAGAGCTGAAAATTTCAAGATGATTACAGGAAGAGATGATTTTTTGGATGCAAATGTTTCTACTTTGGGTTTTGATAAATCTAAAGTTACTTGTTTTCGATGCAGGGAAAAAGGACATTTCAAGAGGGAATGTACCAATCGAGAAGCAAATGGAGCAAAGAATCCGTTTGGTGGTAATGATTATTATCGAAAAGCCATATATCAACAAGTTGCTCATCAACCTTATCAACAAAAAGAACCACAAACTGCACATGCTAAAATGATCGAAGAAGCAAATAAGAAAGCTTATTATGGCATAATTGATCAAAATGATGAAAAAGTGACAGAAGGTTTCAGTTGGGACAAATACATTCCACCTGATTCAAAAGTAGTAGCTCTCATTGCACAAATAATTCAAGAGCCAGATTTGATGAGTGAATGGATGAAAGTGTTTGCTGATGATGAGAAGAATCAAGATGAAGAATCTAGTTCTTCAGATGATAGTTCAGAACAGACACAAGTGTTTGATCAATAATCAACTGATGACAGTGATGATGAGGAAGAAATGCATATTAATATTGCAAAAACTCATTTATCTCCTGAAAGTTTTCAATTTTATTTTGCAGATCGTGTGGAAAAGCTAAAGGAGAAACGTGCAGCAAAGAATCAGAAACAAGAAAAAAGAGAGATTGTTGCACAGGAAGAGAAGTCTGAACAGAGTAAAGGATTTGAGTTTGATGTAAAGGAAGTTGAAGTTGATGAAAAGGTAGTTGAAGTTGAGAAAGTAGTTGAAGTTGAGAAAGCAGTTGAAGTTGAAAAGATAATCGAAGTTGAAAAGATTATCGAAGTAGAAAAGATTGTTGAAGTCACAAAACCTTGCTTAAAGTGTTTGGAGTCATGCAAGCAGTGTGAAGAGAAAGATGAGAAATTGAGTGAGCAAGATAAGATGAAAGAAAATTTATTGTTCAATCTCAATTATGTGAAAGAATCATATGATGTGTTGAATAGAACGGTAACTGGTCTACAAAAGACAAATTCTGAAAGAGAAGATGCTTTAACCATGATGAATGCAGTGATGATGACAAAGCAGAAGGCTATCAATCATTATATTGAAGAATGTGCAAAGCTGAAGCAGGAGTTGGAAACAGAAAAGATAGAAAATGAAAGAATCAGACGATTACTGCAAAGTTATTCTAGTTCTGATTATTTGATTGATAGAATTTATCCAACTGTTGCAGGTATGGAAGCCTTTCAAGACAAGAAGACTGAAGAGAAGGATACTGGTAAGAAACAAAATGCAAATTATAATAAGTGTCTGCCTCCGATTTGGGAAGGTTATTCTCCCAGAAAACCAAATGAGGAGCAAGTCAAAAAGGCAGTCAATATAAAGTTAAAGTCTGAAACAACTGGTGATTTACCAGAAAACATTGACGTCACGTTTACATCGTCTTACACCGATCATGAGTCTGAGTTAATAAAGAAAGTGGTCGATCAGGTGTTGGATACGGATGAGGAGTCAGAGTCAAAGTCCGAGTCTGGAAGTTCGAGTTCATCAGTGGACAAGTCAAAGTCGTCGGTTAAAAGAGTTTACAATAAAGAATTCATGTTATCAAAATCTAATTTGAATGACGAACCAATCAAAGTGGCATATACTTTGAATGATTCAGACAAATTATATTCTGATGAGGAATTTCCAATAAGAGGTGTTAAAACTGAAATGATTAACAAGGTTTTCAAACTAACAGAAATCTATATTTCTGAAACAAAGGATGTCAATATTTCTAAAAAACCTAATTCTTACACCTCAAGAGTTTAACAACGTTTAAACAAGAAAAAGGGTTACAGTTCTGGTTCAGGTTATCAAAAGAAACCAAACCATAACAGTAACTACAAAAGAAAAGGTCTCGGTTTTATTCCACCGAAAAATTATAAAACAAAAACTGTATTTGTTTCAGGAGCAAGTTCGGAGGAAGAAGAAAAGAGCTCATTCTGGAAACAATCAAACAAAGAATTCTTTGCAGAAAAACAAAAATTTGAGAAGAATGGATTTTATCAGAGAAAAGAAACAAGAACCTGTTATCGATGTCAAGAAGTTGGTCACATTGCCTGGAACTGTCCAATGGCTACCAACACAAAACAAAAAGTTGTTTCTCAACTCAAAGAAAAGATTGTTGATAAAACCGAATCACCAACTGAAAAGTTCAAAGTTTTTAAAAATTCAACATATGAGGTTGGTGAATGTTCGAAAAGATTTTACAAGAAAAGAGTGAATCTTGACAATCAAAAATGGGTTGTAAAGAAATCTGATTTGAAATCTGGCGATGAACCTGATTCCACAAAATCAGAGGAGCCACAAATTGAGCTAAAAATAGAAACGTCAGTACCGCCAATGGATGATGTCAATTTTCCACCATTGCGGGCTGAAAATTTTAAACAAAAAGTTGGTAAAGTGGAAATTTCAAAACAATTCTATTCTGAGAAGAAAGAATTTGATGTTGAAAAAGTTTTCAATGGAAATGTGAAAAATATTTTTGGGAAGATGGTCGATGGGAAAGTAAAAGGGGTAAAAGATTTTTATGAAACAAAGAAGGCAACTTACACCCCGAGTGAAACAGAAGAGGTCACATCCAAGTTTGGTCAGGCTTGGATGTCCGTTTTTCATATGTGAAAAGTATGACTTGCCGGAGCTTCCAGGTTGGTAAGTGTGGAGCAGGTATCGGCATTTTTCTTGAATTTTATATGTTTGAGAAAATTTACAAGTGGTAAATCAGGGACATTAAGTTGTACTTGATTTTCTACAATTGGTACTTGTTGATTGAATTTAAAAATGTTATATTTTTCAAAAGGTTGAAGATGAAAGAACAAGGTGATGAATTGATTCCCTAACCTACAAGTAATTTTATGAAATCAACAAAACTAATTTTCCGGAAAAACCATTTGATTAAAACAAACTTAAGTGTTTTTAAATCATAATGGGAAAATAGTTTGTTGTTAGGGGGAGTTCTGATTGTTTATGCCAAGTGGATGGCGATTTGAAGCAATTCACAACAGTTGTCACTTTATTTGTACAGTTTATTTTCAAATTTCTTTAAATGTTTTAGGGGGAGTAAGAATTTTCAGAAAATCCAAAAACATTAGAAAATTTGAAAAAGTCAAAAACATGATAAAATTAAAAAAACGAGTTTTGTTGTGAAAAAGAGGAAATGATAGTACATCAGTAGACTATCACAGCATGCTAAAGAATTGGAAAGTCAAATGTGATAAACGGTCTCACTGATGATATGCCAGTTGGTTTTTACACATTTAGTAGATTGTGTCGAGATATAAACCTAAATTTCAAACTTACTTATATCGTGGGGAACATCTCTCGGATATATGGGTAACCCCCAAAATCTTGTTTGAAAGGTCCCTCTTTCTGAGATACTAAGTCTTTATACTCAGTGATATCTGGGGTATTATCCCGGGACTTCTGATTTTGCGGAAACAATGGCCTAGTCCCAGTATAATACTTTTCGCTTGCTTGAAATATAGCACCTCCCTCAGCATAAAAAATGATGAAACATTGAAAAATGCTAATCATGTGCCGTTGAAGAAAAGATTCTCTAAAGGGAACACACCAAAAGTCGAAGCCATCATCTCTCTGATTTTGCGGAAGCAATAGCCTGAGCTCTCATAGCCCTCGCATTTTAACCCTTTACAGATATCATCTAGGTATACTCACCTGTAAGACTGAATATTGGGATCTGGATACGGGAGTATATTCTGAGGTGGAACACGCGAATAAGTTCAAGTGCTTAAAACATTAATCTCGTATCTCGAAACAGTTGAACTTTGTGTGAAAATTTAAGTGGATCAGTATACTGACAATCTAAGTGAATCGTTTAGAACTTAAAATGTTTAAAGCTTAACGGTGCTAGTGATTGGTCTCAAAAACTAATATGATCATCTTACACAAGCTCACAAAAATATTGTCTGTAAATATTTCTTTACTGTATTTTCTTTTAAGTTCAAAAATCCAAAAATATTTTCGGTGTGTTTTAGCTTAAATTTAAAAAAAAAAAACAAAAAAAAAATCCAAAAAGATTTTCGACAACTGATGTTGAAGAGCTGATTTTCAAAATTCCAAGTGCTAAACATGATGAACAAAAGGTTTGGGAGAATTTGTTTGAGATAAAAAAAATTGTTTAAAAAAGAAAAATGGTATTTCTACAAGTGGTTCATCAGAGATTGACATTGTAAAATCATATATTGTTTGATTAATGCCTGCAAGTGGTATATAAATTTGTCAAATTTTAAATTTGTGAAATTTATTGTGAGGTAGAGATTTGTGCAGGTTAGTCAGATTTCTGATTCTGAAAATAGAGAGCCAGGTTTCGATTCTGATTCTATGAAAGCCAGACTACGATCCCAAGCACAACTTAAGGGGGAGTCTGAAGATAGTAGAGCCAGATTCAGATCCTGAAGATCACGCAAATTGCAAATGCTGATGAACTTAAAGAATCAAGAGATTTGATCAAGAGAATTAGAGAGAGATAAGAGCCAGGTCGAGATCCTAGAGATGAAGAGAAGAGAAAGATAGAGGATGCTTTACATTGTCAGATACTTCGAAAGAGGACGAGAAGACTGATAAAGATTGAAGATTTCAAAGACTCGACACTGAAGACTTCGTCAACATTCGAGGGGGAGTCGGTTGGTGCATACGTCTGTCGACTTCGTCTTGTATCGAGTCTTGTATTAGAATAGATAGATCAGGGCACGTAAAACGAGAAAACATGTTAAAAGGTTGATTTCGCATGAAATAGGCAACAGCTATTTCGCACGAAATCACATGGCTATTTCGCACGAAATCACTATTTCGTGTGAACTTGATTTCGTGTGGACTATTCCGTGCGAAATACCTCAGCCTATATATAGGTGTCTTGTGATCTTCATTTGGTACGAAATAACTTTCCGGTTTCAGAGCCGAAGTGCTGCCGAAGTGTCTACTCGCTATAAAACATTGTCAAATCAATCAAAAGACTGTTTAAAGTGATTTACAAGCTGAATCAACTAAATACATTTGTTTCCGCCTCTCGTATTGAGCAAAAACTCTTCTGAACGACTCGTTTGGGTCAGAAAACGATCCTACAGTTATGATGAGCTAGAAGAGCTTGTTAGGAAGATGTTGGACTTCCTGGGTTTGAAGTGTTAGATGTTGGTTGTTTCTGTTGTTTGTTTTGTATGTCTCATTTGATGAACCCTATTTATTGCTTGCATGCCAAATTTTAAGATATTTAGGAGGAAATTTCATATAGGCTTGTTAAGGGTGTTGATGTAGACATGCCAAATTTTGATTAGTCTTCGTACTAAAAACAAGCTTTGTAATTTCTGGTATAAATATCAAATGGGTTTCTTTTGGTTTAAGAATTGTTCTCATTAATACGTGGATATTATACATGCGCAATGTATGGTCCACTAGTATTTAATGATTGAACTATTTTGGATATCGTCTTATGTTGATATTATGTTGTAATAATAGAAACGACGAAATGCCGCCAAAAGCGAGACAAGGTCCTGGACTACCTATTACCCCAGAAGAGTTGGCACAACTCATAGCCCAACACGTTAATACTACCATGGGACAGCGCGATGCTAACCAAAATAGTGGCCAGGGTGGACGTGATGCTCATGGGCATGGTTTTGGTGGGACACAGATTGGAAACCCTTCAGGTGATGTAATGATCGGAAAGTTTTAGTAGTTCCTGTGTTATGATATAATCGGGGCGTAATTCTGATTTTCCATTAACTTTGTGAACAGTACATAGATGTACACATAAAACAATCCAGGGTTGTAACCTAAGATCATTTACTGGTACCCTATGCAATGACGTGGCAACGGTATGCGTGATGTCGGGCCGTCACAGTGGATCGGCCATTCAAATAATTCCGCATTCCGAGCCTAGATCTGGGGATTCGCGAAAGCGAAAGTCCGAGAGTTCGAGGAAGGATACCGATGAGAAGTGTGATAAGAAACGCAGTTCGGGGAAAGAATATGTGGTTAACTCTAGAGGTTTGAGAAAGGATAATGCCAGGGATGGCGGGAGTAGTTTTGAGAAGAAGACTCACGAGGATGAGCGGAGAAAGTGCGCCAGATGTGGTCAGACTAGACATATGACCCGCGAGTGCTATGCTAAAAGTACATTGGAGGGAGGTACACTCAAGGGATGCAACGAGTGTGGTGAGCAAGGACATTTCAAGAGAGATTGTCTGAAAATGAAGAGTCAGGATGCCAGGGGTAGATCGTTCAAGCTAAACGCTGGGAAGGCACGAGACGATCTTGCTGTTGTTACTGGTATGTTTCGAATCAAAAACCAATCTATGTTCATACTTTTAATACCAAAGCTGACTTGAGTTTTGTTCGAGAAACTTTGAACCATTTTTGTGTTCACCAACAAGTAAGCTGGGTATAAAGTGCCCGATAGAACTAGCGATTGGTAAGTTGATGGAAACTAGTGAGGTCGCTTACGATTGTAGTATTTAGTTAGGAGATCGTAGTTCTAGTGTTGGTTTAATTCCAGTGAAGCTGGGGAGCTTTGACAAAGATTCAAGAATGGATTGATTATCCGAGAACGAAGTGGGGACTATCGCTTGAAGAAGCTAGCTGGAATATCTCGTCCTGATGATGGTAGAGAGGTGGTAGTTGTTTACGAAGACCGACCGAGTCGAGTGTCGAGTTTCGAGTGTTGATGGTTGAGAGTTGTCAGTTTTGTGAGGATGCTCAGGTGGTTGCAAAAGGGGCTATCCTGCGTTCCTTGTTAACGTGGTGGATACGAAAGCCAAATGTAGGAATATCGGAGAGATTCCTATTGTTCGCAATTATCCAAAAGTTTTCCTAAAAAGACTTGTCTGGATTGCCCCCCTACGAGACAGATCGAATTCTGAATCGATCTGGTACCCGGTGCTGCACCCATTTGCACAATCTCCTTGTAGATTAAGCACCGTTTGGAATGATAGGAATGTCGAGTCAGCCTTAAGATCTATTTGACAAGGGTTTCATTTGATCAAGCTTTTCATTGAGGCGCATCTGTTTTGTTGAAGAGAAAGAAGGATGGATCCTTCAAGATGTGTGAGGATTTCCGAGAGCTAAACAAGTTGACTATCAAGAATCGGTACCCTTTTTCCGAGGATTGATGATTTGTTCAATTAAGCTATCGGGATCCAGCTGCTACATGAAGATCGATCTACGATTGGGATATTATCAGTTGAAGGTTGCTGACGAAGATATGCTGAGGACTGCTTTTCGAACACGATATGGCCATTACAAGTTATTAGTCATGCCTTTTGACTAAATTAATGCGCCATTTATATTCATGGATCTCATGAACAGGGTATGGGAACCCTAATCGGATGAATTCGTGATAATATTCGTCGACAACATACTTGCCTATGTGCGAACCAAGGAGAATCATGAGTAACGTTTGAAGTTAACTATAGAGTTGGTGAATGATGAGGAGCGCCAAAGACCCCGTCGGGAGTATGATGATCCCTATGACTAGCTAGGTGCTACCGAAAATTTATTAAGAATTTCCCAAAATTAGTGCAGCCTTCGACACTAATAACCCCAAAAGGAAAAGGGAAATTGATTGGACAGCAAGATAATAGGAAGCTTTACGAACCCTCGAAAGAAAAGTTGGGAGTGTGTATGATGGACTTAGAAGGAAGTTAAGATACTCACATGCCCTTGGCAGAGTTATCTTACAATAATAATCAACACGCTAGTATTTAGGTTGCTCGGTTTGAAACTTTGCATGGATGGAAGTTTTGATCATCACTTCATGGAGCTAACGTGACAAAGGACAATTAACCAGACCCTAGTTTATCTAGGAAATCGGCGACAGGATTTGCCTAGATCGAGGGAAGGTTAAAAGTCACCAACTGATCAACAGAAGGATTACATGGACAATTGAAGGAACTATTGGGATTCCAGATTGAAGATTTAGTTCTGTTAAAGGAGTTATTTTGAGAGAGATGCTAGTAGGTTTAGCAGAGGAAAGAAAAGCTGAGCCACATTGACTTGGTCCTTTCGAGAGCCCATCTTGAGTTGGATCAGTCGCTTATAGGCTCAAGCTACCATAAGGATGGAGTAGTGTACATGATGTATTATTTGGGTTCAGTTGAGAAAGTGTATAATGGATAATACACTGATTTTGTTCTTTATAGAGATTTGTTTGAAAGATAAACGGAAGTTTATCAAAGCACCGTAGAAGCAGTACGTATAGCTAGAAGAGTTATGTTAATAACCGGACAGGTGATTACAGCATTCTAGTCGTGTATGCAATTTATTGATTTGGCGATTTACGGACATCTGAATTGAATGCAAGAAGGAAGGAAGACGAGTTTATGGGATTTGATTCTTTTGAGAGCCCATTTCGAGTTGGATCAACCGGGTGTAAACTCAGACTATCTTAGATACGGGGTAATGTATATGTAAATATACGTATGTAGAACCCGAATTGGTGGAATTTTGAATTAATCTTCTTGATTAAGTGCTTGTAAATGTTGAACCTTGGAAAGGGTGGAGAGCGTTGAGATGTGAGATTAAGAATTGAGAGTGTATGTAATATAAGTCTACGAAGATTCTTTGTAAGAATCCCAGTTTTTCGCAGAAACTATAAGATTATATTCATTAGATTCATTTTTGTTATTTTTATTTAGTGCGAAAACAAAACCTGTAGAGTAAAAATTTCTGGGACGAAATTTCCTAAACAGGGGGAGACTGTGACACCCGGCTTTTCAAGTCGTACCGTACAATTGTAACACGTATTGTGAATAGGTAACAGGGCTGTATTTGACTGATTATGATGTTATTATATGATATTTAATGAGTTGGTAAATTTAAACCTTGATAAAAATTATGTTGGCAACGATAAGATAAATGCTTATCCCGTAACGGTTAAAATGCGAAAAGAACGTCGGTGACCACCCGATTTGTGTTAAAATCCTAAAAATAGTCTGTTATGATTAGAATAGTAATTTTAATTATATTCGTGACGAAAAATAAATAAAAACGCTAAGAAACTCTATTTTTTGAGTTTAAGCGCGTACCGCGCGATACTGCGCGTATTAGACAAAATACTGTCAACGCAGCCAGTCAAGGCAACTGGTAATTATTTTAGTAATAATTCAGTGTGATTATTTTTATAGAATGATAAAAATAATTTAAAACACATTAAAACGGGAATAAAACGCTAGATAAAATACCCGATATTCAGTAAAACACCCGTTTTAGTGTATATATATATATGTATAATATGAATGCATGCAAAAAAATGTGAGAGGTGGGACAAGTAGCGGCCCAAAGGGGTGCCAACCTCTTCTCTATGCTTCCATTATGACACATGTTAGAGTTTGAAATATGTGCTAATCATCATGTCCTCCATAAACTTACAATGCGCGATACTGCGCGTATTAGACAAAATACTGTCAACGCAGCCAGTCAAGGCAACTGGTAATTATTTTAGTAATAATTCAGTGTGATTATTTTTATAGAATGATAAAAATAATTTAAAACACATTAAAACGGGAATAAAACGCTAGATAAAATACCCGATATTCAGTAAAACACCCGTTTTAGTGTATATATATATATGTATAATATGAATGCATGCAAAAAAATGTGAGAGGTGGGACAAGTAGCGGCCCAAAGGGGTGCCAACCTCTTCTCTATGCTTCCATTATGACACATGTTAGAGTTTGAAATATGTGCTAATCATCATGTCCTCCATAAACTTACAATAACCAAGAAATCAAATTCAAAACACTCCATACCCTCTCTCTCATGAACCACGGCCGAACACCCTCTATACCTCTTCCATTTTCATTTTCAAATCAATTCTTGAAGATTTGAAGGCATTCTAAGGTGTTTCCAAGTGTGTTTAAGTGATTTGAAGGCCAATCCATGGAGTTTTTAAGAAGGTGCAAGCTTTTTATCACAAAAACCATCATCAAAAACCCATTTATATTCTTGAAAGGTATAAATTACTTTTAAAAATATATGTCTTGTTTCTTGATAATGATAATGATGGAAAGTTTCTCAAAAGCTCGGAATTATTCACAAACTTGGAAATCTAAACAAGAAAATCGATTTTATCAAACAAAAATGGAAGTGAATATGTGTGTGTGTGGCCGTGAGTGTGTAAGAGTGTGTGTTAGAGTTGTGTTTTGTAAATATGTCAAGTTTTGAAAGAAATGATGCTTGAAAGATTCAATGCATGTATGATAGAAAGTAATCTATGTGAAAAAGATTGTGATTAGAATAGATTGATGAGAAGTCATACTTGGATATATGATGTGATATGTAAAAACATGATATTAATGTGTTCTTGAGTATGATTAGAACATAAAAAGATGATAATGATGTTGTATGAGTGCATTAGATGTATTTACTTGGACATGCATGATGAAAGATGAACATGAAATAATGATTTGAATATGATTTGATAAAAATAAAGAATGATCCGAATCTAAAAATTAAAAATATGGATATTTGAAGTGTTAAATAGTATAAAACTTTGTCATAATGTTTACTAGCTTTGCATGTTGTACTTATTGCTTTAATAGTTGTAAAATGTGTGAAATCGAATGATTTATGTGACTTACACAAAAACTGCACTAGTCTGATTATGATCACTATTTTAATCAGTAAATAACATGTATTGGGTTAAAATATCAAGTCGTTTCGAGTTGGGATGATTATAGCAACGTTTAACGCATAACTATGCGTTAAAACAGTCAAAAATCGGCTTTTCGAGTGATATTTATAAAACTGATTTAAATCAGTAAGTAAACTGATATTTTTAGTTTAAAAATAATTATTTTAACTAATTTTAAGTTTACTTGGTGTTTGGTTGGTCATTGAGGTGGGGTAAAATACACATATTTGTCCCGTGTAGATTGTATAATTTATGTATAAGTTTTATTTGTTTTTATTTAGTTTTTAGTATTATATTATATTATTTTGTGTTGGGACAGGTACCGGTACAAATGGAGCATAAACGAGTAATAAAGAAATAGCCAGCTAGTTGAGTAGAGTAGGCCGCTAGTGACCGAATTAAAATTGCCGCTATTTTCCTTGATTGGGTCGAGCCTACTTATCACTATATTATTAAAGAATCATTCTGGACGTGAGTGAATTAGGAGGCATATTTTGCATGGGCATGTGAACATTTATTATATACATGAGTATATAAAAAAACACTAATCCTTCCTAATCGAAGTCTGGAGAGCATCTGTGCATGAATTTGGTGATTTTGGGCTTTGGGATAATTATGTATATAATATTATGACAATAACTAAAACTCTAATATATGAAAATCATACATATATGTGGATATGATTGGGCTGAGAACAAGAGTAGGCCGCCAAAAGTCATTAGGATTGGCTTACAATTACGTGAGATTATGATTAGTGGTTTTTATCAATTATCAAAAATATTGATGTGTAAGGCAGTGGGGGACACACGGAAAAGCAACATCAGGCGCAATTCCCATATATTTGGAAGAAATAGATTGGGCTTGGAGGCCCACCAAGAGGGACGAATTGAATTGACCGAACTTGTGAGAACAGGAACAAGCCCATGCACATCAGACGCACGCAATTAATTGGAGAGGGTATCATTCTAGATGAGATTTTTTTTTGGGAGAACAACATTGACGGCTGGCGATCATCAGACGCAGGAAGGAACCCTAATTACGAATTTGAGACATCTTTGGGCAATCTTGGAGCATTCTTGGAGCACAATCGGAGATCTCAAGGCGTTGGAATCATTGGCCGCCAAAAGTCATTAGGATTGGCTTAAAATTACGTGAGATTATGATTAGTGGTTTTTATCAATTATCAAAAATATTGATGTGTAAGGCAGTGGGGGACACACGGAAAAGCAACATCAGGCGCAATTCCCATATATTTGGAAGAAATAGATTGGGCTTGGAGGCCCACCAAGAGGGACGAATTGAATTGACCGAACTTGTGAGAACAGGAACAAGCCCATGCACATCAGACGCACGCAATTAATTGGAGAGGGTATCATTCTAGATGAGATTTTTTTTTGGGAGAACAACATTGACGGCTGGCGATCATCAGACGCAGGAAGGAACCCTAATTACGAATTTGAGACATCTTTGGGCAATCTTGGAGCATTCTTGGAGCACAATCGGAGATCTCAAGGCGTTGGAATCATTGGCACGAGTCAAGGGCGAAGAATCGAAGAATATATCGGGTTTTCTAATCCCTTGTTTTTGTCGATTACTTTTCTTGGAACTTTGTTACAATGAATTCTGGTTTAGATTTCTTTGGATTGTTTTCACGTTTTAGTATGCTTGGCGAAACTTATAAACCGCCTAGACTTGATGAATGGATTAATATAAAGTTTTTACCGTTTTTGTTAATTGCATGATTGTTATGGATTGATTGTGTTTAGTAAGCGGTTTGATTTAATGATTTGATGTGTATGCATGCTTTGAGTTGGTTTATTGTTGTTATTTACTTCATATGATTCTTAGTGACGGTCTATATCACAACATAGAGTCATATTAGGGTTTAGGATTTCGGTAAGTGTCTATATCACATAAGAAAACCTTAGCTCTTTAGGGAGAATTGCGCAATAACCCCTAGAAGTAATTGGTAATAATTTGCTAAGTCTTAGTGTTCTACTAGTCCTAATACCTGGAAAGTGAGGGGCTATTGGTAGGTCTTACCCGGCGAATTGCTTTAGATAGTCCTTGGAAAAGGTCATGTCTTGGTTTACCTGTCGGTCTTATTAGTCTATCAAGTCAAATTAATTACTTCAAACTACCCTAGATCTAGGATTGGAAAAGAATAGGTCAATATTGGGGTACTTACACAATAATTAGACAACTGGAAAGGCGTCTAATAACCGGTAGGATTAACGGCCTAGGTAGTTCCACAGGTTTCTCCTTGAGAAGGGTCGAGGGGCTTAGATGGTTCTTAATAGGTTTAGTACTTTAAGATCCCGGTTCCATAACTCATGCATTTAACTTAATCGGTAATCTCTTAAAAACAATCCAGGATTCTTGTCTAGGTGGTCTCATTCTCATATAAGGAAAGTCCTCAGTCTTCGTTCGTCTTTAGTCTAGCTTTAGTCTACTTAGTAGTTTAATATAGATTTCTTTAGTTTTCCGTAACCCCCCTCCCCCAAACAAATAAACAAGTTAAGTCGTGTCTGTCAGCGTCTGTCAGAGTCTAGTTTACGTAATACATAGAATCTCGTGGTTCGATATCCGGACTTCCTAGGTTATACTACATTGATCGGTACACTTGCCGATTGTGTGGTTTTAGGTCGAGTCTAGAATTAAAGCTTTTCGTGTCTAGCTTAGAGAGTCTAATTTAGTTAATTTTTATAGTCTGTTTAGCACACATCAGTCATACGTGACTTCTGACGCCCGAAATCGTTACCGAATCGCTAAAATACGCATTTTTCGATGAACACTAGTATGGGTAAATTTTGAGTGAACCTTATGTGATAAAATGTGTTAAGTGATTTAAACATGTAAATGTGATAATATGTTAATTGTTAACTTGATAGTGGGAAATTTAGACCATGTGTGTATACTTGTGCGGTTGAAACGGTAAAAATTGCGTTAAATGTGTAACTTATTTGTCGAGCATGAAATTTGGTAAATATGAGATGTTTTATGTATATTTGCTTTAAAAATGACAAAATAGACAAGTTAACGAGATTTCGCGTGTTTCGATGTTAAATTATGTAAACATTTATGTATATATATACTACGACGCGCAAATCGTAGATATATTACGTATAAACGGGAGAGTTAACGGATTTACAGAAAAATGGTCACCAATAAAATCGTTCAAGTCACAAAATCATAAATATATATATATATATGGACTCATATATATATATATATATATACATATACATATTAACGTGCCAGCATAATAAAAAATGACAACTTTTCGAGAAAATCTCAAAGTTATGTGATAATTCTAAGAAACGGAGAAACTTAGGATTTTTGTGTTATGTGTACTGATTTAAAATCGTTCCTATATATATATATATATATAATAGGACGTGTAGAAATCAATCTCTGGGATTGCGCTATTTAAAATACGCACCCAAAGGTGAGCGTCACTAAACCCCTCTTTTTACGGCTTTATATATTTTGGGGGTAGAATACGCCAAAAAGGGTTTATTAATGTTTTTGGAAATAAAACATAACTTTTGATATAAATTATATATTTTCATTGAAAATATATGGATTTTTGGGAATTATATATATATTTCCGGATGAAATGGTTTTGGAGAATAAATACGCTTCGGGTGGAAACAGGATTATGCACGGTGTTTGGGGGAAAAACGACCGTGTAGTTGGTGCGGTGTTTCCGAAGAGAAACATACCGTAAAGTTGGGACGAATGCCGGCCTGATCTCAAGGGAGGGGATCAGGGGATTCGTACAACATCGTGTATTAAATTGTCATATTAGTAGGATATACATATTGTACGTGAGGCAGACATCATATTGTTCTTCGAGAAAGAACCCTGCGCCCATGATGTCGTTTAATCATTTAAGTAATGTACGCAAGAAATTGTTGGTAGATCTAACGGGTTGACAACCCCGTCGTGACCGGTCGCCCCGGGTCAAGTCAAGCGACGAATTTTGATTCTGGTTATTGTCTAGCATTAATTATCCCTGCATGGTTAATATATAGTTCGTATCGTCTAGCTAACATACGAGTCTAAAAATTGACACAATAATTTAATATACAAAACTTGGGTAGTAACAATATTGTCGGGTTCATGAAACTGCGACGAAAGGCCCATGGATTTTATTAAGGAAGTAAAACGGACTTTCAAAATTATATGGATGTTTTTCAAATAAACACCTAAACAGAGAGTTTTCCTTGGAATAAAATTGTTTGTAAGTGAATATGTGAACTCACCTTCCTTTGTGTTGACACTTGATTTTTAACGTGTTCTACAAGTACTTGAGTTCGGATTCAGGAATTATGGCGTATCTTGTGGTTGTTGATGCATGTTTTATTACTTAATAATGTTGGACTAACTTTTAAAACTTCTGGGATGAATGTAATAAGATCCATGAGGATCATAAACAACTTAACTATGTCATTGTTGTATCGTGTCTTAAAACATAATGTTTAAATAACTTACATTTAAAACATACTAAAATGTCCAACAATTAAATGCATCGATCGACAAGATATAAATGGGCACCAACTTCCGTCTCCACTACGTTATATATTCCGCTGCGACGTTTTTGGGGGTGTGACACGATCGGATTGTCGTTCGATCGGATGGCAATCCGATCGGACGGCAATCCGTCCAACAATCTGATCCTTTGGAAACTTGAATATTTGTTTAGTTTTGAAAAGTTTGCGGTTTGATCGAGACGGTATGACGACGCGTTAAACAACAGGAACCCTACCAAGTCCAGACTATCTGATCGGATGGGAATCACCCCAGTCCGATCGGCTAATTGTTCGTGACGGTTTGTTCATGTTCAACCCGAAATTGGTTGTCCCTTTGATAGGAATCGGATCTCAGACCGACACTTCACTAGAAACGAGTAGAAGGCCTGAATGAGTCCCGATTCTATCGGTTTTGAGTTCATTGAGTGTAAAAGAGTTGAAAGAAAGTTGTGAAACCATCTTTTAATCCTTTCAACCATGAAAATGTTTAGATCTCTGCGAAAACAGTGTTAAAATGTGTTGGAATCTTTCAGATCTGAGTTGTTCTTGGTGGAATGAGGCCAAATCTTGAAGTTCATAAGAACTCCATGATGACATCATCCTAGAACACCTCAAATCTGCTGATTTCACAGTTAAAAGTTAAGATTCAAAGGTGAAAATGATGAAGAAGTGTGTGTAGATGATAGATGTACAAGATTTGAGTTGAAAACTTACAAGAATCATGAGAAATCGAGAGAAAAGAAGGCTGGAGGCGCTGGTCGAACGAGAGAGCTGTCACATCACTGTTGGTTATGTGACAGGGGGTATTTATAGGTTGCCAAAAGAGGAAAGGAGAGCACAAGCGTCGGATCGGATGGCAATCTGATCGGATGGTCATCCATACGGATGACCATTCGATCGAATGGTCATTCAATCGAATGGTCATTCGATCGAAGTGGTCCGACGAGTTGGGTTTCGGCGTTTTGTTTTGCGTGCTGAGCGTTGCGATGCGTTTAAGCGAGTATTGATTAAGCGATGCGATAGATTAATAATAGACGCACACAAATCCTATATCTAACATACAATCAACATAATTATCTTGCGTTTAGCGTTTGTGATTCGATTACGTTGCGATAGAGCTGCGATTACGTTTCGATTAATCACCACAAATGTAAAGTAAACATGCACAAGTAACACATAAATAGCACACACACGTAAAACAATATACAGAACCTATAAATCAAGCTGCGAATGCGATAGCGATGCGTTTAGCGATAAAGCAATAAGTAGATTAGCGTTTAACATGCGATTCAACCTCGATTATCATAGATACTCCACATAATACAACTAAAGTAAGCAAATAATAGGATTCGATTACAAGTCAAGAAAGTGCAGTCAATAATTAAGCAAGGAGTGACATATCGCATTTAGCAATCTTTTCTTCCTTTGACTTTGACTTGTACTTTGACTTCCAAACCCCGGGTTGTTACACGTATGTTGACTTAGCATACATAGTACAAGGTTTCGAAATAATTTCCCACTACACGGATTCCAAAATCCTTATAGGATCTTCCTATCTTCATAGTTAGATCCTTGTGGATGTTTAAAGCGCAAAATCAAAGTCCTTAATTGGATTCTTTGTGTGCTTTAATACATACGTTATGATCCAATGAGGATAAAACTGAATCCTTATAAAATCTTCCTATCTTCATAGTTAGATTCTTAAGGATGTTTAAAGTACTAATTAAAGTCCATGGATTGGATTCCTGGTGTACTTTAAATGCAAGTGTACAAATTGATAACATGTTGATAACAAGTTGACAATTATGTGATTATGTGTTTATGTGTATATGTGATCCAAATGCTCGCTATCCAAATCCTTGTAGAATCTTCTATATCTTCATATGATGGATTCTTAGAAGGATATCCTAAAGTACTATCTTAAATCCTTACTGGGCTTCTATGCAATAGTTAAGACCCTTGGATTGTAAAGTACTATTCCAAGGTTAAAGAGATCACGCGTTGATCTAGTTAAAGACATCATTCGTTGATGTAGTTAAAGAGACCCTTTGGTGGTCTAGTTAAAGAGATCATGCGTTGATCTAGTTAAAGACATCATTCGTTGATGTAGTTAAAAAGACGCTTTGGTGGTCTAGTTAAAGAGATCATGCGTTGATCTAGTTAAAGACATCATTCGTTGATGTAGTTAAAGAGACCCTTTGGTTGGCTAGTTAAAGAGATCATGCATTGATCTAGTTAAAGACATCATTCGTTGATGTAGTTAAAGAGACACTTTGGTGGTCTAATTAAAGAGATCATGCATTGATCTAGTTAAAGACATCATTCGTTGATGTAGTTAAAGAGACCCTTCGGTGGTCTAGTTAAAGAGATCATGCGTTGATTTAGTTAAAGACATCATTCGTTGATGTAGTTAAAGAGACCCTTCGGTGGTCTAGTTGAAGAGATCATGCGTTGATCTAGTTAAAGACATCATTCGTTGATGTAGTTAAAGAGACCCTTTGGTGGTTTTGTTAAAGAGATCATGCGTTGATCTAGTTAAAGACATCATTCGTTGATGTAGTTAAAGAGACCCTTTGGTGGTCTAGTTAAAGAGATCATGCGTTGATCTAGTTAAAGACATCATTCGTTGATGTAGTTAAAGAGACTCTTTGGTGGTCTAGTTAAAGAGATTGATTCGTCAATCTAGTTAAAGATATCATGTGTTGATATAGTTAAAGAGACCCTTTGGTGGTCTAGTTAAAGAGATTCATTCGTCAATCTAGTTAAAGAGATCATGTGTTGATCTAGTTAAAGATATCATTCGTTGATATAGTTAAAGAGATCCTTTGGTGATCTAGTTAAAGAGACCCTATGGTAGTCTAGTTAAAGAGGTCGTTCGTCGATCTAGTTAAAGAGATCCTGTATTGATCTAGTTAAAAAGATCATTCGTCGATCTAGTTAAAGAGATCCTTTGGTGATCTAGTTGAAGAGACTCTTTGGTGGTCTATTTAAAGAGATCATTCGTTGATCTAGTTAAAGAGACTCTATGGTAATCTAGTCAAGTCATCACCGGAGTATTTGTTTGATTTTTCCCCTACACATTATAAAATGAACTGTGCGGACTGTGCAAGGAATTACGTAATTATGAATGCATACATAATTATGGAATTCAGTGCGCAGAAACCACAGCAAGTTTTGTCCTGTGTAAGAACCTATAGTGATAAGAATAACGAAACGGGAACAATGTAACAAGGGCCTGGTGGATACGCCGATGGTACTTCCTATATATAAGTGTTCCTTATTACATTGCGAGCGTAGCGTTTTTTAAGATACTAGAAGTTCTGGACCTTGACCAATGTTGTTTTATGTTATACTCTCCGACTCCAAATTTCGAGCACACACAAGTTTCCTATAATAGTCTTCATAGGAAACATTCTCTCTATCCGTTAATTGAAACTCTAAATTCTTGTTGAATTCACACGCTCTCCATATTTTTTTACAACAAGGATATCATTTTGACAATTACATGTCACTCTTGAGATTCAGTACAATCATACACAAACCTATTGGAATGGAGTTAAATCTTCGGATCTGAACTCTTCCCTATAAACAACAGATGAGTACGAATAACAAAGTTATCTGGAAATCCAGACATGGCCTAGAGTTGTACTTAGGGAACAGAGGATTATTTGAAAGCGAATTATCCACATCTGTCTTCACAAGTTTCCTCTAAATTAAATTTCGGGATGAAATTTTCTAAAGTAGGGGAGACTATGACATTTGTGCCATTACGATCATCATACAATTACAAATCCAATGAAATCATGTATTTCATTCTTGGGATTTGTACAATTACATGTGACAAGTACACATATCAAATTTCGTATGATTTCGAACTCTCGAGAAGCTTTTCTGGAAGTTTTACGTAAACTATTACGCAAATGTAATCATTTTAGAGAAACATACACTCTAGAACAGTGACATAATCTTAACATACCTTAAATAACCTTTACATAACTTAGAAATAAGTTTTGAAGGGTTTGGTATGGCAAAAACAAGTTTATTCGCTCATAGGGACTATTTGCGTCAAACCGCAAAAGTCTACCAATTCGTATGGCAACGTACATTCCGGAATATGATCATAAGCTAAACATACCATAAATAACCTTAACATAGCTTAGAAATAATCTTTGAGGGGTTTGGTGTGCGAAAATGCGCTTATTTTGATCATAGGGACTAAAAGTGTCAAAAACTGCGTAAGTTTGCATTTACGCGCATATCTTACGTTCTGACCATATCCGGACATCCAAAAATTTTTGTAATCATTAAAATATTTTATTTTAGTGATTGGAATGCAAAAATACCATTCGTCGCGCAATTTGAATCGTTTTCGTGTCCGTTCAAGTTTCGTCGTAATTAACCAAACAACGTGATCGTACGGCCAAACAAGCCGACATCCATGATATTTTCAAGCATATTTCAAGTCCCTTATACTTTAACATCCTTTTAGAGCCTTGAAAATAGGTTAACGGGGGTTAAACGAGTCAAAAATCAAGTTTTGAGCTGCAGGGGCCTGTTATGCCAAATGTTGAAACTTCTGTCTGGGATCTCTGGCGGGGCGTGACAGACTAATCTGTCTCTGTTGCGGGGCGCCACAGACTGATCTAGGCAGATTAAATGTATGAAAAAAAACAGCTCCAGAACCTGTTTTTAATCCTTGTTTTAGCAACTTGTGGGCTGGTTTGTGTGATCACCAACTCCCCAAATCAGGTTCCAACAAGTGTATGGCTTTGATTGTTCCTTGATCAACACACAATCCACTTGGCAATGATCTAGAGGCACAAGAATACTATAAATAGCAAGGTCCTCTCGCTTCATTCCTTGCTCATTTCCTTCATTTCTCATTTTTGCTCTGATTGAGGCTACCACATTAAGTTGGAGGCTTCATACTTGAGCATTCTAGTTCAATTTGCCAGCCAAGAACACTTGTAAGTGTTCTTTCATGGTTGTTTATTCATTTCAAGCATGAAAGTCAAACAGTGTTTGACTTTCAGCTTTGACCTTGATTTGGTCAAGACAAAGTTCGTTTGAACTTTGCAACGTGAGCGTAATCACGATGGTTATAGTCCCTTGTGACTATACCTACTGATTACCACGTTGACTAGTCGAAGTGATAAGTCAAAGTTTCGGTCAAAATGCACAAATATGTACATTTTACGACGGAACTATTTTCGGGTATCAAAACACTTTGTTTTGATACCAAATCAGTTTTCTAACTTAGTTAAACATGTTATAACATGTTTAACTCGTCACTTCTAGTTTAGTGCTTATTTAGGGTCGTAAGTCAAGCGGTCTAAACAACTGCTTAGACTTTCGAACCCGACTCGTTTGGTCGATCATTAGGATTCGACCAAACACATTAGGTGACCATAGTCGTATAGGGAATAACCTTCCGAGGTTATACCTTATGGTCACTTAGTTTAATTAGTTGTATGATAGGTAGTTTATATGCCTTAGGAAAATGACCAAAATGCCCTTTTTGCACATAATTTCAATTTAAGAATATGTAACCAAATTTTTTAACACTTAAACTGATTATGCAACATAGTTAAACATGTTTAGGCATATAATACTTGTCATATGACTAGTTAGGCCATTCGAGCGCGCTTTTTGCGCAAATGACGCGTTAAAGTAACGTAAACTACCTTAACAGGTCATAAGCACTTAGGATAGGTTCCAAATCAGAATGTAGGCTTTGTTAAACCATATCATATGAGTTCCAACACTCATTTGGTTTACAAGACCTCATTCTACCCGATCTCCTGATTTAGGTCCCAATTATTAACTTAGTGATCCGATACTAGGTGCCACTTGATTTCTTGATTTCCCGAGCTTTGTTAGGACACTTAATCGAGGATACTTGCAATCTCAAGTGAGTCCATAGTTCCCCTCTTTTATTGCTTTCAATTGTTTTGGGGTGATTCATATGTGCTAAATGTTTTTCGAGTTTTCATAAACAAATGCTATGGTTTATATAAAACAGGATGAACGAACTTGTTGGGGGCGTTAGTCGAAAGACATCCGAATGACATTCATTAACTATGATCAAGCCGACCAGTAGTATGTTATGGTATCATAGGATCTGACAAATCCCGTTATCGGACTATCCCTTTGGTGGGTAATGTGGGTAACGACATAAACTATTATCTGATTAACAAATCATGTGTTGGTTTGTTAATCTTGTTAAAGAGGTCTTTCAGGGCGTAGTTAAAGATATCCCATGGGTGGTATATCGAGTCACACAGGTTTGAATGTATTCTTTAAAGAACGACCAAAAGTTGTATTTCACAATTAAAACACGGACGATTTGAACGATTTGAACGATTTGGACAATTGGTTTATGGTAAGTGATTAGGTAACGAGGCGTGTGTAATGTGATAAAAGCATGGTGGATACACTGCTGCTACTTCCTGTATATAAGTGCTTTTATCACATTACATGTCATAGCGTTATCTAGATCACTTGGACAAATGTTTTCAAACGATGACATACAACGAGGTTTACTTAAAGATACAAAACATACAATGTTTACTTTCAAACACGATTTACTACTTGGTTTTACAAAGACAAATGTTTTTAGTCAAGATTCATGGCTACAGTAGTTTTGGTTTACTTATATCATCTGTAAAGATGATAAAACATATTGCAACATTAAACACTTTTTGATTTAAAGGTACGTACTCGACAACTCTCGTAGTTGGACGAGGTGTTGCAATATGGATTCAAAGCCATGAATTTGACACACAAAACCTATGTACTCGCCGACATTTTTATGCTGACTGTTTTTCACATATGTTTCAGGTTATATTACATGACGATTGTGATTGCTTGCTACACATAGGATGGACGCGGGCCTTAGTGACTTAAAACTTGAAAGACAATTGTTGTATTTATTTGGTTCATATCAAAACAATGAAACAATTAATGAAATAAAACAATACTTCAATTACCATGTGTTGTGAAACAATGATTCTGTTACGACACTCCCCGACGTTTCCGCCGCGGTTTGTTGAATTACGCGGTCGGGGTGTGACATAACATATGAAAGAAAAAGTACTATATGTTATTGTATACCTTTAATAAATCTTGCGAGATTTGTTCCTAGTGATCTATACGTAGATGCGTCTACCACTTGATTATTGTTAGAACTATATGGAGATTTTACCTTCGTTTGGGAGAGCATCCTAAATATACATATCCTAATGAATAACAATAAATTTTTGCAAATCATTTATGGCAAAATTATGAATGCCATGTTGTTGAGTGTCGATCTAGTTGACTCTATGTCACACATAATAGTGATTGTAGACGAGGAACATTCATCTTGTTGGTGATGAATGTGTTCACCAAGTGACTTGGATTAAGACTTATGTTTAAGTCCTTATGAGTCAATGGTAAAGCGTTGGAGATCAAAGGTAACCAAGTTATGTTCCGTAATTGAATGATAAAATTTAGCTATGTGTTATATACAATGATTTATGGGACCTTCCTAAATATTGATGTTTTAGGATTATGAATAAGTCTCATTATTTTGTCTTAATAAGGGATGAATGTTGCAAAGTGATATTATGATATCCTTAGGGCTGTGAAGAATCCAATGATACATCTTCTGTTTACATGCTAAAGTATTGTAGTCTAAAGCATGCTAGACTAGTACTTGGTTAATTATGGGTCTTAACGGAGACTGATTAACTCTAAACATTCAAATGTGGATGAACACAAAAAGAATTTGTGTATAGACAAATTTGAGGGAGAATTTTCATTCATTATAAGGAAAAGACATGTAACTTTTGAAGAGGTTATTATAAAAGCTAATGAGCAGAACTCATTGTCTAGGCTTATTCTAGATGTTAAATTAGAATTATTCAAATTGGTGACAAACTTATGACAATGGTATGTGTTGCTTTGGTCAGCTCGGAAGCTTATGTAAGCTAATGCAATATGAGTTGAATTCATTGATGCAATGAGGTTGATCTTGTTCAATCATATGTGTATAAATGTCGTCATAAGTGAAGTTACGAAAATGTTGATCAAATGGTAAGAAATGTGGGGGATGATCCATTTAAGAAACAACCCTATGAGGGTATGTAGAAATGGTTTTCACTACCCATCTGGATGTTATCCAATAACGCTTAAATGTGGGGGTATCTTGCATTTGTACCATAATATTTTGGCAATAAGGATTTTGTAATCCAATAAACAGACGACTAAGTAGAGGACACAAATGTCGTAGTGCATAATGGAGATGTGTTTGCCTTAAATGATAAATATATCATTCTAAGACAAATATTATAACCAAATTCATGTGGCCACTAAGGTTATAGTCTTAGAAGTTGACAATAGGCAATGTTAACTTTCGAGTTACGAACACGTCATGACAATTGATCTCAACTACATAGTTATCTTTAGTGACTTGTCAAAGACAAAGATAATGTTATGGATCCAACAACCTGAAGGTTTATTAGAGATCAAGTTGTGGAATGAGACTAAAGCCCATAGAAAAAGGGTGTGTGAAGGAAACCTACCTTAGTTGACTAGAGATCCCAAGATCTAAGTTCAATAGGACAACGAATTCATATGCCTAAGGGTGGTCACTGTGGGGGCATAGCTGATATGCATAAGGTAGTATATATGGTCTTATATATCCCCTAGACGATAAAGGGTGTTTAAATATGTCCTCGTTCATTCCTATGAAATTCAGTGACAAATTGTGAGGCTAAGCATATTATGTGGTAAATGATTTTGCGTAATCTTGGAAATCATGATACTTTTAATGATTTAAGGAGAATCACCTAGGTTAGAGAGAAGTGGGGTCACTTCGAATGGAAATGGGAGCACAATTCCTAGAGCTCTCACACAACCAGGAAAGTGTTCCACGACCATTATTGGACACGACTATGAGGGGATGACCCGGCTAAGGGGAGTATTGTGTGAAGTGTATTGTCGTCTACACAAATGGGGGTTTGTTCAAGGACATTGCGTCTACACACCACTAGGAAACTAAGTATGCTTCACAAAGGAAGGTTCAAAGCTAATACCTACCTATCCTACTGAAATCAACAAGTAGTATATGTTGGAAATTTGGTGAATGGATATTTAGTAAATTTATAATTTAGTGAAATTATAAATATCATATAAACTCTTCATGTGGTGTATTGATGACAACTCTTGAGTAGAGTTTCTTTTATGGCAATTGATTAGAGATTTTATGGCAAAATTAAGTCTCTAATTATGTTGGACTTTTCACCACCCATGGCTCTTGCATACTTAGTAGCCTATGTGCCTCTTTTGATGGGGTTAGAGGAAAGAAAAAATATAAGTAAAAAGATACAAGAAAGAGAGATGTATGCATGAAGAGTCCTTGGAGAAGAAGTACTTGATGACCCATATGTTGGGAACATATAGAGATAAGTTTCTTTACACGATTCAACTACATTTCTATTCTTAGTTTCCAACAGGTCTAACACTATGATTTTACCTGGTGTAACCTTGGGCATGTGGCCTTCTTAGGCAGTACAGACTGCTTTGGCTGTTGTACCCTGGGAGACAGACGTGTCGTCTTTGGTAGAGGCGCGAAATCTGTTTTAAGGGAAGCGTGTTGAACACGTGTCTCAACCACAACCGTCAACATTTGTTTGTTATTTTTGTAGGAAATTAATGTACAAGAAGACGGTTCAAGACCGCGTTGAAGCATACACAAAGGACTGAAAACACAACGGACTATACAAGAAGATTTGATTAAAGCTCTTGTTGAAGACCATAGTTTGAATCAATTTAATTACATATGATGTATTATATGTTATATTCGTAAGGATTTGTACATGGTACATGTACTATAATTTCCCAAATATGTAAAGAGAGTATCTTTACTATTTTTATTTATATAATTTTTATTAAAATCGGGACCCATGTCCTATACTATACCTTATTTGCACCGCAAAAATGTGATAAACGATTGAACTTAGTGAGTTTATAAGGATTTCAAGCTACTATAAACCATGCTCGTTACCAATGTCTAGAACAAGAAAAAATGGTTTGGTTTACACTATAAACTTACTTTCATGTCACTATTTCACACTGACGTCTTTGTGACCTTTTGAATTTTCACAAGTTTTTTTTTTCTTTTTAATAAGCACCTTTCTATTGACTCAACCCAATGGTAGGTTTGTAGACATCAACTACCATTGGGCTTGATGAAGGTTTAGAAGATTTGTGCCTATTTTTTTCTATAAATGTTTTCTTGGGGCTAAGTTATAAACCCTAGTTATTTATCTATCTATACCTCATGATTGTAGTTGTAATCTTTTGTAAAGAACATAATAAAGAAACCCTAGTTGTATCTTGTGAATGCAGGATCTACATTGGAATTAAACCACACAAAATTGTCGTGTTCTTACTTTTATTTTTTATGCTTCGTGTGTAATAATCGTTTGTGCGTCGTGTGTATTGGTTCAGCTATGTCACTTGATTCCTAACAACTACAAGTTCATATATGGTCCTTTGTGTTAGATAAATTTAATAAGCCTATAGTTATTTTATAATGTTTATTAGTATATGGTTGTTTGTGTAATTATGTAACCCTAATTGTTGTACTCTGTAATTATAAATACCGGTGAATATGAAGCTTAAACCCTGAATTAGGTATTCGACAATAATTAACATGGTATCAAGCAAATAAACACCCTAATCCCTTGCTATCCGTTTTTTACTGTTCTCTCTCCTCCCCGCCACTGCCTACAACCGCCACTATCTCGGTCACGAGTGGTATCTCACCTCCCATCTCATTGCCCACCGCATCTGATTAGGGTACCCACCAAATATTGCCACCATGGGACACCAGGCGCGCCGCATACACCTTCCACGCGACACCTCCCCCAGATCTTCCAGCAGGGCAAACGACCATCGCCTGCTCCAGTTTGAAACGCATTATAAACACAAACCATTGCATTTGCGTGAGCTACCTGAATCGGCTGACATGAAATATGAATCAGTATTTGAACTGAATCAAGCAAACTATTGTCAACCAAGTCAGTTTTCTCTTTTCTATTTGAGTAAACTTCCATTTTGCTCCCTTTGGTTTGGTTGTTTTAATGGTTTTGCCCCAATCCTTTAAAAATAGTCATTTTACTCCAATAGTTTACCATGTTTTTTTCCATTTTGCTCCCCGACTCTTAACTCAGTTAAATCATTCAACTAAGGATAGGGGTATTTCAGTAATTTTATATATAAGTACTTAATTATGTATTATTAATTCCTTAAATCTGTTTTTGTCTTTTTATTTATTAATTTAGAAGATCAAAACTCTCTCTCACTACCACATCTCTCTCTACCTTCTCTCTAGGCTCTACTAGCCACCACCACCAATCTGATCCCCACTACCACCTACCACCCATCACCACCCCTCCAAGCACTCTTTTCTACTAGCCACCTCTAGTGAAACACCACACAAAAAAGAAAAACCCAACCCCAAAATCCGTACCCAACCCAAATCAGAACCCACCATCTTCATCTTTAACCCTAAACCAACAACCATCATCGCCGGCCACCATCATCTTCATATGCAACCCTACACCGCCATCACCCCAACTCTAAAACATGAACTAATAAATTCCAAGACGTAATTAAAGTCTCAGCCATAGAAAAAAATGCTGTAAAAAACAACCCCTGTTCTTTCAAAACCTAAAGAACTATCAACACTATTGGCAAAATAATTCACCAGATACCTTTTATTCTGCTCGAAACCCACAAAACTCCCTCCATTTAAAACCCCTTCAGTAGCAACAACTCCCCTGCATCCCAACACAACCCCACAACAAGCAGTTGCCAAAATCAAACCTTTTTAACCAATATTTCAACAAAATTGAAACCAAGAACAGATAACAATAAATATACAAATCTGAAATACAAATCTGAGAACGTTGGAACACATATCGTTAAAAAAACAATCGACCGTATGACAACTGGCAGCAAACCGATAATTTCCGTACTATTTATTTATTATTTATTATTTATTATATACAATTATGTGTTAATCGTCAACATAGTGTGATTACTTGCTTTACATATGAATTCATGCATCTTTTATACTTCAAATATTGCATTGTGCATTACATTAAGCGTTGTGTTAGAAATACTAGTAAACTCACCGGTAAGACACACTGTGTCAGCACTTCCACAGAAAGCAGTCAGACAATAGATTTAGGGCCTAGGAGTAGGTCCTTTGACACCCGGTGTCACACCCCAACCGATGGCGGAATCATCGGGGCGCGGCACTAGGCGAATCAGATTGCTCAAGAGAATCCATAACAACTATATTGCGATAATATTTAATACATTCGTTATCCCATACTAACAAATAATACAATCACATAAGTTATCACAGATTTCTTGTCCTCTCGAACAATACAAATCCGACAACCTAGATTTTAGTTGAGTTTCTAGACTCCCTAGCTTGATTTGATATAGTCTGCGATCTAACCTGCAACATACGTTAAAATATTTGTCAATACAAAAAGTATTGGCGAGTATACAGGTTTGAATAGTATAGCATAATAGGTTAAAAGTGCTGCGAATTTCCACATGCATAAACGTAATACACGACATATATACTCACAAAACTGATACTACCAACTAAGTCCTCGATGCTCGAATGTACGATGGCATAACTAGACCCCGTCGGGCGCAATAGTACTATACTAGTCTTGGTGGGACGTCGCGAGTATAAGCCCTAGCACATATGCAACTAGCATCACGTATATCTATGCATAACAGTTATTCGCAAGTGATAATTCGATTGATTGAATATTTCGCTTGATAAGTTTGATTTGATAGAAACGTATGTTACACCCAAAATTCGATTAAAAAAGGGGTCAAGTATACTCACAGTGCGTATTTAGCGAGATTATAACTTGATTGAGTCGGTCGCGAGTATGTCTGTAATGATCCTTGAAGAATAGAGTAAACGATATATGGTTAAGCGAGTTCAGCCTTGAAAAGTTACACATTTGGTTGGACTGTTCTCATCCGTGCGGATTGACAGGTTATCCGTCCGGATGACAAGTCATCCGTCCGGATGGCATGTTATCCGTGCGGATAACAGTGATCCGTGTGGTTGAGTGTGCGTGCGGATTGACTTGTTTGTGCGCGCGGATGGGTGGTGCGTGCGGGTGACATGTACGTGCGGACTGACATGTTGTCCGTGCGGACTGACCTGTCGTCCGTGCGGACTGACATGTCTGTTTCACACTCTGAGCACTGTTTTCGAGCGTTTAACGGAAGGAACGCGTTCGTTTTTACTTGGGTAGTGTAATTTCGCACTAACACTTGAAGTTCCGTCAATTCCGACTCGTTCTAACGGCCGGGAATCACCCCGTTCCATCAGATCTGGTCATTCTTGGTGGTTCTTCATGGTTAACCCGAAATCATACAGATTTAGGTGAGATTTGTCATTTAAACATGTGGAAATCACCCGGATCTGAGTCGTTTATAGTGAAATGAGACCCCAAGTTGAAGTTCATAAGAACTCTTGGTGACATCACCTCCAAACGCCTCAAATCCACAGATTTCATGGTTAGAATTTGAGCTGTGAAAGATAGAATGATGTAGAATCAAGTGTAGATTGTAGAAGTACAGGTTTTAGGTTGAAATCTTACCGGAATCGCGAGGAAATCGAGAGAAAAGGGTCTTGGTGCGCGTTTGGTTGAACAGGAGCTGTCACATCACTGTTCAAGTGATGTGACAGGGTATTTATAGGCAACAGAGGAGAGGAAAAGGGTTTTGGCCCGGATAGCCCATCCGTGCGGATGGCCCATGCGTGCGGATGGCCATCCGTGCGCATGCCCATCCGTCCGGATAGCTATCCTGACTCTTGGACTTCTTCGTTCTTTGATCGTTTTGATAGTTTTCGAAGCGCGTACTTTCATAATTAATTTATATTATCAATATATTGTTATTATTATATATATATATATATATATATATATATATATCACTAGGGGTCGTATTTACGTATCCATAATCCAAGGCTTTGATAATTATCAATCGGTTTCCGATTCGAGTATGCGATTATTAGCGACGTTTCACGGCCATCAATGAGGGTAGTATAGGTCCTTTCTTGATGTCATCGTGAACGTTATTTCGTGTAGTGCCACAAAGACTGACGGGGTACCGTTTACTCGTATTGTCATCTTCGTCATGACGACTGGAGCTACAGCACTCACCCGAGGGTCCTTGTTAGCGTTAAGTGTTTACGTTCGACACATCACGGCCACTGAGGAGGGTAGAATAGGTTAGGTCCTCACTCAATGCCTCCGTGAGTGTTAGTGTGATAATAGTGTAGTATATTTGATATTCGTATTTCGAAAATATGCGATTATCCTTTGAATAGCGATATATATACGATATAGTTACATTATAATCCGAATCTCTGGTGCTAGGCGTAACGAGTACAACGAGTAGTAACAACGCACAAAAGTGCGGGTTGTTACACCCGGCTATTTAGGCTGTATCGTACAAATGTAACACGTGTCATGAATAAATAAAAAGGTTGTATTTGACTGATATTGATGTTTATATGTGATGTTTGATGTGTTGGTAAATCCAAACTTTATTAAAAATTATGTTGGCAACAATAAGATAAACACTTATCGCGTAACGAACATAATGCGAAACGAACGTCGGTGACCACCCGATCAATGTTAAAATCCTAAAAATAATTTGTTATGATTAGAATGGTAATTTTAATCATGTTCGGAGGGAAAATAACGCTAAGAAACTCTATTTTTCGAGTTTGAATGCGTAACGCGCGATACTACGCGTATCTGATAAAATACTGTCAACGCAGCCAGTCAAGGCAACTAGTAAATATTTCAGTAATATTTTAGTGAGATTATTTTTATAGAACGATAAACATAATTTAAAACGCAGTAAAACGGGATTAAAACGCTAGATAAAATACCCGGTATTCAGTAAAATACCATTCTTTTGCCAAAATTACATACATATGTGTATATATATATATAAATATGATGGATATGTGTGTAATGTGAGAGGTGGCGGCTAGGGGAGACAAGACTCCTTCTCTCTCTTCCATTTGGTGGCCTAGGAAACTCCAAGTGATGATGAGGTCTTTTTCCAAATCTTCCATATCTTGCATTAACCAAGAAATGAAATCACAACATAATCTCACTCTCTCTCTCTAACTCATGGCCGAACACCTCCTTACACACCACCATTTTTTTCAAACTTGTTCTTGAAGATCTAAGTCCATTCCAAGAAGGTTTCAAGGTGTTTTGAAGATCCAAAGGTGTTTTCAATGTGAAACAAGCTCCAAACATCAAAAATCTTGTCAAAACCCACTAAAATTTAGAAAGGTCTAAACTTATTTTCAAAATCATATTCTTGATTTTTAGTGATGATAGTGATGTTGGAAGGTTTCTCTTGAACTTGGAATTAATCACAAACTTGAAACTAATAATGAATGAGATTTTAAACAAAGTAAAAAATGGAAGTGTGTGTATATGTATGTATGGTCATAGGTTATGTATATTTGTGTATATAGTTGTGTTTTGATTTTGTTGAATGATTCTTATTTGACATGATTTTTGAAAGATTGTTACATGCATGTATCAAAAACGGTGTCATAAAAGAAGGTTCTTGTGATTTGAAAAGATGACACAAAATGAACTTTTGGAAGTTCATATATGTATGTATATATGTCTTGTATATATATGCATGTATGCATGCATGTAAGTTTTTGTCACATGTTTATAAATGTAAGAATGTTTGCATTTATGTAAACATGATTAGATGATAATGGGATAAACATGTTGTGATTTATAGGAACATGAAATAAATATGCTCTTTGATGCATTTAAGATCATGTAGGATGATAATGATAAAATATGAGTGCATTAGATGCACATACTTGGACATGCATATTGATATGTGATCATAAAATGATGATTTGAATATGATTTGATAAAAATAAATTTTGATCAGATTCTAAACACTAAAAATATGAATACTTGAAGTCTTAAAATGCAATAAAACTTTGTCATAAAGTTTACTAGCTTTGCATGTTGTACTTGGTGCTTTATGTGTTGTAAAATACGTGAAATCGCATGATTTATGTGAATTACACAAAAACTGCACTAATCTGATTATAATCATCATTTTCATCAGTAAATAACCTGTATTGTGTTAAAATATCAAGTCATTTCGAGTTGGGATGGTTATGGTAACGTTTAACGCAAAACTATGCGGTAAAACGGTTAAAAATCGAATTTTCGAAGGATTTTTATAAAACTGTTTTAAATCAGTAAGTAAACTAATATTTTTAGTTTAAATATAAGTATTTTAACTAATTTTAAGTTTACTTGGTGTTTGGTTAGTCATACGTGACTTCCGACGCCTGAAAACATTACCAAAACACTAAAATTCGCGTTTTACAATGTACACTAGCATGGGTTATTGATGAGTGAACCTTATGTGTTAAAATGTGTTATGTGATTTAGATTTTTGTATATGATAATATTCTAAGTGTTGACATGATAGCGAGAGTTTAGACTATGCATGTACGCTTGTGCGCTTAAAGTGGTTGTTTTACAAGGAAACGAATTAACTTTCTTGAAAATTATATAGATGTTTTTATAATAAACACATAATTAGAAAGTTTTTTCTTGGGTCAGATTATTTTAAATTTCAATATGTGAACTCACCATCCTTTGTGTTGACACTTGACTTTAACGTGTTCTTCAGGTACTTGAGTTCGGCTTCGGAAATTATGGCGTATCTTATGGTTGTTGATGCATGTGTGATTTGAAAATGTTGTGGACAAACTTTTAAAACAATTTGGGACCAATGTAATATATAACAACCCTCCAAAATAATTTTCGACACCCCTAATATATTTAAATGTCCCTATATGTCTTAAAACATACCTCGTATGCGAAAACCGGGCCCCGAATACAATATATAATTAAAAATAAAACAAAAACAAGATTTAGTGGTCTCTCGCGGGGCGCGTAGCCTTTGGTTACCTTCTACGCGGGCCGCGACCGCCAAGACACCAGGCGAGCCCCTGAGCTGCCATGTGTCCCAGTCGTGTCGTGCCTTGTGGTCGACTCAGCAACCCTAGGGCCTACCTTAGGGAGCCTCGCGGACCGCGAAGGCCTTGGCCGAGTTATACGCGGGGCGCGATGAAGACGAAATCAGGCCCTATAAATAGAGACCTTCGGCCTTCAGTCCCAACTCGCACCACATTTCTTTCTCTCTCAAAAATTTACATAGTATAAGCTACTCTCGGGCATAATACCCCCCTAAATAACGAAGTTCTGCCTCGTTGTAAGTATCATAACCCCCGGTTACGTATTAGATACGCTGCGCGATTGATCCAGGGTTCCGTAACGGCTGTCGTGGTTCTGCCTGACGTAGTCGTTGGAATGCCGTCTCGAGGAATGTAAATATTGGGTTATTATACTAACGCGTGTGCATTGTGTAAATTATAGATAATCACCAGGAAATCCTTAAAGGAAACCCTAAGACAACAATGTGAGTAATCTCCTTTTTGCAAATTGTTTTTACAAAACCTCACTTAATTAACACTAAATTAAACAGTGATTGAATATTTGTATTCTACAATTATCGTTGGTATGTTGGGGTTTTGTATACAAAATTTGTTACTACCTTGCGAGGAGTAACATGACCACAAGTCGGGTTGACAGTACCGTGGGTGGTAATGTGACAACCCGTAACTTCGAGGTAAAAACTATTAATCTGGCATTTATAAATCAATTCATATATACTCATCTTATTCGGTGAATTAATTTTATAATCATTTAATTTATAGTATGCAAACGTGTAGTTGAAACCAAATCCATATTGTGTTGAACCGACCCGAACCGTTTGAACCATGGCATAACTCGCGTAACCCGATACCATAACACAACTCGTGTAACCTGATGTTGATGAGGTTTAAACCGCTCACTCGATTCGATTAACTTATTTGCGGTTCATATGCACTTTGTTTGAATACACTATATAAGTGTAAGTATATATACTTATATATCTACATTTAATTCATCCTTCGTGCCACTAAACTCCTGCGAAACCAAAGCTCACCCGAAAGACCTCCCCCTCACATGAAACCACATCCACTTTTCCTTTCCATGTTTACGGCCCAACCCCCAGACCGTCATATTGCAGCTCTTTTATGCATTGTGTGGTTTGCTTATTGTTATGGTAACATCTCAAGACATAATCCACCCACACACATATCGGCCCACATAGCAAGCCCAAGCCGCCACTTATCCTACTTGTTTTCAGCCCAAACTGCCACTAAAAATCTTGGCCCAGATTATTGTTCCAATCCACCTCCAAACTTGAAACCATTAGTGTGTACGTAATGCACTATGTTTATTATAACTTCTTAAAACAAAACCCTAAACCACCCACCCTTCAACCTACCCATCGAAGAAACACAAGGAAGCATCCCTCAAGACCTTCTGCCATTTAATTCTTGCATCCCTCATCGCTTCATAACTCGGTAATATTATAGTTTTGATTCTTGATTTAGTTTAAAGTATTATGGCTGCGTTTTTTGTTCTGGTTCGTAATAACTGTTGATGCTTCTTGATGATACTGATGGTTTTAGTTGCTAAAAATCATGTGTATTTAATGTATAGGTCGATTACGGGTTCACTTAGTCGTTAAAGTTTCGTTTCTTTGCATGATCTCAATGTAAATCTTCGTGGTTCTTGATAAATAAGTGTTTATAAGTGTTTATGCCTGATTGATTATATGCTGTTTTGCTACGTTCTTTGTTTCAATTAAATGTTCTTGATGCACATGATGATATTAATGGATTAGGTTTGTTAGGGTTCATGTTATTTGGGTGGTTGATCGGTAGGTTGTTTGGATTTGGTATATATGATAATTTTGGGTGAATAATAGTGATGAACTTGATATAGATGACCTACGATCTGTTACGGTTGATGTTGATAACTCATTGGGTTCGTTAGTGATCGTTTTGGGGAGATCGGGTAACGATTAGAGCTGAAACAGAATCTGTCTAGGATTCTGCAGCCAACTTCAGTTGGCTGTAACCAGGTCGTAACTTAACGAAAACTGGATTTTCTTGAGTCTATAATGTGATATTTCAAAATACGCTTCCGACGACGCTAGAATCATGATTTTTGGATGTCGTTTTCTATTTTTAAGGGGTCGTTTTTCACAGCAGCAAAAGCTGCATTTTTACTGCAGAAAATGTTTGTTATGTTTCTCATCATAACTTGATATCTGTGTAGAATTAGGTCACGAAATTTGTACTGTAGATGGCCACTTATGTCTTTGTAATTCTCCCACTAGAATTTCTTCAATCGGACTTACGATGAATTTTAAATGAATTATTCCGTGGACTGCAGTCATAAAGTGACGAATCTAATTGCAGCCCGGTAAATAATTTTTATAAAATAATTGGTAATGAATTGGATCCTGATATTTTTACACAACAATATTTGGATCGTTTAAGACATTCTGTAAAAAATTGGGAATTTTGGGAATAAGTTAACTATTTTATTAAAGGGTCCGAAAACAGCCCAGTTTTGAATGTTAAAGATGAAACGACATAAGTAGTAATTTGCGTGTCTAAATGTCGGGTAGGTTATCCGATAATGATCTAACGTGTTATATGTCAATGAAAGTGTTATGTGCAATATCGTATGTTTGCTTTTGAATGGTTATAGATGGGATGTTTATACGGGCGTGAACTATTAACGTGAGTGCGTGTTGTGTGATAGATGTGTGTAGGAACTTTGTGTTTTATTTAAACCATTAACAAACTAAATGGTAATCATATTCAGACGTGATTGACCAACCCTGACTGTTAGCTATTGTAAGAGTTCAACCGAGCAAACCAAGGTGAGTTCACACTCTTAAGGCATGGGATTCCTGGTGGGTTGGGAATGTGATTAAATAGCTAAGACGAAACTTGTATATTCACCACTACTAGACTACTTACCTCCGTCCTCGGATTGGGAAGGACGCTTACACTAAACCTGCGTATTCTCGGATTGAGAGGAATACGTACCTCCGTCCTCGGATTGGGAAGGACGACTACACTAAACCTGCGTATTCTCGGATTGGGAAGAATACGTACCTCCGTCCTCGGATTGGGAAGGACGACTACACTAAACCTGCATATTCTCGGATTGGGAAGAATACGTACCTCCGTCCTCGGATTGGGAAGGACGACTACATTTAACCTGCGTATTCTTGGTTGGGTAGAATACGTACCTCCGTCCTCGGAATGGGAAGGACGCCAATATATATAACTAGTCTAGTTGTTTACAACATGTCACACCCCGATATTTCCACGTATTACCGATGGGCCCGGTGGGGAGTATCGTGACGTAGTTGATATCATCATAGTCAAACAACACAATTTAAATGCACAGCAGAAGCAAAAGATAAAATATATTACAAACCGATTGTAGAAACACTAGATAAATGGTCGGAACCGAAATATCTAGGGGGTTTGAATCCGCATAAAAAGGTTAGCTCTCTCTCGATGGATTCAGTTGCAACTGATCTTCTTCTCCGATGGTTCTGCAAAAAAGAACACCGTTAGCCTCGCCAAGGGGAGAAGAGGGTTCTCTCCTTGACCCGACTCCGGTGTGAGAATAAGTATTGATAATGAAGAAGAAGATGTGTTTGAATAGTGTAAGTAGTCTGAGTTCATACCTGAACAGTTCTTGTATTTATAACCGGGAGTTTGGGAGGGAAAACCTGTTATTGAAAAGATGACGGAAGATGCTAACGCCGTAGCGGTTACATTTTCTTCCGTCAAGTTCTTTGATCCGACGTCAAGTTGTCTCGATCCGATGTGAATGCACACGGATCGTGGTTTGATCTATGGCTGGGGAGTTGCCACGTGGAAAGTGATTAAGTGGAGATTATTCTCCAATTGCATGCCTTCGTTGTGATTTCAGGGGTGCCTGTGGTAATAACACGTGTCCAGACGGTTATAACCGTCTGGGTGGTGCACGATTGCATTTCTTTCTAGAAGATTACTGCTGTAATCTGGTGTGACACCTTACTGTGTGGACACAGACGAATAAATCCCAAGTCTGGGTAAAATAATATCCCAGTCTGGATATTTGGGCGGAAGTATTGATCTCAGGATTTTTATCCCTTGCTAACGGCAGAAGGCGCAAGGATTTATGTTTTCCTTTGGACGCGCGACTATAGATTGCTGGTTACTTTCTCCCTTTTATAAGGCCAGTGCGCGGCCGCGCAAGGTTAAAAGGTCAAAAGGCCAGTTTGTGGTATAGTCTCAAATACTTATTATAAGGTTTTTGGGACCTTACCCCTTCAAGTCCCCCCAGTCTAGTGTTGTACTTATGCAAATAAGTGGAGCACTGGACTTATGAGAGGGAAATGCTTTTGGGCGCGAGAGATAAGAAAACCTCTCTTAGAAGTTTTAATTTGTTGAAAAAAGGAAAAAATGTGACTTTGTAATCATGCTCTGACGTGTAATGACGTCAGCTGGCAGTAAGAGTGGGTATTTTTTCTTTTTTCTTGGGATTTGTAGTGGCGCTTTGTCAGGCCTTATTAATGAGGATATGACTCCTGTTCCAGTAGCGCCGCTTGGATGTGATATCTTTCTGACAGTTAATCATAACGATTCAGTTTCCCTTTCTCCGAGGTGTTATTCCCTTTATATATATGTAGGATGTGTATTTTATCCCCTTATTTTGGAGATTATGGAGATAAAGGGTTTGTCTCGTACCCGTCGGCTGCACGATATCTTGAGTTTTTATGATGCCGCCGAGAGCTTGTTGTTGCTTGCCAATTCACCATCACCGCCTCTTACCGGAACCAACAAAGTGACGTCTGATGTTGGGCCTGTTGATGCTGATCTTTGTTTACCGGAGGCTGATGAAGAAACCGTTGTGCTGTCGGTTGAGACTTTGATGGCTCGATTCCCAACTCTCCGTCCGGGTAAGTGTGAGTTGGTGTATCATCATCGCCGGAAATGTCGGATCGATCTAGCTCCGGTTGTCGAAGAAGATGTTTCTGTTGAATAAGGTAGGTGATGTGAATGGTTATCGGCTGGACGTCCTGCTACTGGTTTAAATAATATTTCCTTTTGTTTCTGTAAATATTCCATTTTTCGGAACTGAACTTTTGAAGATCATTGCCATGATCTTGTTATGAAGTGTTTTGATATGTACACTTGTTATATGCTGTATGTTTTTACTTTTTGCATGTTCGGGTTACAATATGTTGCATGTGTTTATTTGCTTTGGATAGGTAGGGCGAATGAGAGATGGTATTGTGCTCATGTGTGAACGTTTGTCCAAAAGGCGCAATAGCTTGCCTGATTTAGACTGTTCATGAGGTGTACAATGTTTGACCATATTGTTTTCGCGCGAACCAAAGAAATTACATGCAATTTGTAACAAACAGTGATATAAGTAAAAATGATGTTTGTATTGATAAGAGCGCAAGGCTTGTAATATAACACATAATAAAGAAATACATTGCCTGTATGTTCTTTCCGCTTTTGTAGACTTGGTTCATATGTAACACCTGCGCAACTGTTGTGCGTTCCAGGTACGGGGGACTAGGGTCCCGTCGATCCTTTTCAGGGTATATGCCCCTTTGCCTAGGACCTCGTTGATGACATATGGTCCTTCCCATCTTGGCGCTAATTTGCCTGGTTTTTCGGCGTTTGAAGCTTCATTGTCGCGCAGGACAAAATCACCGGGGACAAAGGTACATACGCGGACGCGCGCGTTGTAATATTTTTCGAGTTTGGATTTGTACCTTGCTTCTGCTATGGCAGCGTTCTCGCGCCTTACTTCCAGAAGGTCTAAATCCATTCTTCGCTCTTGCTCATTATTCTGTTTTTCCATGGCTATCATGCGCGGTGATGGTAGGCCGATCTCAGCTGGGATGACGGCTTCAGACCCATAAACTAGACTGAACGGAGTTTCGCCTGTGCTAGTTTTTGGCATTGTTCGATGCGCCCAGAGGATGCTGGGGAGTTCGTCAACCCACCCTCTGCGTGCTGTCCCGAGTCGCGCTTTTATGCCGTCAACGATTTGTTTGTTTACGCTTTCTACCTGACCGTTCGCTTGGGGATGCGCGACGGAGGCAAAGTTGTGCTCGATCTTCATTTCTTTGAACCATTTTTGAAGATCTTCTGCGGCGAAGTTTGTACCATTGTCGGAAATAATGCGCAATGGTAATCCAAATCTGCAAATGATATGTTCCCATATGAATTTGCGGATTACCATTGCTGTTGTTGAGGCCAACGCTTTAGCTTCCACCCATTTTGTGAAGTAATCGACCGCGACGATGATGAATTTTACTGCACCTGGCGCGTCAGGAAATGGGCCGACAAGATCGATGCCCCACTGTTGGAATGGCCAGGCGGAAGCAACGGGAATTAGCGGATTTTTGGGTCGGAGTGTCTTTGGTGCATGGCGTTGACATGCCGCGCATCTTCTTAATAAATCAACTGCGTCCATGTGCATTCCTGGCCAGTAGTATCCGGCGCTCATTATCTTTGCCACGACCATGCGCGGTCCCGCGTGTATTCCGCATAATCCCTCGTGGATTTCTCTGACTAGGTATTGGGCGTCTATTTTATCAACACAGCGTAGTAATGGGCCCATGAATGATTTTCGGTAAAGGACGCCATCCGCCATTTCATAATTTATTGCTTTGTGTTGTATTTTCCGAGCTTCCGCTTTTCCTTCTGGAAGTTTTCCGTGTTGAAGGTACAAGATAATTGAGGACATCCAAGATGGGTTTCCCATTTCTATGATGTTTACTTGTTTGAGATGAATGGAAGGGTTGGACAGTACCTCTATGCGTACCTCCTTTGCTAGGTGCTTGAAGCTGGTAGCAGCTAACTTGCTTAGTGCATCGGCGTGCTTGTTCTCGCTTCTGTTTATGTGGTTAACTTTAAATGTTTGGAATTGACTGATTAGTATCCGCGCTTGTTCAAGGTATAATGCCATAGCTTCTCCTTTTGCATCATAGTGGCCGTTAACTTGCTCGGCTACTAGTTTTGAGTCGACGTTAGCTTCAAGATTTCTTGCCCCCATTTTTAGCGCTAAGCGAAGGCCTGCTAGAAACGCTTCGTATTCTGCTTCGTTGTTGGTGCTCCGGAAATCTAAGCGTATGGCATATGTGAGTTCGTGATTATCTGGGCTGATTAGTCGGAGACCTGCCCCTGCTCCATCATCATTGGAAGCGCCATCTGTGTGTAAAGTCCAGACTCTATCGTCGAAAACGGGTACAGGGTTCTGGATTGCTTCGCACTCTTGAACTTTGTCGATGGGAACTTCGGTAGCAAAATCTGCTAGAACTTGCCCTTTGATTGCTGGTCTTGGCCTATAGAAGATATTGTATCCTCCCAGCTCAATGGCCCATTTAGCCAACCTCCCTGCGACGTCGGGTTTGGATAAAATCTGGCCCAAATGATAATTGGTGAGAACTGTGATGACGTGGCCCGAAAAATATCTGCGCAGTCGCCGTGACGCGTGTACTAGTGCAAGGACTAATTTTTCTATCATCGAGTAACGAGTTTCTGTGCCGGTTAGCATCTTGCTGATGTAGTAGATTGGAGTCTGAACGTTTTCTCGTTCCACCATTAATACTGCTCCTACTGCTACTTCCGCAGCTGATAGGTATAAGATCAGTGGTTCTTTCTCTCGTGGCGCGGTTAATGTCGGCAGCTGAATTAGACATTCTTTCATTTGTTTGAATGCTGCTTCTGCTTCAGTTGTCCATTGAAAGTCGGTTTTCTTTGAGCAATTTCATAACGTGCTGATGAATGGATATGACTTTGCTGCGTGATTAGCCAAGAATCTGTTCAAGGCTGCCAAACGTCCGGCGAGCCTTTGCATTTCTTTCACTGTTGCGGGTGACGGCATTAGCTGGATAGCCTGTACTTTTTCTGGATTTACTTTAAAGCCATCTCTTGTGACTATGAAACCCAAAAATTTCTCTTCTTCCATGCCGAAGGAACATTTTGTTGGGTTAAGCTTTAAATTCACGCTGCGCAGAGAGTCGAATGTGCGCTGAATATTGTTGAGCATTGTGTCCTCCTCATGGCTCATGATGACGAGTTCATCCATGTATACTTCGACAGTCTTGCCAATATCCCCGCTGAAGACTGTGTCCATTAATCGTTGATAAGTTGCGCCAGCATTGCGCAGACCAAAGGGCATTTTAGTGTAGCAAAAAATGCCTTTGTCTGTGCGGAATGCGGTTTTATCTTCGTCTTCTTCCTTCATCTGGACCTGATGATAACCCTTGTAACAGTCAAGAAAGCACTTCCATCTGAACGATGCTAGAGAGTCGACTTTTTTGTCTATTTCTGGGAGTGCGTAACAATCTTTCGGACATGCTTTGTTCAGGTCTTTGAAGTAGACGCACATTCTCCATCCGCCACTGTGTTTTTGTACCATGACTGGGTTGGCAACCCATGTATGGTATTTTACTTCGCGTAAGATTCCCGCATTAAGTAACTCTGCCACTTGTTCGTCCATGGCTTTTGCTTTTTCTTCACTAAAACTGCGCCTCCCTTGGGCAACAGGTTCCGCTGTTGGTTTTATATTTAGGCAATGCTGTGCTATGTCGCGCGGGACCCCAGTCATGTCTGCTGGGCACCAGGCGAATATATCTTTGTTGTTAGACAACAATTGTTTCAGTTGTATTCGTGTTGCCGGTGAAATGGCATGTCCTAGCAGAATAGTCTGCTCTGGGTATTCGTTATTCAGGACCCATTTCCCTGGTTCGTTTGATGCCGAAGGTTTTACTTCCTTTGTTGGTGGCTCGTCGTCCACGTACATGACTTCTTTACTTGAGTATAAAATTGCAACTCCGGTTTTCGTTGGAAATCCGCATGCAGCATGTGGAATAGAAGTGATCATGCTAAATTCTCTTTGTGACCTTCTTCCGAGTAAAACATCATGGCGTGAAACTGCTGGCATGACCATGAAATTGACTGTGACTGTTCGTGAATGCTCGCCATCTGATAGAGTCACGAGGAAAGCTATTTGCCCTAGTGGGAATACGGCTTCGTTACAGAATCCGGTAAGTGGAAAGTCGACCGGTTCCAGGCGTGCTTTGTCTTCTGGGTCAAGTTGCTTAAAGCATTGTTCGTATATGATGACCATCGAACTCCCCGGATCTATGAACATATAGTCCGTTCGGTAGTGGCCGAAGATGCCAGTGATGATTACTGGTCGTTCTTCCTGAGGGCCTCCAGGAACTACGGGGAACACGACTTGTTGTTCCCTCCAATGTTGGTCATAGCTTCGTTTGTTTGACCTTCGTGATGGGCCGCCTTGAATCATGTTTATTTGTTTTGGTTTATCTTCCCGATGGCTGTTTTCTCTGGATTGTATTCCAATATTGCGACTAAATTGGATGTCCCCCCGACGTGGTGTTGGTGGGTTCAATACTGTAATGTTGATTTCTTCTCCAGATCTGATGTTTGGGAAATCGGATCAGGCGATTTGTGTAACAATTGTGTCTAAATCGATTTGGCATCTGTTAAACCAATGTTCTGGGGATCTTTTTATTTGTAAATTGTTTCCGACATTTGGTCGAGGACCAGGTTGCCGGTGAGATGACGAATTTTCTGCCATGTGCAAAACAGAAAATGAAATGAACTGAATCGAAACGAGATAGAAACTAGAAAACTGAAGAATCGGTGGGCGCCAATGAAGAAACACTAGATAAATGGTCGGAACCGAGATATCTAGGGGGTTTGAATCCGCATAAAAAGGTTAGCTCTCTCTCGATGGATTCAGTTGCAACTGATCTTCTTCTCCGATGGTTCTGCAAAAAAGAACACCGTTAGCCTCGCCAAGGGGAGAAGAGGGTTCTCTCCTTGACTCGACTCCGGTTACTTTGGACGCGCAAGGATTTATGTTTTCCTTTGGACGCGCGATTATAGATTGCTGGTTACTTTCTCCCTTTTATAAGGCCAGTGCGCGGCCGCGCAAGGTTAAAAGGTCAAAAGGCCAGTTTGTGGTATGGTCTCAAATACTTATTATGAGGTTTTTGGGACCTTACCCCTTCACCGATATAAAGTAATATCCAAGTATTACAAACGGAATGTAAAGGATCCACAGGCGGATCAAATAAACAGAAAACGTAGTTCAACAGACTCAAAATGCATCCAAGCTTGCGAGACTCTTATTGATGCTAAGGAGAGGCCATCCTATTACGAGTAGTACCTGCACTTAGCCTTTTTGGGAAAATACTTCAGTTTACACTGGTAAATACAATTAACTGACTCATTTTGAAAAGGTTTGAAAAAAATTTTTGAATGCACATGGCACAAAACATTTTATAACTTGGGATAATTATTTGTATATAATACTTGTAAAAGAATTACATGTTCCTTATACGTTCAGTAGCCCGGATTGACACCGGGTTAAGGATTAATAGACACACCACATGATATAGTCTCGGGGCGGGTTATTCCCGAAACCGATGGTTATACCATATTATTTATTTATGCACTGACGGGTGTACGCCTACACCCCGTGCTTAGGTCGTGGCCATTTCGTAAAATGATGCCAAGGATATCCGGGACATGGTCATTAACCCCCCAAAGGTTTTAAGTAAACAAAACAATTTAAACGGGACATTTCAATTATTTAACCTTCATACAATTAAAGATTCAATGCCCGACCAAGCGGTATTTTATATACCGTACCCAAGCCCGTATAGGGAAAATAAGTTAAAAGTATTTACTTGAGCTAAATAAAAATTCAATCTCAGCCGTATATCAAATCAGCAAGTACAGATAGCTTTTACTTGGCTCCTAAATCTGGAACGAAGGTTTTTAATAACCTATTAGATTCCTAACGGGTCTTAATTAAGCCTATGCTTAGACCGGTTAGTTATAAAAGAGGATACGGTTCAGAACGCATGATTAAGCGAGAACCGGATTAGAATGTGGTTTAGACCCGACAAGCTTGTATACTTGTGTAATAAGGTTAAACTAAACACATTCTGGATTTTGAGATAAAATGACAAGGTTTGACCTGTTTCGGCTAATTTATGCAAACTAGTTACATAAGCCGATCCGAACGCGAAAAGTGCGTAAGGGGTAACCAAAAGAGTCATATACAGGTTTCCTAAGTTAACATGCCTTAAATATGTTGTGATATCAGTAGGATACCTTCCATTATGCCCCAAAACGAATTTAAAACCAATTTATGCCCCGTAGGGGTATTTTGGTCATTTAAAAGGTTATAAAAGAGGTTTAATATAAATCTGAGTTTTAGGTCTGATTCAATCAGTAAAAATACTAAATTTAATAAGTTATATCAGTAGGGTATTACACATATGTGAATTTTATCATTTATAACCAAACTATGCACCGAAGGGGCATTTTGGTAATTTCACATAAGGTTTAAAGGTCAAATTTGGAAATCTGAGTTTAAAACTTTTGCTTACTGTTAAAGTATAAAATTTTACTTAGAATATCAGTAGGCATCAAGTCATATATATTTAAAATAGTTTTAATACATACTATGCGCTTAAAACGCGTAAAAAGGCGGTTTTAAGCGATTTTCGGGTTTTTAAGGAAAACCTAATATTTTTATCATTCCAAAAAGCTTAAAATGTTTTATTTATCTTATAAAATCAGTAGCAAAAGGTTTGGGGTCAAAATGTTTTGTAAAACTCAATTTATAAGCCAAAAGGGCAAAACCGGTAATTATCGAATCAAGCCTAGAACCCTATGTTATGCTCAGCGTAAAATAAATAAAAATCTTAAAAAATCCCAAAACATTATTTTATATCATTGGGTAAAAAGTTTGGTATTAAAAATTGGGTTTAGATAGGCTATATGTTAATTACGCCGTTTAATTAATAAAAAACTTTTCATTTACGCTAATGAGCATAACTCCTAATCTAGACCTCAAACTGATGTCAAATTTAGGGAAAAGTTTATAAATCAGTAATGAAGGTTTCTATCCTCTCAAATTTTCAAAAATTTTGTTTTAAGGTTAAAAGGGCATAATAGTCAACAATTAGGCATTTAACGGAAACATGCATATGAATCGGATAACTAAGGAACCAAGTTGTATAACCTCAGAGGGTTATACTAACATATAACCTGGTCCTAAAGGAATCCTAAGGCATATCTAAACTAAGCTGAATCGGGTCAGAACTGAAAGTCAAAGTAAAAGTCTACTTTTGCGACTTTCGGTTACGAACCGATCCTAAACTTGAAATTGTCGGGTTGAACATGCTTAGGCATGTTCTTATACTAATTACCAAGTTATACAAGTGTTAAAACAGGTTTCATTGCTTCCATATTGCTAATTATGAATTTATTTGCAAAATAGATTTCTGTTGACTTTTTATTATTAGGTTTGACCCAACATTTGACCAAGCTAGGGTGATAATCAGTAGGTGCCCTCTTAGGGGTTTATTACCTACACAATTACCAACTTATAACTATTCTTAATTTGACTAATGACTGGATCATTAGTGTTTAATCACTTAGTCAAACCTTAACTATGATAAGTTTGACTTTTGACCATTAAACTAATCAAAACTGAAATTAGGAGGTTAAGGACACTTACAAATGGGTCCTTATTACTGAAAAGAACTCCAAGGAAGTTCCAAATGCTCAGGATCCTCCAGAAATGAGAAGATAGCAAGAACACAAGAAGTGGTGTGCTTGAACAATGAAAACCCATCTCCTATTTATAGTTTTTGGATGGATTGTGGATGATTGCCAGGTGTTCAGAGGTGTTATAAGATCATAACAGGTGTAATTCTAGTTTTCAAAACCAACAATGTCCCCTAGAATGAAATGTGTGAGACAAGAAGCAAAACCAAAGTTGGTTTTGAATTTTCTGGAACTGGGCATCATATACGGTCCGTAAGGGACCAGGTATACGGTCCGTAAGGACCAGTACAGCACACACATACTTTCTTTTGTTGACGGTTTTGGCCCCTGCACTTCCAAATGCCATTTCCGACACATCTAAGGCCCGTTAAACCATTTTTAAGGCTCTACAACGAAGCCTAAGCATAGGGAACATGAAACATGCTAAAAAAACATGTCGGATGTCTATTCGTTTGGTCGTACGGTCACGTTGTTCGGCTAATTACGACGAAACACGGACGGACGCGAAAAACGATCTAAATTATGCGACGAATGGAATTTTATCAAGCCAAACACTAAAATAGAAATAGTGTCCGGAGACATTCAGAATGTAAGATATGCGCGTAAACGCAAACTTGTGCACTTTTTGACACTTTTAGTCCCTGCCTGACTTAAAAGTTTATTTTTGCGCACCAAACACCTCTAAGACTATATCTAAGCTATATAAAGGATAAATAGGGTATGTTTAACTCACGGTCATATTCCAGAAGGTCCATTACCATACGAATCGGCATACTTTTGCAGTTTGACGAGATTAGTCCTTTAATCGCACAAAGTAGCGCGAAATGTCGTTTACTGACATCCAAGCCTTCCATGGCCCATAATGGGCATTCCCAAGCATATACTTAAATATTACTACACTCCTGTTTGCTTAAATGGTCACCGAAAGGCGTAGATTCAAAAGTTGACGCTTTAGGTCCCTCTATTGCGCAAACTTGCGCATCTCATCATTTAATAGCATTGAAGCCTCATCTAATCCATATTAGAAATTATTGAAAATATTAATAAACATCACGATGCTTCGGGTTCGCTAAAAGGTCATTTAGAGGTATAATTAAACATATTGATGCTTTTAGCCCCTCTAACTTGCAAAGTTGCGCGTAACTTTACTTATAGGCATGAAAACCTTAGATGGCCAATAATTGGCATTCCCGAGAGTATAATAAAATATATTAAAGCTCCCGGTTTGTTAAAAGGTCACTCAGAGGTAAGAATTAACATGTTGACGCTTTTAACCCTTCATTGCGCAAACTTTCAATTAATTACACAAACGGCTACACTCGATCGACAAGTGGCTCATTTGTGAATATAATCATCATGAGAGGTTATTTAGAAACTTATTTTAGGTATGCTAACACTTCCAGTCCTTTCATTATCAAAGTTTTTGATTTTTCGAAAAATTAGTCCTTTAAATTCAACATTTGACTTCATTAGGGTTTATTACACGTGTCAATACACCATTGGACGTGATTTTATGAGGTGTTACATCCTCACCCCCTTAAAAGAAATCTCGACCTCGAGATTTGCTAAAACGTTGGAAGTACTTTTTGTCGCATAATGGACTTAACTTGTATAGCATATCTGGAGCCTCTCCAAGCTCCCAAGTTGACCTCTATACTAGGTACATGTATCCTTCTTGTAGCTTCTTAACCTGTCGATCCTCAATCGATACAGGTTTCTCATCATATCATAAATCTGCATATCATTATGTGATAATGCTTCTTGACTTATTTATAAAACACATCCTTAAATCATTAGTGTGTAATGCATTGCGAGCTCCGCTAAGCTCCTTAAATAGTTTTTAGCTTATAGGCTATTTGATCTTGATACATTCGATTCCCTTGAATGATTCTATATATTCAGAGCTTAACTAGCCTGATAATTAACAAATTGGCACACCCTTCCAGGGTGATATCTTTTGTTGAACCTTATTCCTTAACAAGAACTTAGGAGGGTTGCTATTTTCATTAATCCTTGATTTTCTGCCGAATATCGGCAACTTCCAGATGATTATGGATTTATATGATCTTATTCGTTGTTTCCAAGGCAACTTTCATATCCTGATAATTGGACTTACCAATCTTCTGTCTAACAATAGATGCTTAACATTCCATCCATACAAGGTCTCCCAAGGAGCAGCCTTAATACTTATATATCAACTATTATAGAAAAGCTTATCTTAAGGTGAGATGGTTATCCCAACCATTGCTTAAAACTAATTTTTAAGGAATAGCAAATCCTTGCCGTTAGTCGAACAAATCAACGATCCTGGGCAGCTGATGGAAATTCTTAGTTGTTGCCTAATTAGGGTTGCGGTATTCAATGCATAAGCAAAATGAACCGTCTTTCTTAATTAACTATACCGAATTCTCAGAATATTGAGTTAGGCTATATGAATCCTCTATTTTAAAACTTACGTAATCAGGGTTTCGATTCTTTCAATGATGGTACTAGCCGTCTTGGGGATTTCATAATAATACAGCCCTAAATGGGGTATAATTCTTAACTCTACTTGCCTCTCAAGAGGTAAACATGGTAATCTTAGGAGAAGATAATCAAGATACAAAGGAGGTTACAGAGATTTTCCAAATCTCAGGCTCCAGTTCATCCATCATTGCTTGTGTCAATTAAGTGACACATTTATGTTACAAGTCCACGAATTCCTTAATCGGGAACATTTACTTGGACAATTCCATTCTGGATATCTTCTTTGAATACCATTAGTTGACATTAGTACCATATGACCATTAGAATATCCTTGCGGTTCCATGCATCAAACCTACATACTGATCAGGCATGGAAGCAATCTATGGAACTTATTAAGATACACCAATCCTCATATGGCATTTTTATCATACCATCTGGTATTCGCAATCGATAGAGATTAAAGAGATATCATCTATATATGCTGACGCACTTCCTCTAGAGAGAGGATACTTCTAAAATTCTACGCCTGAAGGTTTCTGACAGGAACAGAAAAATGGTTCTTATGATTTCGCCTGTAAGTTTTACCTTACACTTAATCTCTGGGGTTCTTACGGAAAATTTCTAAAAGCTTGCTAAGCTTATGGTTTGATGAGAGACTTAGCAGTACCTGAAATCAAACGTAACTCCTAGCAATAAAATTACAATAAGGGATTTATCTGGTGTCATTAATGTGAGCTGCCTCTAATCCTTCATCAGGAGGGTTAAACGCCTCCATTCTTAATCCTTTTAAACTTAGCTGTGAAATCTTTGACAAATTTTAGGGCAGTCTTAGCTTTGACTGGTTATTTCTTAATCTATATAACGCGAGTAGCTGAGGTAGATCCATAATGGATTTATAATGTGCAGGATTTGAAACCTTAATGTGCCCTCTTATTGCCGTTGCTAACCACCAATAATTATTGCATTAAGCTTAGATTTTGGGTAAACTGAATAGGGCACTATCTCAGCCAATGCATTAAAATTTGTAACATATAATCGACAGTCTCGAACTTTTATGGTGAGAGTCATAAAATTCTTATTCCGTCTTTTCCATTTCGCGAAGCGGATAATAGGTTTTTCTAATAAGGTCCTTACACTTGGACCATCCCATAATGTATAAGAGGATTTTTCTTGTGGACTTCATTAATGTCCTCACTAATCAAGGATATTGCCATCGAATGACCGAGATGTATACCTCACCGTGTCCTTTCCAGCATAACCGCTGATACACCTAATGGTTTCTACTTCATCCAACAATTTCCCGCAATCGATGGCTTCTTTTTACTATTGAAGTCTCTTGACTTCCAAGAGACGAAGTACTTTTAAGTACATCCTAAAAAAAATGGGCTCCTTGCCACATTTGATTTTGTTTGGGTTATTCTTTGCATTTGAAGTATGAATAAAGCTCTCCTCATGAGTAGCGACATGTGTTTTAGAGCGAGCAGCATCTGGCTTCTTGAACCTTTTCATGACTTTTCTCATAGCCTTTCTAATAGTTGCGTTAATCACAGTTTTGGAGATTAACTCCATTAACATTGAGGTTCACATTGGATGCACCATTAACATTTGTCGCATCTCCAGCATCGAGACTGTTGTTTGTCTCTTCTGAGTTTTCCATACTCGAATCTTTGGTATTAAATACCATATTCAACAAGTGCTTAGGCAACCCATACCCAGTGTCTCCTTGAATTGTAAAAGGCTCACCATAAGGAGTCTTGATAACTATTTGCTTCTTATCACGTAAAGTATGGGCTTGGTTACAGGATGACCAACCTATTTCTATTATTATATCGAGTCCCTCTATTTTAGCGAAAACAAGGACAGTGGAAAAGAATGGTTCCTAATGGATATAAAACATCCATCTAATGTTGCTGAAGCAGTCTCTGAGGTACCATCGGCTAATTCTACTTTATACTTAACGCTTAGAGTTTTAACAGGCAGATTTAATGATTTACAAAATCTATTGTCTACGAAAGACTTATCTGAACCTGAATCAAATAATACTCTAGCATGAGCGTTATTGATAAAGAAAGTACCTGTTGTGACATTGTCATCCTGAATAGCCTCTTGAGCGTCCATTTGAGAGCTTCCAGCTTTGGTCTTCTTAGCCGCCCCAAGCTTCTTGGTTTTATTTGGGCAATTTGTCTTGATGTGCCCTATTTCATTGCAACCATAGTAGGTTGCGTCCTTTATGTCTTGGCACTCCAAGGTCTTGTGCCCTTCCTTATTACAAATCCCACAAGGCCTAGCTTGTGACTCCAAAGTGCATTTTTCTTTAGTTGTCTTCTTTGGGCAGCGGGTCTTTATGTGCCCTTTCTCGCCGCAACCATTGCATGTGGCGTCCTTCAAGTCCTTGCACTCAAGGGTCTTGTGATCCATTTCTTTACAAATGCCACATCCCCCGGTCTGTTCATAGAAGCATTTTCCGAAGTGCTTCTTCTTGCAGGTTTTACATTTGGGTTTTGCCTCCTTTGGCTTGGACGGGTTATAGTTTGAACTGGTCTTACCCTTTTTACAACCTTTATTTGGGGTATTATCGCACTTTCGCTTATGATCCTTCAACACACGGTCCACAGCGTTGTTTACGGCTGTATCTATCATAGCCTGTAACTCGGTGCTTGTTAAGTTCAGTCTTGCATCATCATTCCGATCAACTGGATGATTGTGAGCTTCAGAGGAGTCAGCCATGGTGAAGCTTTGAAGGCTACAAACCAAGTAGTAATAATTTGTTTAATTATATTGCGAATTGTCGAATTTGATGATTAAATAGCCATGATGCAAATAGACCATATAGGCCAATAGATAGTATTTAATTTATTTGATTATGTTTTGCCTAGGTTTTTAAATAAACCATCTTTGGTGTTTAAACGGAATATAATCCTTCATATTTATTAGACAGGGGACATAAGTCACGACTGTCAATGTCGTACTGACATTATATATATATATATATATATATATATATATATATAGCACAAGGTCTTGTTCCAAGGGACTTTTTGATGGCATAGATGCCTTGTCACTAGGAAATTTTAAAACATAATCGATGATTCCTTTGGATCGGAAAATTTCATAGTTCATTGTCTTGACAAGAAGTTATGAAATAAAACTATCTTTTTCATGTATACATATTTGCCCGTAGGTATACATCCCAAATGGATGTTTTGATGTGTACATCATGTTCGACGTTTATTAGCCATGATTCCTCTTGATCATTTACGCTAAATAAGGGGTTTGGAAAAAATTTCCTAATATAAGGATGACAAGTGTGATTTTATCGCATCACTGTTGTCAGGAGTGTCAACATGTTTTCAGATGTTAACAAGGATCTGAATTTCTTTTACACAGGTCTTACCATCATAGCTAGGTCTTTAATGACATTCAAGCTAGGTTATACCTTTTAAGATTCTCTGTTAATATGTATACTGGCAGGAAAGGAATGATATTTATTTTATTCAGGATTTTCATTATATTTATCCTAGATTTAATTAAATATAACTATGGCACAAAAAGGCCAAGTCATAAGGGCAACTTTAAATTATAAACCATGATTTTGTATAATCAAGGTATTTAGGCTTGAACGTTGTTCATTGCCTTTTCTTGACAGGGAGTTGTAGGCTACGACTGTCGTTTGTCTTATATGAAAATGAATATGGCCCGTAAGCATTACATCCCTAACGGATGCTTAATTCACAAAATAAGAAAGGATTTCGGGAGAATCCCGTATAAGGATGATTTATGCGATTTTATCGAACCACGTCTGCCAGGAATGTTAACATGTTACTGATGTTAACGAGGATTTGAATCTTTTGAATAGGTTCTACCATCTTGGCCTTGTCATATAGGCTAGGTTTACCTTTAAGATTCTTTTTAATATTTAACGCAGAACAATCCTAAATTGAGATGTTAATAAGGATCTGAATCTAATTGAGGAACTGCCATCTTGGCCCTGTTCTTAAAATGACACATGGGCTAGGTCTTGTCCTTTTTAGATTTTGCCATTTTTATTATAATGGTCGATCTTATAAAAGGAATGTTATTATTCATATTTTTATGTTCATATTTAATGATGTATATAACATTTAGATAAAACATTCCAAGGATTTTTAAAAGAGGTTCAGAATTGCCCTAAACGGGACTTGAAAGGAACATGCTGTCCTCGAAGGAACTGAAAGATAAATATGTCCTTATAAGGACTATTAAGGAAACGATCTTCAGCAAAAGGAGTTTTCTTCTTTACTTTACTTCTGAATGTTTTCTCCTTGGTTGCACGTTAATCCTGGTCGCAGTACGAAGCTCGGCCTTCCCTAGGCTTCGAATGGGGAGAATTTCCATTATGGCTTCTTTGCTTGGCGACGTATTTAAAATATATGGAATTGAAAGCAATAATTCTCCGAATAGAGACGAGAGTATTCCTAAGTTAAGTTTAGACTCAGAAGGTCAAGGAATGTGCTACTGTGTCATTGAGATTAAACACAAAAGGCTAGTGTTTAATTCGCTCAATGTAGGAACTGGGGCTTAGCTTTCCCCTTTGGAAATAAAGTAATATCCAAGTATTACAAATGGAATGTAAAGGATCCACAGGCGGATCAAATAAACAGAAAACGTAGTTCAACAGACTCAAAATGCATCCAAGCTTGCGAGACTCTTATTGATGCTAAGGAGAGGCCAGCCTATTACGAGTAGTACCTGCACTTAGCCTTTTTTGGGAAAATACGTCAGTTTACACTGGTAAATACAATTAACTGGTTCATTTTGAAAAGGTTTAGAAAAATTTATTTGAATGCACATGGCACAAAACATTTTATAACTTGGGATAATTATTTGTATATAATACTTGTAAAAGAATTACATGTTCCTTATACGTTCAGTAGCCCGGATTGGCACCGGGTTAAGGATTAATAGACACACCACATGATATAGTCTCGGGGCGGGTTGTTCCCGAAACCAGCGGTTAAACCATATTATTTATTTATGCACTGACGGGTGTACGCCTACACCCCGTGCTTAGGTCGTGGCCATTTCGTAAAATGATGCCAAGGATATCCGGGACATGGTCATTAACCCCCCAAAGGTTTTAAGCAAACAAAACAATTTAAAAGGGACATTTCAATGATTTAACCTTCATACAATTAAAGATTCAATGCCCGACCAAGCGGTATTTTATATACCGAACCCCAAGCACGGGAAAATAAGTTAAAAGTATTTACCTGAGCTAAATATAAATTCAATCCCAGCCGTATATCAAATCAGCAAGTACAGATAGCTTTTACTGGGCTCCTAAATCTGGAACGAAGGTTTTTAATAACCTATTAGATTCCTAACGGGTCTTAATTAAGCCTATGCTTAGACCGGTTAGTTTTAAAAGAGGATACGGTTCAGAATGCATGATTAAGCGAGAACCGGATTAGAATGTGGTTTAGACCCGACAAGCTTGTATACTTGTGTAATAAGGGTAAACTAAACACATTCTGGATTTTGAGATAAAATGACAAGGTTTGACCTGTTTCGGCTAATTTATGCAAACTAGTTACATAAGCCGATCCGAACGCGAAAAGTGCGTAACGGGTAACCAAAAGAGTCATATACAGGTTTCCTAAGTTAATATGCCTTAAATATGTTGTGATATCAGAAGAATACATTCCATTATGCCCCAAAACGAATTTAAAACCAATTTATGCCCCGTAGGGGTATTTTGGTCATTTAAAAGATTATAAAAGAGGTTTAATATAAATCTGAGTTTTAGGTCTGATTCAATCAGTAAAAATACTTAGTTTAATAAGTTATATCAGTAGGGTATTACACATATGTGAATTTTATCATTTATAACCAAACTATGCACCGAAGGGGCATTTTGGTAATTTCACATAAGGTTTAAAGGTCAAATTTGGAAATCTTAGTTTAAAACTTTTGCTTACTGTTAAAGTATAAAATTTTACTTAAAATATCAGTAGGTATCAAGTCATATATATTTAAAATAGTTTTAATACATACTATGCGCTTAAAACGCGTAAAAAGGCGGTTTTAAGCGATTTCCGGGTTTTTAAGGAAAAGCTGATATTTTTAGCATTCCAAAAAGCTTAAAATGTTTTATTTATCTTATAAAATCAGTAGCAAAAGGTTTGGGGTCAAAATGTTTTGTAAAACTCAATTTATAAGCCAAAAGGGCAAAACCGGTAATTACCGAATCAAGCTTAGAACCCTAAGTTATGCTCAGCGTAAAAATAAATAAAAATCTTCAAAAATCCCAAAACATTATTTTATATCAGTGGGTAAAAAGTTTAGTATTAAAAATTGGGTTTAGATAGGCTATATGTTAATTACGCCGTTTAATTAATAAAAAGCTTTTCATTTACGCTAATGAGCATAACTCCTAATCTAGACCTCAAACTGATGTCAAATTTTAGGGAAAAGTTTATAAATCAGTAATGAAGGTTTCTATCCTCTCAAATTTTCAAAAATTTCGTTTTAAGGTTAAAAGGGGATAATAGTCAACAATTAGGCATTTAACGGAAACATGCATATGAATCGGATAACTAAGGAACCAAGTTGTATAACCTCAGAGGGTTATACTAACATATAACCTGGTCCTAAATGAATCCTAAGGCATATCTAAACTAAGCTAAATCGGGTCAAAACTGAAAGTCAAAGTAAAAGTCTACTTTTGCGACTTTCGGTTACGAACCGATCCTAAACTTGAAATTGTCGGGTTGAACATGCTTAGGCATGTTCTTATACTAATTACCAAGTTATACAAGTGTTAAAACAGGTTTCATAGCTTCCATATTGCTAATTATGAATTTATTTGCAAAATAGCTTTCTGTTGACTTTTTATTATTAGGTTTGACTCGACATTTGACCAAGCTAGGGTGAAAATCAGTAGGTGCCCTCTTAGGGGTTTATTACCTACACAATTACCAACTTATAACTATTATTAAGTTGACTAATGACTGGATCATTAGTGTTTAATCACTAAGTCAAACCTTAACTATGATAAGTTTGACTTTTGACCATTAAACTTATCAAAACTGAAATTAGGAGGTTAAGGACACTTACAAATGGGTCCTTATTACTGAAAAGAACTCCAAGGAAGTTCCAAATGCTCAGGATCCTCCAGAAATGAGAAGATAGCAAGAACACAAGAAGTGGTGTGCTTGAACAATGAAAACCCATCTCCTATTTATAGTTTTTGGATGGATTGTGGATGATTGCCAGGTGTTCAGAGGTGTTATAAGATCATAACAGGTGTAATTCTAGTTTTCAAAACCAACAATGTCCCCTAGAATGAAATGTGTGAGACAAGAAGCAAAACCAAAGTTGGTTTTGAATTTTCTGGAACTGGGCATCATATACGGTCCGTAAGGGACCAGGTATACGGTCCGTAAGGACCAGTACAGCACACACATACTTTCTTTTGTTGACAGTTTTGGCCCCTGCACTTCCAAATGCCATTTCCGACACATCTAAGGCCCGTTAAACCATTTTTAAGGCTCTACAACGAAGCCTAAGCATAGGGAACATGAAACATGCTAAAAAAACATGTCGGATGTCTATTCGTTTGGTCGTACGGTCACGTTGTTCGGCTAATTACGACGAAACACGGACGGACGCGAAAAACGATCTAAATTATGCGACGAATGGAATTTTATCAAGCCAAACACTAAAATAGAAATATTTTAGTGCTTACATAAATTTTGGGTGTCCGGAGACATTCAGAATGTAAGATATGCGCGTAAACGCAAACTTGTGCACTTTTTGACACTTTTAGTCCCTGCCTGACTTAAAAGTTTATTTTTGCGCACCAAACACCTCTAAGCCTATATCTAAGCTATATAAAGGATAAATAGGGTATTTTTAACTCACGGTCATATTCCGGAAGGTCCGTTACCATACGAATCAGCATACTTTTGCAGTTTGACGCGATTAGTCCTTTAATCGCACAAAGTAGCGCGAAATGTCGTTTACTGACATCCAAGCCTTCCATGGCCCATAATGGGAATTCCCAAGAATATAATTAAATATTACTACACTCCTGTTTGCTTAAATGGTCACCGAAAGGCGTAGATTCAAAAGTTGACGCTTTAGGTCCCTCTATTGCGCAAACTTGCGCATCTCATCATTTAATAGCATTGAAGCCTCATCTAATCCATATTAGACATTCTTGAAAATATTAATAAACATCACGATGCTTCGGGTTCGCTAAAAGGTCATTCAGAGGTATAATTAAACATATTGACGCTTTTAGCCCCTCTAACTTGCAAAGTTGCGCGTAACTTTACTTATAGGCATGAAAACCTTAGATGGCCAATAATTGGCATTCCCGAGAGTATAATCAAATATCCTGAAGCTCCCGGTTTGTTAAAAGGTCACTCAGAGGTAAGAATTAACATGTTGACGCTTTTAACCCTTCATTGCGCAAACTTTCAATTAATTACACAAACGGCTACACTCGATCGACAAGTGGCTCATTTGTGAATATAATCATCATGAGAGGTTATTTAGAAACTTATTTTAGGTATGCTAACACTTCCAGTCCTTTCATTAGGGTTTATTACACGTGTCAATACACCATTGGACGTGATTTTACGAGGTGTTAGACAACATGGGGTAGTCCCCACTAATTATGGATTGGAAAAAAAGGAAATCTGGTTAACATATAGGTGCACACAAACTCATGGTTTTTGAAACAACTTTTAAACGAACACCAACTGTGAACTCGCTCAACTTTATTGTTGACTCGTTGTTACATGCCTTGCAGGTCGTTAGGTACTTAGCTGGAGCTTGCATGGGAGCAGGAGTCATTGTGGGACATGGACTGTTGTGTGCCATGTCAACTTTATGAACTTTTAAACTTATACTTTGGTTTTAAACTTTATGCTTCCGCTGATAACTTGAATTTGATTAACTTGTTTTGAACACCAATTATATTGTGTGGTTGGACTTTTATTTATTTAATTACATTGTTCAATATGATTGGTGGCTGGATCCTGGTCATGTCACGCTCCCTGCGGTGATACTCCGCGTGTGGAATTTGGGGGTGTGACAGATTGGTATCAGAGCCATTGGTTATAGTGAACTTGGTTTTTAAAAAGGGAAAAAGCTTTTTGATGAAAACCAGACTATAACCTGTTTAGTGCTCAACGATCCATAACGATGCTTCGCTCTACGTGCAAGGCTCAACACACTAAGTGGTATGATTTAAGTTTATATTACGTACTTGCTAGATTACTTTTGCATGGTGTGAAGTTATGGTATGTTTAATTAGGATAGTAGCATGCTGTCTATTAGCCCTACTACGTTCTTTATGACACACCATTGTTTGCTTGAAATTTGACAAGTAGTGGTCAAATTCTTTCCTGATTTCTCGTCACCCCGCTACAACGACTGTTTATGCGTTCTATCTACTCATACACTTATCTCGACATGGCATCGCCATCTGACCCTTCGTACATTCGGTTTGCACGTCAACATTCACGAAGACCAGACCTGGCTCAAACAAACTCGGGTTTAGGAGAACTATACCCACGCATCCCTGTTGACGAACCTCATCATCTCCACCCGGTTGTCATTACCAGAAACGAAGCAGCCACAGTTACGCGCATTCGTCGTTTTGCAACTCGAAACCCTACCAACCAAATTTTGTTTTGGACAAGTATACTCACGTGACCATGATGCAACGAATTTTTCTTTCATGTCGTTGCTACTATCTACCATTACTGGATCTGTCTTTAGAGAACGGAATAGTCGGCGAAATTCTTCGGTTATTTGTTGGAATTTTGTTTTCTCAATTCTTCGTATGAACATCACCAACCTCCTGTTTCTTCGATCCGCAACCGATATAACGAAACGCTAACAACCATACCACGATTTCCACCGATCACAAGATTACCCCCCCCCCATTATCCTGTTGGGTGGTTAATTCTTATTCTACTTTGATTTACACCTTCGTATACCCAACTTAGCAAGTGGATGCCTCCTAATGATGGGATAGTCTTCGGGACATTCGAGGACGGATATATGGACCACTCAACCTACAAACTAACACGATAATCTATACGTTTACCTTACTCCTTTACTCTACAGGAGCCGTATTTTAATTCCATGATAGTTTTCTTAAATATGCGGGAATCTTTGCACTGACACATGATTGATGAATAATGCTATGCCTAAATTCTACCATTTGCTTAGACCAAAACATCACTTTCTTACCACAGTGATATTATGTTCTCGCTCCTCCCATGCAGGGACGCTAAGACGAACCCACTCTAGCTTAGAGAATTTGGAAGACTCGACTTTCGATCATTGGTAATCACTCCTTGAAACCTTGAGTGTGATGATGTGTTGTTGATACAATTATACTCTCTTGAACACGTTTTTGCGTCCTTTCTTTGAAACCTCACGATTACACAAACGTATTTTTGGATTCATTCGTACGACCTAAGGAACTCCCCCGAATTTTGGTTGTTTATCGACACGATGAATCACAAACACACCTAAACTCATGGATCATGGTGAATTATTCCTCCTTCGCGTGTGGGCGAGCCCGACAACTTAGACGAAAGTCTCGGTGAACCATAACACTACAAACTCATGCAACAACCACTCTTCTATGGTAATCCTTGTTATGCATATTATACCAACGTGGCACCTCTATTCGACAAACGACGTTCTTTATTTTAACCTTATGCAACTTGTGTACGACCAGCTATACCCTCGACAACAGGCAAACCCCTACTACGGATTCTTAAACGCTTACGCATCGATTGCGACTACCCTTTTTTACATATTTCCACATCCAATCACGATATACTTCTCGAATCCTATGATCCTTATCCTAACAACATTCTTCGTGAACTCTCGCTTGGAGGAGTTACTCTCTACGAACGTTACTCGAGGAGCAATGGGGCATGAATATCACAGATATGGAGGTATCACGAGAACTGTCCTTAGAACTCGATACGACCAAGATAGGTTCCCAGTCACGACATTCGAATTTAGCCTACCTTGACGGATATCCCACTTGTTTTCTTTGACAACATCTACACCTACTCCAAAAACTAGTAGGAATCCGAACGATACCTACGCCTTACCGTAGAGCTCCTACAACACAAACAACCTTATATTAAGTTTCCAACGTACGACCTTTGACGTCACGAAGCCCGCTTTTCTTGATCGTAGGCACAAACCCTCGCAGCTCTAACCCGAAAGATTGCTCAGGAATCCGCGTTTCAACAGTTGAAGGTGAAACTCTGTAGTATACCCATTCTTTCGTTACCAGAAGGCACAGACGATTTTGTTGTTTATTGTGACGTGTCTATCCAAGGACTTGGTTGTGTATTGAAAGTCATTGCTTACGCATCGCACCAACTCAAGGCTCACGAAAAGAACTACACTACCTAGGACTTGGAGTTGGGAGCAGTAGTGTAACAACTGTGCTTGTAATCACTATGAACAATTCTATTATCAATAAAACAATGTTATTTGATCAGAATGTTTGTTTGATTGTGTTTTACATTTTTCATGTTTTGACTTTTATGTAATTTCAAACTCTACATCACTTTCTGGAGAGTTATACGCAAACTAGTGCGTAAACGTACTCAGTTTAATGCGAGAAATACTCCGGAACATCAACATATACTCAACATACCTTAAATAACCTTTACATAACTTAGAAATAAGTTTTAAAGGCTTTGGTATGGCAAAAACAAGTTAATTCGACTACAGGGACTAAATATGACAAACTGCGAAAGTATGTCAATTTGAACTGTAACGAACATTCCGGAACATAACCATAAGTTAAACACACCTTAAATATCCTTTACATAGCTTAGAAATAGGCTTTGAGGGGTTCGGTGTGCTAAAATAAACTTTTGGGTCATTCAGGGACTAAAAGTGTCAAAAAGTGCACAAGTTTGCATTTTCGCGCATAACTTACGTTCTGAATACATCCGGACATCCAAAAATTTATGTGAGCATGACTATATTATATTTTAGTGTTCGCCTTAAGAAAAATCTATTCGTCGTGTCATTTGGATCGTTTTTTGCGCTTATGCGCATTTCGTCGTAATTAAGCGAACATCGCGTTCGTACGACCAAACGAACCATCACCCGGCATAATTTTTAGCATGTTTCATGTCCACAATGTTTAGGCAACATTTTAGGGCCTTAAAGTTGGCTTTACGGGCCTTAGAAGTGTCGGAAAAGGCCTTAAACACGTGCAGGGACTGAAACTGTCATTTTTCAAACATATTTGCGGATCAGAAGGGTCAGGCGGCCCGCATTGTGTTTGCCTGATCCTGAAGCGGGCCGCTTCCCACGATCAGACCAGATTAAATGCATTTTAGCACAAGTTGCAGCCTTCTTGATCCTCCACCACATGTTCTAAGTTGTTTGTCACTAAGATAAGGTGCCAAGTAGCCTCCATAACCTTTCGACAAGTGTACGGGTTGGATCATGGCACGTTTTCCATGAAACGATCCTAGCGGTTACCCGAAAATTATAAATACCCCAACACCCCTTTGTTCAAAATCACTAGAAACTTGAATTGAGAAACTCTAAGTTGAAACATTTGTTTCATACCTGAGATTTTCGAATCGAGTTTAGCATTCGGGGACCCTTCGTAAGTATTCTTTCGTTCTTTTCCTTATTTTTACTGCTTTTCGAGTCAGAAAGTCAAACTTTGTTTGACTTTCAGCGTTGACCAGTAATGGTCAATGCGAAGTTCGTTTGAACTTCGCAACGTGAGTGTAATCACGTTGGTCATAGTCCCTTGGGACTATGCCCACTGATTACCACGTTGTCTAGAGTCGTAGGGTAGGCGATCTAATAAATCGCCTATACCTTCGAACTCGACCCATTTGGTCGATCATTAGGATCCGACCAAACACATTAGGTGACCATAGTAGGTAGGGAATAACCTTCCGAGGTTATACCCTATGGTCACATCGTTTAAGTAGTTGTATGATAGGTAGTTTATATGCCTTAGGTAAATTACCAGAATACCCTTTTCATGTATAATTGGTAATTTAGCATATGTAACCTAAACTTTTGCCACATAACTGATTATGTAACATGTTTAGGCATATAACACTTGTCATAGGACTAGTTAGGCGGCCCAAACGCGTTTTACACGCACGATGCGTTAAAGTAGCATAAGCTACCTAAACGGATCGTAATGGGTCGATAAGACTTAGGTCAAGTTTCATTTAGCATGTAGGCTTTGTTAAACCATATCACATGAGTTCCTACACTCATTTGGTTTACAAACCCTAATGCTACCCAGTCTTCCGATTTAGGTCCGGTTTATTAACATAGTTACCTATATTAGGTGCCGTTTGATTCCGTGATCTATAGCATTACTCGGTGGTTATCTTTAGACAACTGAGCAATCTCAAGTGAGTACATAGACCCCTCTTTTACTATTTTCCAAACGTTTTGGGGTGGAACACATGTGCCTACTTGTTACTTTCATGCTTTCCTGTTTTCACATCATATACATGCTATGTTCGTTAGTACATAATAGTACATGATTTCATCACATTTCATGCTAGGTGTGCCTATTGTGTGCATTACTTAGTACATTGTTTTACATTACATTTCATGCTAGGTGTGCCCATTGTGTGCATTACTTAGTACATTGTTTTACATCACATTTCATGCTAGGTGTGCCCATTGTGTGCATTACTTAGTACATCGTTTTACATCACATTTCATGCTAGGTGTGCCCATTGTGTGCATTACTTAGTACATTGTTTTACATCACATTTCATGCTAGGTGTGCCCATTGTGTGCATTACTTAGTACATTGTTTTACATTACATTTCATGCTAGGTGTGCCCATTGTGTGCATTACTTAGTACATTGTTTTACATTACATTTCATGCTAGGTGTGCCCATTGTGTGCATTACTTAGTACATCGTTTTACATTACATTTTCACGCTATGTATGTTCATTTGATTACATACTTAGTGCATCACATGCTTACAGTTTTGGTATGACATTTGGTTTGTTTAACATGGAACAATACATTCATTAACATTAATTACGCCGTTCGTTAGTAGGTAGTGGTACCATAGGAATTGACAACTCCCGTTCCGGACATCCCAGGGAAAGGGGACAGAAAGGAATGACCGAATTCGATATACATAATTTAGATAAATCTTTAATTTGTTTAAGGGTTTATCGCCTCAGTCTCAAGGCTTGGATGTATGCATTTTAACAATACCGCATAAATGTTTGTATCAGTATAGCATGCATTTGTTACACACAACATGACTTTGATTTAAACTGTGTTTTACTTCAATACCTTGTTGTTGTGCATTTTACATATGGTTTAGTTGATACATTTCACTTACCATACATGACATTTTGGTTACACACTACATGATCTACATTGAACATAAACATTTTGACATTGATATACACATTTGGTGGTTTACATTGGACATAGACATTTTGACATGGTTTACACAATAACACTTGACAATTGGTTTGTACATGAACATTTTACATCTTTATGGTTTGGTTTGATTAAGTGATTAAGTAATGATACGTGTGTAATATGATACAAACATGGTGGATACGCCGCTGGTACTTCCTATATATAAGTGTTTGTATAATATTACATAGCGTAACGTTATTTGAATCATTTCAGTTTGATACATATAAAATTTTACACAAATAACATACTTTTCATAAGACATTGTTTTACAACCAACTTATCTTATACAAACTCATTTTACATGGTTATTCATTTAACCTTACATTTACTTATACATATCAACTGATCTTATCGTTTTTCAAATGATTTACAAGACAAAGCATATTACAAGGTTCATGACTAAACATTTTCTCAAATACAAGTCATGAATCCTATTTTCACAAACCTATGTATCTCACAGGCATTTTTATGCTGACGTACCTATTTTCACATGTGTTTTCAGGTGCTTTTCCATAGGATGTTGATCATGATACTAGGGCGGACCTGTGCCTTAGAGACTTTAAAAGAAGATAGACTATGTTTAATTATGTTATAAACCCTGTATTTCTGTTTAAAACAATGAAACTCTTTAGTTGATAAATAAAATACAACTTTGTATGCCATGGTTATGAAACAATTAATTCTGTTACAACACTCCCCGACGTTTTCCGCTGGAAGAGTTGGTATCAGAGCCAATGGTTATAGGGAATTAGGTTATTAGTAATGCTTTGACCTAGACTATAACTTTTCTAGGACCCTAACACAAATTATTTGTGTTTAGATCTTAAAACATGCACATCACCTATCCTTAGGTGATTATCAGAACAAAAGCCAAGAATTTTCCGAAACGATTTTTTGAAAAACAATCATCTGTTTTTGAATAAATTATTACAAGGTTTTGAACCCTCTATTATAAGGTTTTGAACCCTCTGTTATATGGTTTTGAACTCTTTCAGTTTGGTTTTTGGCCTTGTGCCTTCAAATTTTCAAAATCCCGTCAAACGTTTTGGGTTTTAAATAATGTGAACATGTGCAAACTGGAAGGGTGAATGCCTGTATTCTGGGTTTTCTGTCTAGGCAAGCACTTCGTATACATCTCATCAGACGCAAGACCAGTTGTGCTTACCTGGGAATTCCTGGGATGAGTGTTCACTTATAGGCGAGCATGTCTTCATTATACATTATTTTTGATCCATTTACTTTGATTAGTCACTGTGTGTCGTTGGTTTGCTTTGTGATACGGACGAATGACCACCATCTATGCTGTTTGCAATACCTGTTTTTATCATCTCATTCTTTTCATCCAATCATCTCACTCGTTTCCTTTCATGTTTTCCTCTTTTAGAATGCCTCCTCGACGCGACAATCTGATAGCAACTGCCGAGCTGGCAGAAATTATTGCGCAGCAGATGGCTGCTCAATTTCCAAATCTCTTTACTCAATGGAACCAAGCCAACAATAACAACAATGTTCCATGCAAATACAAGGATTTTAATCAGGCTAAACCACTCAAGTTTAGTGGTTCTGAAGGAGCGACTGGGCTTCTTCAGTGGTTCGAGAGCAGTGAGAATACTTTCCGCCACGTGCAATGTCCGGATAATCGCAAGGTCGAGTTTGCTTCGAGCGTATTTCAGAAGAGGGCTTTGACATGGTGGAACGGGATTATGAGAGACAGGGGTGCAGAAGTTTCTCTTGCACAGACATGGGCTGAACTTAGAGCCCTTATGATGAGGGAATTCTGTCCTCGTTATGAGCAGCGAGCTTTGGAGAAGGAATTTGATGATTTGAAGCAAGATAGTGGTGAGCACAGGGCTTATACTGATCGGTTTGAAGAGTTGAGTCTGCTTTGCCCGACTATGGTTACCCCACTCGACAAGGCTATCGAGAGATACATCGACGGCCTACCTGACTCGGTACAAGATATTCTTACTGGTAGTAACCCTGCCACACTCCGTCAGGCAATCGAGTTATCAGCGACGCTGACTGAGTCGCAGATCAGAAAGAACAAGTTACACAGGAAGGGTGACAAGGGCAAGAAGCAGTCGGCTGACAAGGGTGATAGCAAGAAAGGTCAAAACTTGAATGGAAAGAACTCTGGTTCTTCGAAGAGGTCAAGGAAGCGTAAGGCTTCCCAAAATTTTGCTATCACTGCCCAAGCTAATCAGACAGCTCCCAACCAACCCGCACAGCCGCCAGCAAAGAAACCCTATACAGGGAATGCACCTTTGTGCAATAGATGCAACAGTCACCATCAGCCGCAACATCAGTGCCGTTTCTGTACTAGCTGTGGGAAGTCAGGTCATCTTGCCGAGGTTTGTCGGTTTGCTCAGAATCGCGCAGTTCAAAACCCGGCTCAACAAGTTGCACAGCCTCCTGCTCCGCAACAGGGTCAAGCTTCACGACCACAATACCCACCAGGTGCTTGTTACAATTGTGGGGATCTGACCCACTATAGGAATCGGTGCCCAAGACTGGCGAACCAGAACCAGAATCAGGCTCCGGCTCGAGGCCGAGTCTTTAACATGAATGCCCAAGAGGCGCAGGCGGATGATAATGTGGTGAACGGTACGTTCTTTATTAATAATCATCCTGCATCTGTTCTCTTTGATTCGGGTGCCGACAAGAGTTTTGTGTCTTTGTCTTTTGAGCCGATGCTTCGCGTGTCTAGAACAAAACTAAGTAAATCTTTGACAGTAGAAGTTGCTAGTGGTGAACCCATTGTTCTTAATTCTGTTCTACGCAACTGCCAGTTGAACCTTAACGACCATCTTTTTCCTATTGACCTCGCGCCTATGCAACTTGGAAGCTTCGATGTTATTGTGGGAATGGATTGGTTATCCAAGCATCACGCAGAGATAGTTTGTTCTAAGAAGATTGTTCGTGTGCCGCTTTCGACAGGCGAGATCCTGCAGGTTCAAGGTGAGAAGCCTACCGTTGGTCTCAAACTCATGTCTTGTTTTAAAGCTCGGAAGTATCTGCAGAAGAACTATGTGGCTTTCTTAGCACATGTTACAGAAGATAAAGGCAAGGGTAAGTCTATTTCAGATATTCCTGTCGTTCGGGATTATTCTGAAGTGTTCCCTGAAGATTTACCTGGTCTACCTCCAGCACGCCAAGTCGAGTTCCGCATTGATCTCATACCTGGTGCAAATCCCATTGCCAGAGCTCCATATCGTCTTGCACCATCTGAGATGCAAGAGTTGTCTAAACAGCTTCAGGAGCTCTCTGACAAAGGTTTTATACGTCCTAGTTTTTCACCTTGGGGTGCTCCCGTTCTTTTTGTCAAAAAGAAGGATGGATCCTTTAGGATGTGTATCGATTATCGTGAGCTTAACAAGCTTACCATCAAGAATCGATATCCCCTACCTCGCATCGATGATCTCTTTGATCAGTTACAAGGCGCTTCTTATTTTTCGAAGATTGATCTGCGATCTGGATATCATCAACTTCGGGTGTAAGAAGAAGACATTCCGAAGACAGCGTTCCGTACTCGTTATGGGCATTATGAATTCATAGTCATGCCATTCGGTTTGACTAATGCTCCTGCTGTTTTCATGGACTTAATGAATAGGGTCTGCAAACCTTATTTGGATCAGTTCGTCATTGTTTTTATTGACGACATCTTGATTTACTCTAAGACGCAAGCTGACCACGAGCAACATCTTCGTCTTACCCTAGAACTCCTAAAGAAAGAACAACTTTTCGCCAAATTCTCCAAGTGCGAATTTTGGCTTAAAGAAGTTCAATTTTTGGGGCATGTTATCAACGAACGGGGTATTCATGTAGATCCCTCCAAGATCAGTGCGATTAAGGATTGGGATACACCTTCTACTCCTACTGAAGTTCGTTCTTTTCTTGGTCTAGCGGGTTATTACCGCCGCTTCATAGAAAACTTCTCAAAGATTGCAGTTCCTCTAACTGCTCTAACTCAGAAGAAAATGCCCTTTTATTGGGGAATCAAACAAGAGGAAGCTTTTCAACATTTGAAGCAGAAGCTTTGCGATGCGCCTGTTCTATCATTGCCTGAGGGTGATGATGATTTTGTCGTGTTTTGTGATGCATCGAAATTGGGTCTTGGCTGTGTTCTAATGCAAAGGAACAAAGTCATAGCTTATGCATCGAGGCAGTTGAAGATTCATGAGAAGAACTACACCACTCATGATCTTGAGTTGGGTGCAGTTGTCTTTGCTCTCAAGATCTGGAGACATTATTTGTACGGTACAAAATGTGTGGTTTTCACTGATCACAAAAGTCTTCAGCATATCTTCAACCAGAAGGAACTCAACATGAGACAGCGACGTTGGGTTGAGCTATTAAACGACTATGACTGCGAAATTCGCTACCATCCTGGTAAGGCGAATGTCGTAGCTGATGCATTGAGTCGTAAGGAACGTACTAAGCTTCATTGTGTACGTGTTCAATCTGTTATTCAAGCTCGATCTGATATTCAAGCACGCATTTCTCAAGCTCAACAATCTTGTGTTTCACAAGGATTAATGGATAAGGAATTTCCCTATCACATAACACCTGCTCTGGAACTGAAGGACAATGGATCATATTACTTCATGGACCGTTTGTGGGTCCCAAGCCAGGATGATCTTCGTACCTTGCTTATGGATGAAGCCCATAAGTCTCGCTATTCTATTCATCCGGGCTCAGATAAAATGTATAAGGATCTTCGTATTCACTATTGGTGGCCTGGTATGAAGAAAGACATTGCCTTATATGTATCCAAATGCCTTACTTGTCTTAAGGTTAAGGCTGAACATCAGCGTCCATCTGGTTTATTGGAGCAACCAGAGATCCCAGTTTGGAAATGGGAAAACATTACTATGGATCTTGTTACCAAACTTCCACGCACTAAGAAAGGTCATGATGCCATCTGGGTAGTCGTTGATCGTCTTACAAAGTCAGCACATTTCTTGCCAATTCGTGAGGATTTTCCTACTGACAGACTTGCTCAAATCTATGTGGATGAAATTGTGGCTCGACATGGTGTTCCTTTGAACATCATTTCTGACAGGGATGCTCGTTTCACTTCTCATTTTTGGAGAACCATGCAATCTGCTATGGGGACCCAACTTAATCTGAGCACAGCTTATCATCCGCAAACGGATGGTCAATCTGAGAGAACAATCCAGACTCTGGAGGATATGCTTAGATCTTGTGTGATCGATTTTGGTGGTAGCTGGGATTCACATCTTAAATTGATTGAATTCTCCTACAACAACAGTTATCACACTAGCATCAAAATGGCTCCTTTCGAGGCTCTCTATGGTCGAAAATGTCGTTCACCAGTCTGCTGGAATGAGATTGGCGAGGCTCAAATTACTGGACCTGCCCTCATTTTAGAGACAACTGACAAGGTCAAGAAAGTTCGTGATAACCTTCAGGCAGCTAGAAGCCGTCAGAAGATTTACGCGGACCCAAAACGCAAACCCTTGGAATTTCAAGTCGGTGATCGTGTATTACTTAAGGTCTCACCTTGGAAAGGTGTGATCAGATTTGGAAAGAAAGGAAAACTTGCACCTAGATACGTTGGACCATTCAAGATCGTCGAAAGAATCGGAAAGGTGGCCTACAGACTTGAGTTACCTCCTGAACTTGGAAATGTTCATCCAACTTTTCACGTGTCCAATCTAAAGAAGTGTTCAGCTGATGAAAACTTCTCCATACCGCTTGACGAAATTCGTGTTGGCAAAACACTGAAATTTGTTGAGAAACCAGTGGAAATCATGGAACGTGAAGTCAAGTGGCTTAAACGCAAGCGCATTCCTTTGGTCAAAGTTCGCTGGGAAGCTAAACGTGGACCTGAGTTTACTTGGGAACGCGAAGATCAAATGAAGGCGAAATATCCACATCTTTTTCCTCGAGTTTCCTCTAAATAAATTTCGGGACAAAATTTCCACAAGTAGGGGAGACTGTAACAACTGTGCTTGTAATCACTATGAACAATTCTATTATCAATAAAACAATGTTATTTGATCAGAATGTTTGTTTGATTGTGTTTTACATTTTTCATGTTTTGACTTTTATGTAATTTCAAACTCTACATCACTTTCTGGATAGTTATACGCAAACTAGTGCGTAAACGTACTCAGTTTAATGCGAGAAATACTCCGGAACATCAACATATACTCAACATACCTTAAATAACCTTTACATAACTTAGAAATAAGTTTTAAAGGCTTTGGTATGGCAAAAACAAGTTAATTCGACTACAGGGACTAAATATGACAAACTGCGAAAGTATGTCAATTTGAACTGTAACGAACATTCCGGAACATAACCATAAGTTAAACACACCTTAAATATCCTTTACATAGCTTAGAAATAGGCTTTGAGGGGTTCGGTGTGCTAAAATAAACTTTTGGGTCATTCAGGGACTAAAAGTGTCAAAAAGTGCACAAGTTTGCATTTTCGCGCATAACTTACGTTCTGAATACATCCGGACATCCAAAAATTTATGTGAGCATGACTATATTATATTTTAGTGTTCGCCTTAAGAAAAATCCATTCGTCGTGTCATTTGGATCGTTTTTCGCGCTTATGCGCATTTCGTCGTAATTAAGCGAACATCGCGTTCGTACGACCAAACGAACCATCACCCGGCATAATTTTTAGCATGTTTCATGTCCACAATGTTTAGGCAACATTTTAGGGCCTTAAAGTTGGCTTTACGGGCCTTAGAAGTGTCGGAAAAGGCCTTAAACACGTGCAGGGACTGAAACTGTCATTTTTCAAACATATTTGCGGATCAGAAGGGTCAGGCGGCCCGCATTGTGTTTGCCTGATCCTGAAGCGGGCCGCTTCCCACTATCAGACTAGATTAAATGCATTTTAGCACAAGTTGCAGCCTTCTTGATCCTCCACCACATGTTCTAAGTTGTTTGTCACTAAGATAAGGTGCCAAGTAGCCTCCATAACCTTTCGACAAGTGTACGGGTTGGATCATGGCACGTTTTCCATGAAACGATCCTAGCGGTTACCCGAAAACTATAAATACCCCAACACCCCTTTGTTCAAAATCACTAGAAACTTGAATTGAGAAACTCTAAGTTGAAACATTTGTTTCATACCTGAGATTTTCGAATCGAGTTTAGCATTCGGGGACCCTTCGTAAGTATTCTTTCGTTCTTTTCCTTATTTTTACTGCTTTTCGAGTCAGAAAGTCAAACTTTGTTTGACTTTCAGCGTTGACCAGTAATGGTCAATGCGAAGTTCGTTTGAACTTCGCAACGTGAGTGTAATCACGTTGGTCATAGTCCCTTGGGACTATGCCCACTGATTACCACGTTGTCTAGAGTCGTAGGGTAGGCGATCTAATAAATCGCCTATACCTTCGAACTCGACCCATTTGGTCGATCATTAGGATCCGACCAAACACATTAGGTGACCATAGTAGGTAGGGAATAACCTTCCGAGGTTATACCCTATGGTCACATCGTTTAAGTAGTTGTATGATAGGTAGTTTATATGCCTTAGGTAAATTACCAGAATACCCTTTTCATGTATAATTGGTAATTTAGCATATGTAACCTAAACTTTTGCCACATAACTGATTATGTAACATGTTTAGGCATATAGCACTTGTCATAGGACTAGTTAGGCGGCCCAAACGCGTTTTACGCGCACGATGCGTTAAAGTAGCATAAGCTACCTAAACGGATCGTAATGGGTCGATAAGACTTAGGTCAAGTTTCATTTAGCATGTAGGCTTTGTTAAACCATATCACATGAGTTCCTACACTCATTTGGTTTACAAACCCTAATGCTACCCAGTCTTCCGATTTAGGTCCGGTTTATTAACATAGTTACCTATATTAGGTGCCGTTTGATTCCGTGATCTATAGCATTACTCGGTGGTTATCTTTAGACAACTGAGCAATCTCAAGTGAGTACATAGACCCCTCTTTTACTGTTTTCCAAACGTTTTGGGGTGGAACACATGTGCCTACTTGTTACTTTCTTGCTTTCCTGTTTTCACATCATATACATGCTATGTTCGTTAGTACATAATAGTACATGATTTCATCACATTTCATGCTAGGTGTGCCTATTGTGTGCATTACTTAGTACATTGTTTTACATTACATTTCATGCTAGGTGTGCCCATTGTGTGCATTACTTAGTACATTGTTTTACATTACATTTCATGCTAGGTGTGCCCATTGTGTGCATTACTTAGTACATTGTTTTACATCACATTTCATGCTAGGTGTGCCCATTGTGTGCATTACTTAGTACATCGTTTTACATCACATTTCATGCTAGGTGTGCCCATTGTGTGCATTACTTAGTACATTGTTTTACATTACATTTCATGCTAGGTGTGCCCATTGTGTGCATTACTTAGTATATTGTTTTACATTACATTTCATGCTAGGTGTGCCCATTGTGTGCATTACTTAGTACATCGTTTTACATTACATTTTCACGCTATGTATGTTCATTTGATTACATACTTAGTGCATCACATGCTTACAGTTTTGGTATGACATTTGGTTTGTTTAACATGGAACAATACATTCAGTAACATTAATTACGCCGTTCGTTAGTAGGTAGTGGTACCATAGGAATTGACAACTCCCGTTCCGGACATCCCAGGGAAAGGGGACAGAAAGGAATGACCGAATTCGATATACATAATTTAGATAAATCTTTAATTTGTTTAAGGGTTTATCGCCTCAGTCTCAAGGCTTGGATGTATGCATTTTAACAATACCGCATAAATGTTTGTATCAGTATAGCATGCATTTGTTACACACAACATGACTTTGATTTAAACTGTGTTTTACTTCAATACCTTGTTGTTGTGCATTTTACATATGGTTTAGTTGATACATTTCACTTACCATACATGACATTTTGGTTACACACTACATGATCTACATTGAACATAAACATTTTGACATTGATATACACATTTGGTGGTTTACATTGGACATAGACATTTTGACATGGTTTACACAATAACACTTGACAATTGGTTTGTACATGAACATTTTACATCTTGATGGTTTGGTTTGATTAAGTGATTAAGTAACGATACGTGTGTAATATGATACAAACATGGTGGATACGCCGCTGGTACTTCCTATATATAAGTGTTTGTATAATATTACATAGCGTAACGTTATTTGAATCATTTCAGTTTGATATATATAACATTTTATACAAATAACATACTTTTCATAAGACATTGTTTTACAACCAACTTATCTTATACAAACTCATTTTACATGGTTATTCATTTAATCTTACATTTACTTATACATATCAACTGATCTTATCGTTTTCCAAATGATTTACAAGACAAAGCAAATTACAAGGTTCATGACTAAACATTTTCTCAAATACAAGTCATGAATCCTATTTTTCACAAACCTATGTATCTCACAGGCATTTTTTATGCTGACGTACCTATTTTCACATGTGTTTTCAGGAGCTTTTCCATAGGATGTTGATCATGATACTAGGGCGGACCTGTGCCTTAGAGCTTTAAAAGAAGATAGACTATGTTTAATTATGTTCTGAACTCTTTAATTTCCTGTTCGAAACAATGTAACACCTTTGTTTATAAATAAAATACAACTTTGTATGCCATGGTTATGAAACAATTAATTCTGTCGCGATTCACTCCCCGGCGTTTCCGCCGCGGTCCGTTGTTATACGCGGTCGGGGTGTGACAAGTAGTGGTTGCACTCAAGATGTGGAGACATTACTTGTACGGTACCAAGTGCACCATCCACACCGATCACAAGAGTCTCCAGCATATCTTGGGTCAGAAGGAGATGAACATGCGACCGCGTCGATGGGTCGAACTCCTCAACGACTACGAGTGCGCAATCAAGTATCATCTAGGCAAGGCCAACGTTGTTGCTGATTGATGCGTGTGTGGTGTGATATATTTTTAAGTATATTTTAACCCCTTTTTACACGTTAGCCAAGTTATAAATTTATAAAACACGATATTTTACTAACACCAAACACACATATGGGCAAGTGCACTGATGTGTTCTAATTAGACCATATTTTTATATAATATTTCCTACACTTTTGAATAACTTGAGGGTTATTTTAATTAAATTTCACTCATAGTTGGTTCATATTTGATGATTGATGATTTTAAAAGAAAACAATCTAAAACGATAAATTCTAGAAAAAAATGGTGTAACTAATTTGGAATTAATTGAGAAGTATGAATTAGTTATAACATAATACATGTCCACGTAACATAATAAATCAAAAGAAAGTGGAATTGAATGGACTTTATTACTTCTAATTAGTTTGTGTGTTCATATGGCAGCTTAAATGCAACTATGCAGAGAATTACAATATATGCATTAAGACATGTCAAGAAAGGGACTACAAGAACATAAAAAGATGAGGTTGGCCATTTGACTCTCGAGAGTCGAGACCCACTGCCACTAGATTCTTTTGTTTGCTTTGGACCAATTCACGTGACATGAAGACAGGCCCAAACAACAACTTTTGTGATCCGTTAAAGCTGGCCCATTGTGAATATTTGAGGCGGCAATTAGGCAAGACAGTGAGACGGCAGAAAAGAGGGGCCAATATATTTGGTCGACAGAAGGCAAAAACAATATACGCACGACAGCGAGAAAAGAAGGTGTGATCGAAGAAAGAGAAGAAAAAAAAAAGAGAAGGAGAAAAAGGGAGATTGTTCAGTTCGCGACCCGGTTAGATTTAAACACTAAACTTTGTTCTTTTCATTATTAAACATGATGTATCCGGTTATATTGAACATTGTTTATGCATTTTTATTTACTATGAGTGGCTAGACTTTTTATGGTTGCCTAGGGTTGATGAACTAGATGATTGTTTAATTGAATAATTTTTGGTTTTGAATGAATGTGATGATTTATAAGTCATAATTTTTTAACCCGATTCTAATTATTTGTGTGTTGGTGTTGATTGGCTTAATAATATATTTGTTGGTTCCATTTCTCTAGACACTTAGAAATATACTTTAGAGCCGGGAGTTAGTCTAGGTTGTAACTTTTCAGTCTAGACCTTGAAGGTGAGAAATCTAATTCAAGTTTAATAATTATTAAAACCAATTAATTAAAACATGCAATCTTTTCTAGAGGTGAGAAATCTAATTTAGAATTGCTAAGTTATTAGCTGGGCGTTGTTTGGCAGTTTGGGTGGCCGATAACTCGGGTTCATCTGTTTATTCGCGTCTAGAGTTTCCTAGGGTCTCGGTGTTCTTAGTTATTTCTGCTTCATAATTTGAGGGTTTTAGTAAATAAATTGCTTTATACCTGATAGTTGTGGGATTTGGTGGTCGATAACTCGAGTCAGTCCATTTTAGCATTTCATCACTTGTCGTACTATTGGGTTCGGTTTACCTTCCGGGGGTTTATCGGGTTAGACAGAGTCTTCATTCGAAACCAAGGTTAAGATTTTATTCATGAGTCTAGGGATTCTCGCCTAGGTAACCTACTTTCCTATCATCCTTAATTTCACCTTAGTAGCCTTCAGCCTGCGTCTAGGTAGTCTTATCTAAGTTAATATTATTTAATTAGTTAATTAAAACACTCAAAATCCAAACAACAAAACAATTAAGTATAGTTAGGTTAGAGTTAGTCTAGTCATAGTCTAGTAAACGTAGTCAGTAGAGTCTCGTGGGTTCGACACTTGGACTTACTTAGGCTATACTACATTGACCGGTACACTTGCCGGTTGTGTGGTCTAGGTTTAGAGAGTCTTAGTTATAAATTTAAAACTTAGAGAGTCTAGCTTAGGGTTTAATTTAGTTAATTTATTTAGACCACTTTTAGCACATCAAGTTTTTGGCGCCGTTGCCGGGGACTCTTGGCGATTGCGTTTATTAGCTTTGATTAGACTTAATTGAAAAATCTGTGCTACTTGTATAGTTGTGTATTTTTTTTAGTTAGTTTTCTTTTATTCTCTCTACCTTGTTCTGCTCTTTCTACTCTTTTAATGGCAGGTGATCCTATTGACCTACATATCTCTGATGATGAGACTTATCCCACCGAACCAATATGGGATTTGTCAGATGAAGAGGACGAGGAAAGTGAAGATGATCTGTTATGGGAGAGGGAATTTGCGGATGAGTTAAAGGGTTTGCCGGAAGATGAAGAAGTAGGTACGTTTGATCCGGAGGGAGACCTTGCTTACTTAGAAGCTTTACTTGCAGGAAACCCTATGACGGACATCAAACAAGAAGAAGTGGTAGTGGAAGAGGAAGAACGCCACAGCTGGCCCGTGGTACTGATAACGAATGCAAGTAAAAGTTCAAAACCACGGGAGAAGGCAATGAGAAGAACACCCGGGATCGTGTTTCAACGGCTCTGGCCAGGTAAGTTCAGATTTTGGTGTTTCAACCCGGTTAAATATTTAAAATTCTTTTATAATTCCACTACAAAGTTTTTAAATGTTTATGAGGACCGGGTGGAATTAAATGGGTTAGACCAGGTTCAGATCAAAGAGAAGCCTCCTGATTAAATTCAAGTGTGGGGAGGTTTTTGTAGAGTTTGTATAGAGTCATAGTTTTTGTATATTGAGTCTTAGTTAGTAGTTTTTGAGTCGTTTTTTTTAGAGTCGGTACTGCTTTGGTTTTTGCTTGTTTTTGTTTATGCAGGTTTGAATTGTACCACCCGTACTCAATCTCCATTCGGGTGATTTTGGAGCTGCTTTTCGAATATAAGCCATTTACTAAGCATACCAGTCAGAGTCGAAGCCGATCGCGAATGAAATGCTATACGATCTAATGCCTCCGTCATTTACTTACTCGGATTTAAGTTGGTAAGGACCGGGAATGTATCGTCGTGGCAAGTTCTAGAGTCGTAAGAACCAAGCGGCTATTCACACAAGAAACGAAAAATGAGCATTTAGTTTAAAGATATGTATTTGTATGCTCAATAAAGGCTCAAAACTCACTTTTTGTGCGAATGGGTTTATATGTGATCATGTATATATAATCAAATTTTAATTAAGCTTGTCATGCCATTTCATAATTTTCTTATGTTGGTTCTTTTTATCACGACGCTATCGGTTGTAAATTTGTAAAAATATAACCTTTTTAGAACTTGAAATTCCCAAATTAAACCTAGACAAGTAAAAAAAATGAAAGATTTTTGAAAAAAAATTGGGGTGATTAGCGGTTCCAATAGAGTTTTGTGTAAGGCTTGTTATTAGGACTTGCAAGATTCAAGGTTTTAGCATCCCCCCCCCCCCCACACTTAAATTACACATTGTCCTCAATGTGTCCCAAAAATAAGTTTTTAGGTTGATTGAATGTGTAAAAAGGTGCGAAAAAAGCAAAATTTTATGTTACTGGGCGTCTGGACACGGCCCCGTGTCGGCTGGACACGACCCCGTGGTCAGAGTGCCAGTAAGAATTACTTACAGAAGATGGACACGGGGGCGTGTCGGCTGGACACGACCCTGTGTCTGGCAAAAGTCTGCAGAATTAAACAAACAGCAGGTCTGGGGAAGTGGGCACGGGGGCGTGTCGGCTGGACACGACCCAGTGTAGACAATCTGCAAAGATGAAAAACAGGTTTCTGGCTCCGGTTTTCCTGTCCCGGCTTTAGTAGCACTAATGTTTAGTGCTCTAAGCCTCGTATGTACCTGTTTTATCACTAAACACTACACCAAACCATAACAAGCATCCTAAATTACCATAGTTCAACATCCAAATCACAAAGTTAAAAAGAAAAGAAAATGCAGAAAATAAAAAGAGTTAAAGGAAGTAAATTGTTCAACACACGGCACGCAGGCTGAAAATTGTTCAAAAGAAAAGGGGGGTTAACCTGTGGGATCACCAACCAGCCGCTCCTGCCTCTACTCCTCCCGCCTAGTCCATGTCTTCATCCTCATCGTCATCACCTCCTCCTCCGTGCCCCGCCATGTACTCCCGGATATTCCCAAGGTCATCCTGAATGTCGGATATGTTTCTCTCAATTGCTCCGACCCGGGTGTACGTATTGCTTGCCATGTTATAGGTGTTCCTGGTGCACATGAGGTTTTCCTACAATAAATCATGTAAGCTTTGAAAATTAGGAAAACCGCCTCCTTGTGAGGAGGATTGGCTCGGATCACCGTGGGGCTGGTACTGGAAATGAGGAGGTTGTTGAAACTGTGGAGCGTGAAGGACGAGTGCCTCTTGCGAGTTCCATGCATGCCCCTAGACTCTTTGGAAGCTAACCGACCCGTCTTCGGCTTCATAAATCAGGTTCATGGAGCGGCAGATGTGTATGTCCACTCTTCCCGACCATGGGCTCCTTTGGAAAGATCTGGGCATGTTCACAAAGTGCTTGAAGAGACGGTATATCCACCCCCAAAGAAGATAGGGGTTGGTGGAGTAGCAAGTCGGTTCCAATGCATGTTGCGGAGCAGGAGGTACGGAACATCGAGGTGTCTGCGGTTATGGAAGCAATGAAGGACCACCAAATCTCTCAACCCAACAACGCCACCGCTATCATGCCTTTGGCTAAGAGAATAAGCGAGGACCCTATGGATGTAACGGTAAAGCGGTTCCCTCAGCTTGGTGCTCTTGTTGGTGCATGCGTCTGTCGACTTCGTCTTGTATCGAGTCTTGTTTGTATTTAGATAGATCAGGGCACGTTATACGAGAAAAATGTCAAATATAGGGTGAGAGACAATTTCAAACGGAATTAGAAGTAGTGATTTCGTTTGAAACCATCATGTCACGTTCAAATGAAATTACCTAATTCCGTTTGAATGTGATTTCGCTTGAGACAGATTCAAGCGGAATTACCACGCCTATATATATGTGCTTCCTGATTTCGTTTGACGAAGTCTTATATGTGTGATTCCGGTAGCGAAGCTCTGCCGAAGTGTCTATAGCATTGTAATCGATCTGTTATCAATCTAAAGACAGTTTAAAGTGTATTTCCAGTTGAATTGAACTTGATACGTCTGTTTCCGCCTTTCGTATTGAGATAAACTCTTCTGATCGACTTGTTCGAACTTTTCACGGTTAAAATCGGCTAATTTTCTCACATATTGAGCGAAACCGTGTTTTAACAAATCCTTGAAAGTATTGGACCTTAATTCGATCTAAAAATAGTAAAATTTGTAATTTCGTTTGAAATATAGATCGAGTATGATGACATCAGCGTAATTCCGTTTGAAGTTGTGGTTAATTTCGCTTGAAATTGTCCTATTTCGCTTCAGATTGTAATTCCGTTTGAAAGTTTCAAACGAAATCAGTGATTTCGCTTCAAGTTGTATTCCGTTTGAAAGGGCATTGTTTTCACATGAAATTAGGTAATTCCGTTTGAAGCTGGTATTTCGTTTGAAAATGTAATTCCGTGTGAGATTGGGATTTCGTTTGAAAGTGTTGATTCCGTTTGAAAAGGTTATTCCGCGTGAAAAGTAATTTCGTTTGAACAGTCTGATTTGTGAAACTTGTTACCGAAACATGGAAGAGGAATTTTATAACGCCTTTGCTACCATCCCGACTACTCCGGCTAGTGTTACTCAGAACTTGAACATGGAAAATGAAACAGGCACTATGCACAAACCGCCTAAGCTCATGAATATCGAGGCGTATAAAGGATGGGAGGAACGATTTGAAAATTGGGTGCAAGCAAATTATTTGGATGCTTGGGAATGTATTTAGACGAAATATGTTAGACCAACGAATGATGACGAAGAGGAGATTGCTATCAAAGATCTTAGTGTGGATGAGAAAAAGAAATACAAAAACGAAAAGACGATTATCAGTTTACTGCAATAAGCTGTTGAAGAGGATATTTTGGTCTTATTGCAACACACTGGAAGTGCATATTCAATATGGAAGGCATTAAGATCCAAGTTTATTGGAAGTCAAGAAATGATAAAGAACAAAAAATCGCTTTTGAAGAAAGAGTTTGATCTATTTCGTGGTTTGAAAAATGAGAGCACAAAGCAGATCATTGAAAGATACTGCAATTTGTTAGTCAACATGAAGAGAGTAAGCATCACCAAGGATAATGAAGAATTGATTGAGAAGTTGGCTGATGCACTACCACATGAGACTTGGGGAACATACCTTATGATGCTAAGAAACAAGAAAGGGTTCAACAATCTAACATTGAGTAAGTTCATTGAAAAAATTGAAGCACAAGAGATGGAACAAAGAAAGATTTCAAGAATGAAAGATTTTGATGGTGAACAAGATATCGGTCTATATTACAAAGCTGGTATTAATGACAAGACCAACATGTCACCAAAGGTTGAAACAACTTTCAATGTTAAGAGTTCATCGGGAGGTTCTTCTAAAGGATCAAACAGCAAAATGAGTTTTTCGTCATATCCGTCATTTGATCCAAACGTGTCAGCAACCAAGAATGGCAGAAAGTTACAATGCAACATTGTATTGAATCTTGAGAATGATCAAGATTATTCAGAAGAAGTTGCAAAAAGTCACATGTCTTTGTTGGGGACTGTTTTAGAGTCATATGGTAGTTTAGTTGCAGGTCGGATCGGGAATCCAATGCTTACAAAAGAGGATTACGATCAGATTGATGCTGAAGAAATGGAATTGATGGACATTAAGTGGTGTTTGGCAAGTGTGTTAAGGAGAGCTGAGAAGTTCAAACAGATCACAGGAAGAGATGATTCCCGTGATGCATGTGTTTCTAATTTGGGTTTTGATAAATCTAAAGTTACTTGTTTTCGTTGCAGGGAAAAAGGACACTTCAAGAGGGAGTGCACTAATCGCGAAGCAAGTGGAGCTCAAAATCCGTTCAACAACAATGATTACTACCGGAAGGCCATCTATCATCGAGTTGCTCAACAACAACCAGAACCACAAGTGGCACATGGTAGAAAAACAATAGAGGAGTCTTCAAAGAGAGCATGTTTGGTGAATCAAAATGATAAAAAATCGTCTAACGGTTTCAGTTGGGACAAATATATTTCAGCTAATGGTAAAGCATGTCTGATAGATCAAGATGATGAAAAGTTACCTGAAGGGTTTAGCTGGGAAGGTTTTAGCTGGGATGATTACTGTCCTGATAAAGATATTTTAAAAGCAAAAGTTTTTGTTGCTCGAATTGAAGAAGATAGTGATGATGATAATGATTATTATGCAAAACGAATGAAGAAACATTTCAAAATGATGGAAGAGAGTGATAGTGATGATGATAAAGCTAAAAAGAAAAAGAAGAAAGTTAAAACACCTGTCAGCAGTGATGATGAGGAAGTTCCAGTGATAAAGAAAAAGGTAATGGAAGTTCCAAAGTTCAAAGTTGATGAAGAAGTTGATGCAAGAAAGATTCCTGTGAATTGTGAAACCTGTGAAATCATGAAAAAGAAAAACAGCGAATTGATTAACAACATGAACAGGTTGAAGGAATCTTACAATGTTCTGAACAAGGCCATGAATCAGTACAATGAGTCAAGTAGCGAACAAGCAACAGCCATGAAAACACTTCAAGGAGCTTTCATGACAAAACAAAAAGTTGTTAACAATTATATTGAAAAGTGTGCTATTCTGGAACAAAAACTGGAAACTCAAAGAATTGAAACAGAAAGAGTAAATAGGTTGTTAAAAAGTTACTCATGTACTTCTTATGTCATTGACAGGATTTATCCAACTGTTGAAGGCATGAAGGCATTTGAGGATGATGAAGTAACTGAAGAACAAATAGTATATGAAGAAAAGACTTCTAAAAAGAAAAAGGAAAAGAAGAAGGATACTGAAGTTAAGACATCTGGTAAGAAACAAGATATCAATTACAACAAGTGTCCACCCCCGCTTGAAAATGGATATTCTTCGAGAAATCCAAATTCAGAAAGAGTCAAAAAGGCAACAAATTTACAGTGGGAGTCGGTGTCTTCAGTTAACTTGCCAGAAAATATTGATGTCACTTATACATCGTCTGACACTGATCAACAATCTCAATTGATGAAGAAAGTGGTGGATCATGTGTTAGATAACGATGAAATGGAGGAGTCAAAGTCTAAGTCCGACATGTCAAGTCCTTCAGTCAAAAGGGAGAAACGGGTTTACAATAAATAATTTCTTCTATCAAAATCTAATTTGAATGACGAAACATTCAAAGTTGCATATACATTGAATGATTCTGACAAATTATATTCTGATGAGGAATTTCCAATAAGAGGTGTTAAACCTGAATTGATCAAAAAGGTTTTCAAATTAACAGAAATTAATATTTCTGAAATAAAAGACGAAAATCTTTCTAAAAAACCTAATCCTTACACCTCAATGTTGGGATTGAACCCTACCAGATGAACAGATAATGAAAGCCAAAACTGGTTCACAACAGAGAATTCATAATAAGCAGCTGTTTATACTAGACTTCTCCCTTGAAAGTGATTATAACATCTGATGGTCCTCTATCCACTGTCCGTATACAACAGCTGCTGTTCTTCTAACTACTGATGAAGCCCTGAAGACTGCTAAGAAGTAAACACTGCTGGTTCAATCTACTGATGATAAAGCACTGCCCAATCAAGGACTGATCAACCTTGAGGAAAGCATTGATGTAAAGAGAAAGCAGTGGTTTAGTGTGTCATCTGTAGTCAGTGGTTAAGATTAGCAGTGTTTGTATAGGAACAGTTGTTACAGGTTGTTAGGCTGTTAGACGTCGCTTTCATGGTGACGTCAGCTGAGATGCCTCAATGGTTTTGGTTTGCCTATAAATGGAGTAGTACTCTGTACTGTTACATTCGATCATTTTGAGTGAGTTCTTCTCCTCAATTCAATCCTTTCATCTTGTGCAATCAACCATGGAGTATCAGGCTGAGGGGGAGTTTAGTTTGTAAGCATGCTTGTAATCTTTTGTTTTGTATTGTAAATCTTTCGACTTATTGTAAAGCATGTGTTTATCAAAGCTATTTCTCTCTATGATTGTGTTTACAAAGTTTGTTGTTCATTTCCGCTACACTTAAACTCTGTTCATTTCTATTTGATTTGTTCAAATTATACAAACAAGCACAATCATGAGAGCCTCCGATCCTAACAATTGGTATCAGAGCTTGGACAGTCAAATTTGATTTAACAATCATTTTGACATAACAGTTCAGCTCAAAAATTCATTGATACTAAGGGTTGATTGTATTTAGTTGAAAAACAGAGTAACGAGAAATCACGCTCAAAGTGACTACTCAAAGGCTCTGTAAAACAACCAAGATGTCATAAGACACACAAGCTTCACATAACAAGTGATATCATACATAAACCACCTACAGGTTTCAGATCTGAAAATATATCTGATAACTGTGGTAAAATTATTTACGAAAATTGATTTCAATTGTTGTTTTGAAGTTCGTGTTGTTTCCATCATGTTTGTTGCTAAAGTGTGTACCTCATGTCAACAAAACCTATGCTTGATTAAATAACATTAGTGTTTTTGTTAACATAAAAAGAGGGAAATTAAAACTTTAGTTACAAGATCTTATGTGTTGAGAAACAGGTTGGGAATCCTGTTGAAAAGGATCAAATCAACTTTGTTATAAACATATTAAGAAAATGAGGTGTTGAAATAGTCCAATTCATATGTAATGTGAGATTTGACATATGCATGTACAAAATATGCCCAGATCTCTCAAAAACATTACTGCAAAATGATTATGGACTAAGTATTTCTTCAATAAAGACCTTCCAGTAAGTATTTCATTACTTATGAATGGAAAGGGTAAAAAGGGAAGAAGGAAAATCACAAAAACTCAAAAGTGTGTTTATCTCGAAACTTTTGAAGTCAAAAGGAAAGAGTATAAATATAAAACACTTAGAGTCAAAAAAAATTGGGGTAACTATGGTCATTAAGAAACTGTGTGCATTCATTGGTTCAGGAAAAAGGTTCAGGCAAAAATAGTATTTCCAGTGAATAAACTCACAAGAGGACTAGACAAATTTTTAGAATCATCACATGGCAACAAAGTCTATAACAGGGTTTTCAAAAACTCATGTGATCATGTGTCCTCATTTTTGTTGTCAATCAATCAACAAGAAAATGGTACCAAACAGTGGTCAAAATGTATTTAAAATTTCATACCACTGTTGTCAAACTACTGACCATTTTCATAAACTTGAGAATGATATGATTAGGAGCTTTAGTGGGAAATTATACCAGATCCTTTTGGTGCTGTTTTCAGAAAATCCTTTAATTATTTTTCTGGAAAAGGATTTTCTCAAATAATGCAGGATATATTATTCTTTATTTTTCTTTAAGAATAATATATTTTTTTTATACTTTTACTGGTTTTTGATAGTAGAAGTTTCATTCTCCTGACAGGATATAAAACCTGTATTTTTGTTGGTGATATTATCCTCGAAAATGGATCAAAAGGAAATGGTGTATGTGTCAAGGTCAAGGTCAGGTCAAGCTCAAGTTTGGTTTTAACACTGATCAAAGATTGACTGCTAACAGTTTTTAAAACACTGGGATACTAAACCACTGTCAGGAATCTATAAAAGCTTCAATATGTGTATTTGACATGTGACGAAACCTTGAATGCAAATTCTTATAAAAGCTGCTGACAGGTTGAACTTGACAATTTGCATCTAAAATGTATTTTGTTGAAGTTAGCAATCTTACAGACATTTCAGAATAAACATCAACAGATGTAAGAGATGATATTGTGATTTCACAAGATAAAATCATTCCTTCATCAGAACAGCAGATGCTCAAAATACTTGTCAAAAGCTTATCCACTGATGCACTAACAGTTGCTGATATACTAGTCTTTCAAATCTTTACCATTACCCCTAACCACTGCTTTGCTCAAACATCCGTTTCCTAAATACTGTCCACTGCTGAAAGTCAACCACTGACCTCTCATTTTCTTGGCAAGCACTGATGCTCAAAATCAGTGTCTTATCCACTGATATGCTATCCACTGATAGTAAAAATCACCCATTGCTCTCATATTGTTACCGTTGTAACCACTGATATTTGCTTCATCAGTGGTTCTCCAAAACAACTGTCCTCCATAAAACATCTCTTCATCAGCGGATTGACACGTGGTCAGTTTTTAGCCTTCAGATCTTTGTAACCGCTGCCACATCAACACTTACTTTTTCCCTAAATAAAACCCTGATCAAAACCCCAAACAGGGTTTTACACTGTTGAATTGAATTCTAAAAATTCTCTTCTCAAAGCAGTTTCCAACCTTCCATTTCGAACCATTCTTAGTCTTTCTTCATCAAAATGACGAAATCTAAATCAAAATCAAAGTCAAAATCATCATCATCTTCCAAAGAGGTCGCTCAAACGGCCGCTGAACCCATTGAAATCCCGTACAAATCTCCTCACAATTACTTGGGTCTACTCACAAAACCCACAAACAACCACACCTTCAATTCAATCATTGACATCCTTTCAGCATCAAAGTACAAAACTTTGTTAATTGCTGATGCTCCAATATACCAACAACCCCAGAGAGAGTTTTGGAAAAATGCTACCCTTGAAAAACAAGGCGAGACCGTCAGTGCCATCAACTCCTCTATACAGGGTAAAGCATTCAAATTACTCCACAATCAATTTCAGAAGTCTTTAAATTCGATGATCAGAAAGGTAAAACTTCTTTTTCTAAAACCGAGTTGAAAACTGATTTCTTGAAAAGGGGGTATGCAGAACAACCAAAAAGGGATACCTTACAAAAAGGTTTCTTTCCTTCTGCACCTAGGTTTTTATTCCACCCACTTTTGATGTGTGTTTCAAATAAAACAACTGCTTTTAACGAAATACCATTAAAGATCCAATGTTTGGGTTATGCTATTTTAAATAATGAAAATTATAATTATTCCCAGGAGATCTTTGATGATTTGGTGAAAAATGTTGATAGCAAAGCATTTCTACTTTTTTCAAGGTTTCTAAGCTACTATTTTAAACAAAAATTTGGAAAAGAAAATGAAAATTTGCTCAAACAAGGTGTCTATTTTCAAATAAAAGGTTTAACACCTGAAACATTCACTAGAATGTTGACACCTATAAAAACAAAAGCAGAGGTGCATGAGCAGAATTTAGCAAATACCACTGCTCCTCAGGCATCTGCTGCTGAGCCCACTGCTCCAGGTGATCATAGTAGCACAACCACTGCTTTGAAACCCACACCTTCCATTACCAAAAAGACCAAAAAGAAAATATCCAGAAAGCCCTCTGAACCAAAAACAAAGGCAACTCTGGAAGATGAGATCCCAGAGCCACTGCCAGTGACAACACAAATGTCACTTACAACCACTGTTGTTACTTCCTCACAGCAGTTGGAAGAAAGATCTTCACCATTGCCTCAAACTCCTCCTGCATCCTCACAAAAGGATCAGGTTGTAAGCACAGGGACCCCACATTATGAAGCTCTAGATTCAATCGGATCCATCTTCCTCAGTCCTGATCCTAAGGACATGTCTCTTTCAACACCCATACCCTCACCAATCACATTATCACAATCCATAATACCCTTGTTGCATGCAGTTGCTATAGCTCAGACACAAACCAGTTCCTCTCTATCACCTATCACTGAGAGTACACTCCCACAAGTGACTGGGTCTGATGCTACTACCCCTGCTATCCCAGCAACAACTGAGGAGGTTACACCCCTTGAGTTACAAGTAACTCTTGGTGGTAGTTCAAGTGGAGCAGCAACTACAAGTGATGGATCAACAGATCTACATTTGGACAGTTGTTTCATTAGTAAGACTCCCTTGAAGGCAATTTCTTCTATAGCACCTCTGGTAACCACCAGTTTGTTTTAACCACTGGTACCCTCAAAAGGTTATCAAGTGTTGAAGAGAGAAGACCCCAGAACCATGAATAAGGGGCATCAATGGGTGATTTTTGGGACTCAGTTCCTAAGTCACACATTGGTACAACCACTGCTGGTGGGGAATCAGATGATCCCATTAACGTGGGTGATGATTTAAAATATCAGGAATTGACGGGCAGAGTTGAAAAACTTGAAACATCAGTTGCTGAAATAAAGGATATGGTGCAACAGCTGTTAAAAGCTCAAAAAGCACAATCCACTGCTGTTCCAGCTCAAGTACCTGCACAACCTGCACCTGCTGCAAATGAGCTATGGAATGTATTTCAGCCCCTGCTTGAAAAACAAAAACAAATGGCTGATCAGCAGCATGAAATACATGTAAAAATACTGACAAACATGGTGGAGTCAAGATTTAAAGATACTCAAGCAGACATCAAAGCTATCAAGGCTCATATCCAAAGCACCACTGGAAAAGTTCCTCCCACTATCCTCTTCATGGATAACCCCCTTCCAGATAATGCCAAAAAGGGGGAGAAAATCAAGCAGTTGAAGAAGAAGGGAATTGAAGATGGCCTGTATGTTGAACCAGAACAAGAAAAACAAACATCTAAACCACCTCCAAAAGGCTCCATCCAAACTGCTAGCCAAACAGCTGCCATTTCTTCAACACACACCACTACAACACACACTACAACCACTGCCCTATCATCACAACCTAAAACTACATCACCACCCACCAAATTACCACCTGCTCAAAAGTAGAAGACATCTACTGACACATCAGTAGTTGTAATGACAACAGAGGTTGAAACACCAGGTGTTTCAACAGCTGTTTGCCAGTCATCCACCACTGCTCTCATCAATGTCACATCACCCCCATCACCTCCTGCGAAAAAGCAGAAGACATCAGATGTTACAACATCTGTTGTAATGACAACAGCAGTTGAAACACCAGTTACTTTAACAACTGTTAGTCAGTCACCATCCACCACTACCCTCACTTCACTTCAAACCATCTTCACTACAATCAACAAATCACCCATAAATCTTTACACCAGAAAAAGAAAAACAACTCAGGCAGGTGATGACAAATATGATCCTATGGCTGCTAAATATCCACTGGAACCTGAAGCTGTAAAAAATGAGATGAGACAATTCTACACTGAGGATGATCTTTCAAAAAGAAGATTTCCTTCTCTCATAGGCTTCATAGTACCAGAAAATATGGATGAATATCTCGAGATCAAAGTAAGGCAAGCTAAGATAAGAGCCAAAGTTGAATGAAAAGATTAAGGTAATGAAGCCATCTCAGAAAGAATGGAATTCCTGCTCACTAAAGTCAAACAGATGGAAGACTATGCAAGAGATCTGAGCAAAGAGATGTCAAATTTACCACCCAAAGCAAATCTACGGAAAGAAATGAGAAAAGAATATCTTGCATACATTATGAAAGAAAAATTCTATCCAGCTGAAGAGAAACAATTCGAAGAATGGCCAATAGTTGCATTAAAGCATGAGGCAAACAGAATTGAAAGAATTAAAAATGATCCAACCAAGAAGAGGAATGCTCCAAACTGGAGAAAATACAAAAAGCTCATTGCTGATCTTACTTCTGAATACAAAAGAAAGAAACAGGAGCTGGTGGATGCAAACATTAGAGATGCTGAATCCATAGCAAAATGGACAAAGCAGTATACAGATGAGGCTTATGAAAGGCTCAAGAAAAGGAGGATAACGGTTTCTGACACTCCAAAAAAGCCTGAATACAAAAAGCCAGAGCAGCAGATCAAAACCTCTAAACCACTGATCACAACAGCAGATACATCAATCATTGTGATAAACCAAGAAAAGAGGAAACAGCTGACTAAAGCAGAGGAGAAAGAAAAAGAAGCTGAGTATTTTGAAGAAGCCATCAAGAAAATGGCTTTAGATAAAGACAAATCAGCAAAGCTTCAAGTCCTTGCCAAAAAGGTTTTGAACCAATCATCATCACCAAACACATCAGCAGATATCTCAGACAATGAGCTAGATCAATAAAAGAAACAAGAGCAGATTGACAAAGAAGTTGCAGAAGACATAGCTGCAACAAATGAAGTCATAGAAAAGGCTTTCAAACGAATGTCTGAAGCTCAGGATACTACTTTACAAATTTTCACAAGGCCGAAATCTCCAAGCTCATCAGTAAATAAATCTCTCCCAAGAAACCCATTGGGTTCAAAAATACTAAAGTGGCTCTCTGATCAAAAGACCCATGTATTGACCCTGATCAGATCCAATGGTGAAATGAAGTACATATCAAGGAAACAAGCACTGAGCCTTGGTGTTGAAGATCTACAAGATCTCCTTGAACTTTCATTATGCAGGGATGAGGATGACTCAAGTTCCAAAGACTTTGAAGCAGAATTTAAAAGACAAGCTAGTGAACTTCTGATGAGGAATAAAGATCCAAAATAATGAAGTGTTTTGGCATTATCTGTTCCAGGGGGAGATTGTTGGGATTGAACCCTACTAGAGGAACAGATAATGAAAGCCAAAACTGGTTCACAACAGAGGATTCATAATAAGCAGCTGTTTATACTAGACTTCTCCCTTGAAAGTGATTATAACATCTGATGGTCCTCTATCCACTGTCCGTATACAACAGCTGCTGTTCTTCTAACTACTGATGAAGCCCTGAAGACTGCTAAGAAGTAAACACTGCTGATTCAATCTACTGATGACAAAGCACTGCCCAATCAAGGACTGATCAACCTTGAGGAAAGCACTGATGTAAAGAGAAAGTAGTAGTTTAGTGTGTCATCTGTAGTCAGTGGTTAAGATTAGCAGTGTTTGTATAGGAACAGTTGTTACATGTTGTTAGGCTGTTAGACGTCGCTTTCATGGTGACGTCAGCTGAGATGCCTTAGTGGTTTTGGTTTGCCTATAAATGGAGCAGTACTCTGTACTGTTACATTCGATCGTTTTGAGTGAGTTCTTCTCCTCAATTCAATCCTTTCATCTTGTGCAATCAACCATGGAGTATCAGGCTGAGGGTGAGTTTAGTTTGTAAGCATGCTTGTAATCTTTTGTTTTGTATTGTAAATCTTTCGACTTATTGTAAAGCATGTGTTTATCAAAACTATTTCTCTCTATGATTGTGTTTACAAAGTTTGTTGTTCATTTCCGTTGCACTTAAACTCTGTTCATTTCTATTTGATTTGTTCAAATTATACAAACAAGCACAATCATGAGAGCCTCCGATCCTAACACTCGAGAATTCAACAAAGGTTAAACAAGAAAAAGGGTTACAGTTCTGGTTCAGGTTTTCAAAAGAAACCAAACCATAAGGGTAATTTCAAAAGAAAAGGTCTCGGTTTTATTCCACCAGAAAATTATAAAAATGAAAAATATGTTCGAGATTTTAAATCAAAAATGATATTTGTTTCAGGTACATCTTCTGAAGAGGAAAAAGAAAATTTGTTCAGAAAGCAGTCGAACAAAGAATTCCTTGCGAAGAAGCAAGAAGAAATGGAGAAGATGGTTGATCAAAAGAAGAAGGAGACTCGAACCTGTTTTAAATGTGGTAGAATTGGACATCTAGCTGTGAAATGTTCACAAGCAATTCAAATCAAACAGGGAGTTTCTAAACTGAAAGAAAAAATAGTTGAGTTTGAACCACTAATTGAGAGAACTAAACTTTTCAAAAATTCAAAATTTAAAATTGGTGAATGTTCAAAGAGGTTTTACAAGAAAAGTGCAAATCTTGACAATCAGAAATGGGTTGTTAAGAAATCTGTTGATAGTTCTAGCAATGATTCTGATTCGTCAAAATCAGAGGAGCTATTTTCAGGCAATGAATCTGATTACACAAAGTCAGAGGAGCCACGTAATGAGTTGAAATTGGAAACATCAGTTCCTCCAATGGATGACGTCAATTTTCCACCATTGAGGGCTGAAAATTTTAAACAAAAGGTTGGCAAAATTGAGATTTCAAATCAATTTTTCTCTGAAAAGAAAGAATTTGATATTGAAAAAGCTTTTAACCCCAAAGTGCACCATATTTTTGGTAAAATGGTTGATGGGAAGGTAAAAGGGGTGAAAGAATTTTATGAGAAAAATTAAAGAAATCAGGTAAGATTGTGACATCTCAGGTTTGTGACTGGGATGGAACATATTATGATGAGTGAAAAGTATGACTTGCCGGAGCTTCCAGGTTGGTAAGAGTGGAGCAGGAATCGGCATCTTTCTTGAGAAATTCACTCTGGTGATATTTCGATTTACAAGTGGTTGATGAAGGGTTTTAACATACAAGTGGTAAATCAGGGACATTAAGTTGTACTTGATTTTCTACAAGTGGTGGTTGTTATTTGAATTTAAACTGTTATATTTTTCAAAAGGTTGAAAATAAACAAGGTGATGAACAAATCCCCTAACCTACAAGTGGTTTTATGAAATCAACAAAACTTATTTTCCGGAAAAACCATTTGATTAAAACAAACTTAAGTGTTTTGAAATCACAATGGGAAAATAGTTTGTTGTGAGGGGGAGTTCTGATTGTTTATGCCAAGTGGATGGAGATTTGAAGTGATTCGATATTAGTTGTCATTTTATTTGTACAGTTGTTTTCAAATTTCTTTTAAATGTGTTTGAATTTTAGGGGGAGTAAGAATTTCTGAAAATCCAAAAACATTTGAAAATTTGAAAAAGTCAAAAACATGATAAAAGCAAAAATGAGTTTTGTTGAGAAAAAGAGGAAATGATAGTACATCAGTGGACGATCACAGCATGCTAAAGAATTGGAAAGTCAAAATGTGATAAACGGTCTCACTGATGATGTGCCAGTAGGTTTTTACACATTTAGTAGATTGTGACGAGATATAAACCTAAATTTCAAACTTACTTATATCGTGGGGAACATCTCTCGGATATATGGGTAACCCCCGAAATCTTGTTTGAAAGATCCCTCTTTCTGAGATACTAGGTCTTTATATTCAGTGATATATGGGGTATTATTCCGGGACTTCTGATTTTGCGGAAGCAATGGCCTAGTCCCCGTATAATACTTTCTGCTTACTTGAAATATAGCATCGCCCTCAGTACAAAAAAATGATGAAACATTGAAAAATGCTAATCATGTGCTGTTGAAGAAAAGATTCTCTAAAGGGAACACACCAAAAGTCGAAGCCGTCATCTCTCTGCTGAACGGAAGTTCTGACCTGAGCTCTCACGGTTCTCGCAATTTAACCCCTTACAGATATCATCTGTGGTATACTCACCTGTAAGACTGAATATTGGGATCTGGATACAGGAGTATATTCTGAGGTGGGTCACATGAATAAGTTTAAGTGTCTAAAACATTAATCTCGTATCTCGAAACAATTAAACTTTGTGTGAGAATTTAAGTGGATCAGTATACTGTCAATCTAAGTGAATCGTTTAGAACTTAAAATGTTATAAAGCTTAATGGTGTTGGTGATTTGTCTCATAAACTGATATGATCCTCTTACACAAACTCACAAAAATATTGTCTGTAAATATTTCTTTTCTGCATTTCATTTCATTCAAAATTCCAAAAAGATTTTAGTGTGTTTTAGCATAAACTTTTGAAAAATTCAAAAAGATTTTCGACAACTGATGTTGGAGAACTGATTTTCAAAATTCCAAGTGCTAAGAATGATGAACAAAAGGTTTGGGAAAAATTTGTTTGAGAAGTTTGAAAAATGAAAAAGTGTTTGAAAATGAAAATGTTATTTTTACAAGTGGTTCATCAGTGATTGATATTGTAAAATCATTTATTTATTTTTGTATACAAGTGGTTAGCAGAGATTAAATTTGTCAAATGTTAAATTTGTGAAATTTATTGTGAGGTAGAGTTTGTGCAGGTAGGCCAGGTTACGATCCTGGAACTGCTGATGTTGATGAACTTAAAGAATCAAGAGATCTGATTGTGTTTCTGGAATTGAAGATTAGATAAACATTCGAGGGGGAGATAAGTTGATAAAGAGAAGACAGAGATTGAGGATACTTTACATTGTTAGATACTTCAGAAGAGGTCAAGATGACAGATAAAGACTAAAGATGTTGAAGACTTGACACTAAAGACTCGTCAACATTCGAGGGGGAGTCTGTTGGTGCATGCGTCTGTCGACTTCGTCTTGTATCGAGTCTTGTTTGTATTTAGATAGATCAGGGCACGTTATACGAGAAAAATGTCAAATATAGGGTGAGAGACGATTTCAAATGGAATTAGAAGTAGTGATTTCGTTTGAAACCATCATGTCACGTTCAAATGAAATTACCTAATTCCGTTTGAATGTGATTTCGCTTGAGACAGTTTCAAGCGGAATTACCACGCCTATATATATGTGCTTCCTGATTTCGTTTGAGGAAGTCTTGTATGTGTGATTCCGGTAGCGAAGCTCTGCCGAAATGTCTACAGCATTGTAATCGATCTGTTATCAATCTAAAGACAGTTTAAAGTGTATTTCCAGTTGAATTGAACTTGATACGTCTGTTTCCGCCTTTCATATTGAGATAAACTCTTCTGATCGACTCGTTCGGGTCTGAAAACGATCCTACAGCTCTTAGTGCTGCTCGGGTTGTAGTGCCCTTCTCCAATTTGAGCCCAAGCGGCTTGGCGCTCGTTTTCATTCAACTCTCGCACCCCTCCGGTGTTTTCTTCATTACCCGCATCTTCCTCCGCATACAACCCAACTATCGACCCAAATTGTGCCATCGAAATCGAGTACTTAGTCCCACCACATCGGAACTCTACCCCATCATTATCAAATGGGTCGCATCTTGAATTGAACACGAAGGTGCTATAGAACTCCAGATTGTACTCGTGGACTGAGCGAAGTCAAGTGGTTAGGGCAGCTCTTAGTGGGCCGGTAACGAGGTTGTTAAACCGGTCAAGTTGGTTCACCATTGCCAAAAGATCCATGCACACTTGTCTTGGGTATTCTTCCGGTCTGGTTCGAAGCACATCGTATCTTGCTTTAGTGTCCTGTTCAGCTGCATTGAACCTTGTGAATTTCTTTGACATCTGAAAGAATATACCAAAAGTTAGCACGAAACAGCGAAAATTTCAGAGAAAACTGAAAACAGTTAGCTGGACACGGCCCCGTGTTCAGCGGACACGACCCCGTGTCCAGGCGGCTGTTACTCAAAAATTTCATTTTTTATCCGGACCCGAAAACTTGAAAATTTTTTGTTCATTAGGTGCGGTTTTCCCCGAAAATGAAACCCCAAGTGTCGTTTTTCCCAAAACAAACCATTTACCCCTTCAATTTTATCTTTTTCGGTTCAAAAACAAGGGTTTGGGGTTTTTGTGAGAAATCGGGCGAATCTTTGAACAATACAAGTGGATTTACTTCCTATAACATGAATCTAAACTAATGCTAACAGATTTAAGGAAAAATTTGAGTTCGATCCGGATGAAGTTCAAGAACCCTAGATTTTCCCCAAATTTTTGATGTTTTAACTACATGCAAATGCTTAATCTAACTACTAATGATGATAGAATCATACCTTGATGTTGTTAGAAGTAGAGGAGACGTCGAAATCTTGCAGAAAAATCGCCTGAACCAGAGCGTTTTTGGGGAAACGGGGCGTGTGGAATGAAGTAACTGTTATGAAAAAGGGGTTTTATCCCGACAGTCGCGCGGACACGGCCTCGTGCCGAGCAAAAAAAAAAAATTTAAGTGCTCGTGTGAGTGCCCTTGTTTCCCAAAAAACTTGGTTAGAAGACTTACTGATTTAGATGTCAACCCATTCGTTCGTAACTTACCAGGTATGATGTTGATGCTTTCATTCTTCGATCGTTTGAAGCGAGATTTCTTCCTCTTCATCCTCAATGAATCCTTGGTAGAGTTTTAGCCGTTGACCATTGACTTTGAATGAAATTCTATTTCGAGATTTAATTTCTACTGCACCGTGTGGGAAAATATGGGTGATGGAAAAAGGTCCTGACCACCTAGATTTTAATTTACCAGGGAATAGTCAAAGTCATGAATTAAACAGTAGAACTTGATCTCCTACTCGAAATTCATTAGGTTTAATATGTTTGTCATGCAAGTTTTTCATTCTTTCTTTATAAATTTCAGAGTTTGAGTATGCATAATTCCTAAGTTCGTCTAATTCATTTAATTAACAAAATCGATTTTTACCGGCAAATTCTAAATCTAAGTTTACATTTTTAATTGCCCAGTAGGCTTTGTGTGCAATTTTTACTGGCAAATGACAACTTTTTCCATAGACGAGCTTATATGGGGTTGTACCTATTGTTGTTTTATAAGCAGTTCAAAAAGCCCATAAAGCATCATCTAATTTATCGGCCCATTCCTTTTTATTTAACCCTACGGTTTTTTCAAGAATTCGTTTTAAACCTCTATTAGTCACTTCGGCTTGTCCGTTTGTTTGAGGTTGATATGTTGTTGAGACCCAGTGATAGACCCCATATCTTGTTAAAAAAAATTCGAGTTGATGGTTGCAAAAATGGGTACCTCTATCACTTATTAATGCTTTAGGTGTTCCAAAACGAGAGAATAATTTTTTCAGAAATCTTACCACGACTCTTCCATCGTTTGTTGGAAGTGCCTCGGCCTCGGCCCATTTAGACAAGTAATCTACTGCCACAAGTATATATTTGTTTCCTTTTGACGGTGGGAAAGGTCCCATAAAGTCGAGTCCCCATACATCAAAAATTTCACAAACAAGAATGCCATTTTGGGGCATTTCATTTTTTGAAGAAATATTACTTGTTCTTTGGCAAGCATCACATGTCTTGACAAGACTTTGGGCATCTTTGTAAATGGTTGGCCAATAAAATCCTGAATCAAATACCTTTCGTGCGGTACTAGCGGCACCATGATGTCCTCCGTATGGACCTTCATGAAAATGGCGGAGAATTCTTCGTGCTTCGCTACCATGTACGCATCGTCAGATGAGTTGGTCGGTACACATCTTGAAAAGATAAGGATCTTCCCAAAAATAATGCTTCACATTAGCAAAGAATTTTTTTCTTTGATGATGTGGCCAACCTTTTGTGACTATTCCGCTAGCTAGGTAGTTAGCATAGTCGGCGTACCACGGTTCTTCTTTGTATTCCACCATTTCTAGGGACTCTATTGGAAATTTCTCGTTGATTTGCTCGTCCCTGGTTGCCTCCAAAGCTGGGTTTTCTAAGCGTGAAAGATGATCCGCCGCGGTGTTTTCTGCTCCTCTTTTGTCTTTGATTTCAATATCAAATTCTTGGAGAAGTAAAATCCACCGAATCAAACGTGGTTTTGCGTCCAGCTTTTTGAAGAGATATCGAATGGCTGCATGATCTGTATAGACTATTGTTTTAGAAAGAACAAGATAAGAACGAAATTTATCAAAAGCAAATACCACAGCTAGTAACTCTTTTTCAGTTGTTGTGTAATTTTCTTGTGCATCGTTAAGTGTTTTACTAGCATAATAAATTGGGTGAAAATGCTTTTCTTTTCTTTGTCCCAAGACAACTCCAACTGCAAAGTCACTTGCATCACACATGATTTCAAAAGGGAATTTCCAATCAGGCGCTATCATGATATGTGCATTGACAAGCATTTCCTTTAGGGTCAGAAATGCTTGATTGCAATCCTTGTCAAAGATGAAAGGAGCATCTTTTTCAAGTAATTTTGTTAGAGGCCTTGAGATTTTAGAAAAGTCTTTGATAAACCGCCTATAAAATCCGGCATGCCCCAGGAAACTTCTGATAGCTCTAACGGAGGATGGGGGTGGTAATCGAGAAATAGTGTCTATTTTGGCTCGATCAACCTCCATTCCTTCGCTTGAGATTTTGTGACCGAGTACTATTCCCTTTGTTACCATGAAATGGCATTTTTCCCAATTAAGGGCGAGGTTAGTTTCCTCACATCGGGATAGCATTCGTTCAAGGTTATCGAGGCATTGGTCGTATGAATCCCCAAAGATAGAAAAGTCGTCCATGATGACTTCCATTGTCTTTTCTATCATATCATGGAAGATGGCCACCATGCAACGTTGGAAGGTTGCGGGGGCATTACATAGACCAAATGGCATGCGTCGATAAGCAAAAGTTCCATAGGGACATGTGAAGGTTGTCTTTTCTTGGTCTTCGGGTGCTATCGGGATTTGAAAGTAACCTGAAAAACCATCCAAGAAACAGTAAAATTTATGACCGGATAATCTTTCTAACATTTGATCAATGAAGGGCAAAGGAAAGTGATATTTCCTTGTTGCTTCATTTAATCGTCTATAATCTATACATACTCTCCATCCTGTGACGGTTCTCGTTGGTATTAATTCATTCTTTTCGTTAGTTATTACCGTCATACCTCCTTTCTTTGGAACTACTTGAACGGGACTTACCCAAGGACTATCAGAGATAGGATAAATAAGTCCGGCGTCAAGTAATTTGATGACTTCGTTTTTAACCACTTCTTGAACATTTGGATTTACTCAACGTTGTGGTTGTATTACCGATTTGTAGTCATCATTCATTAAAATTTTGTGCGTGCACATGGAAGGACTTATTCCTTTAATATCTACAAGCTTCCAAGCAATCGCATTTTTGTGTTTTCTCAAAAGGTTAATTAGTTTTTCTTTTTCTAAACTATTTAATTTAGATGAAATAATTACAGGTGATTTACCATCTTTGTCTAGAAAAGCATATTCCAAACCTTTTGGAAGTTCTTTGAGCTCAAGAGGTGGATCTTTAGGAGACTCCTTATTGGGTTGCTCATTTTGATCAAGAACTTTAAAAGTTTGTTCTATGGCGACCTCTTCTTCAACAAAGTGGTCAATCTTTTCACTTGTATCGGGTGGCTCATCTTCATCTTCAATTAGGGGGTCATTATTGCCGAATGGATATTTCATTGATCGCTCAAGATCGACACTCTTTTTAAATGCCCCTAATTGAAGAGGTAGATTGTTGTACTTCCGGTTTTTCAAAGCTTCGTGGGTTTTTACAAAGGGTCGTCCCAACACTAGAGGAGCATCATCGAGGATGACAAAGTCGGTTGGGATTACCATTTGATTTGTTTGAACCAAGACATCCTCAACTACACCGATTGATTTTATTGCCTTCCGATTAGATAGAAAAATGGGTATTTGAAGTGGAGAAAAATCACTAATACTTAATTTTTCGAAAATGTAGTTGGGCATTATGTTAACACAAAGATCTTTATCAATTGTGACATTACTAATAAATGAATTTTGAAAAAAAACATGGAACCAGTATAATGTTGATTTCAAATGGGTCTTCTTTTATTAACGAAGTTTGATCGTTAGTTAACTTAACGCTTACCGTTTTGTCAATTTTTGTGTTAGTGTTTAACTCTTTTAAAAACTTAGCATGAGTGGGAACTAAACAATGATTTTCAAAAGAAGGTGACAAGAGATTAATTTCTTCAAAATTAGACTCTTCTTGAATTTTAACGTTAACGGACTCACCTTTTTCGTTGTTTAACTCATGTGTCGTTTTTTCACTTATTTGTTCTTCCATTTTTACATTTTCAACTATCTCTTCGTTATTATTACAAGTTAATTCTTCTCTTGCGCGGGACTCCTCTTCCCTTGTGCGAGATTCTTTTATGTAGCGTTCGATAGTTTTAAGGTGTTCTAATATCCTATCGGTCACTTCGGTGATAGAGTAAGGATCGGGATTTTCAAAGCTCGAATCCGGTTGTTCGATCCTTTGTTCCTCATAATACTCATAGGAAGTAGATGGTTCACACCATTGTCCTTCATTGTAAGTATATGATGGATAAGGGTCGTAATTTTGTTCTTCATAGTACTCATATGAGGTGGGTTGTTCATGCCATGGTTCCTCATAATAAGTATACGAAGGTGGTGGCTCATATCTTGGTTCCCCAAAGTATGAGTATGAAGGCTCATACCTTGGTTCCTCAAAATATGAGTATGAGGGAGAAGGTTCATACCTTTGGTCTTCATAGGATGTGTATGAAGTTGATGGCTCGTACCTGGGCTCCTCATAGTAGGTGTATGAAGTGGATGGTTGAAATAAGTTACAATATTGAACCGAGTGCGGGTCACCACAATTAGTGCAATAGTTTTCCCTATAATCATCCTCCTCATAGGTGTAGTTGTAACCTCCTGAGTATTGATCCATAAGAATCACTCAGCAGACCACAACCAAGTCTCGAGACCAGAAAACAAAAATAAAAACAGAGACAGAAGCTGGACACGGCCCCGTGTTCAGTGGACACGGCCCCGTGTACAGAATCTGTATCTGGGCGTTTTAATTAAAGTTAATGATTTCGTTGAGCACGGGGGCGTGTTCAGTGAGCACGGCCCCGTGTTCAGTCTCTATTACTGGGTGTTTTATGAAAAATATGCAGCACGACCCCGTGTTCAGTGAGCACGGCCCGTGTTCAATCTACTGTAAATGCAAAACTAAACTAAAATGCAAAAAAATGTGCGCGCGTTTTGAAAAGGTTTTGAAAAACTGATTAGGTCGTCGATTTTAAGCTTTCTTAAAATCCTTGTGTTCCCCGGCAACGGCGCCAAAAACTTGATGCGTGTGTGGTGTGATATATTTTTAAGTATATTTTAACCCCTTTTTACACGTTAGCGAAGTTTTAAATTTATAAACCATGATATTTTAAACACCAAACATACATATGGGCAAGTGCACCCATCGTGAGCGTAGTATAGTATTGGCAAGATACCGAGGTCGTCCAAGGACACAAGAGCTTTTAGTACCGGTTTATCCTCAACGTCTAATCAAATCAAAAGTTAGAAAAAAGGTTTTAAACTAGAAAAAATAAAACTAACTAAAATGCTGATAAAATAAAATAAAAACAGATAGACAAGATGAATCACTTGGCTCCGACTCGTGTTTAGTGTAACCTTTGATTATTTCCTCACTTTTGCACTTTTTAAGAGATTATCTTAGTTATTGTAGTAGGCCCCTCTTTTGAAGGTGACGTTACCCTCAACCCAGTAGTTTGAGTCAGCAAGGATACAATCCTAAAGGATCGGATTATTGAAAGATAATTAATTAAGTTATTAATGCATAATGTGGTAGGCCCCTCTTTTTAAGGTGACGTTACCCTCGGCTAAGTAGTCTGAGTCAGCAGGGATACAGTCCTAAATAGTCGGGTTAAAGTATTAATAATAGCTTACATATGAGGGGATCAAAGAGTTTGGACCCCCGCCATCCAATACCGGTGGGTATTGAAGGAGGTCCTACTAAATTTGACCCAGGTCCTTGCAGGATCTATACACTGAACAAGGCAAGACTCTTACCAAACCGTTCCCTTAACCCCCGACCAGGTAGCCAACATATCTCCATATAGACCGTGGAGATATGAATGGTGAAAATCTTTTATTTTATATAGACAGTAAAATAATGCCAAGACACCACAGACAAACGATAAGGAAGAATCACCTTCAACATAAGAAACTAGTTATTAAAGTCATTAATACATAACCAAGTAAAAAGTGCGAAAAGATTAAAAATAAAAAGTATTACACTAGACACTTGTCTTCACCAAGTGATGTAAGAGACTTAGGCAAACTTGGCCTTTGATTGTCAAGAACTCTTACGATCAATCTTGGATCCCGAGACGACTCACACACTCTATGATGGACAATGGATGATGGTGGTGGTGGATGATGGTGTTGTGATGGTGGTGGGTGGTGGGTGAAGTGTGAGAGAGGTGGTGTGCCAAGGGATGGTTTGCAAATGAGCCAAGCACCCTTATTTATAGCCTGAACAGAGGCTCGGGCACGGCCCCGTGTCCACCTTCTTCTCTGTCTTCATTAATTGCAGTTTGTCTGCATTAGTTGACCACGCCCCCGTGTCCGCTGGGCACGCCCCCGTGTGCAGAAGCGTATATGTACTATCAAGATTTCCCTATATTCTACGAATCTTAGAGTTGACCACGGCCCCGTGTCCGCTGGGCACACCCCCGTGGTGGGTGATAGAAGCTTCTACAGCTTTGTCTTTTCTGCTGACACTTGGGCACGCCCCCGTGCTCACTGAGCACGAGGCGTGTTCAGCCTTCTGTTCTCTTGTTTTGCTTGGGAAGATGCTGTCGGGGAGGTCGGGCATGTCACGTTTGTTCCTTTTCTTGTATTTATGTTAGATTTAGCTGCCTTTTTGCTTCTTTTGTTCATTTGAGCTCATTTAATCCTGAAAATACAAAAGGAAGACAAAAACACACTTTTTCCAACATTAGTACTAAAAAAGGGTTAGTTTTATGCCACAATTGATGTAATTTATATGTTGCATTTTGTGCACATCACTGATACCCTTAGTCATAAGAAAACCAACTCTAAGCGTGTACGTGCGTTACAGCTTACTATCCACTCTAGTCTTCCTACTCAAATCCGTAATGCTCAGGTTGAAGCATTGAAGGAAGAGAACCTTTTAGCCAATTCCATGCGGGGCATGGGTAAGTAACTCAAATTCAAATATGACATCGGTTGAGTAGTGATGTAATCACCTGACTAAACTGAACGTTTTCTCATGGTCAAGGAAACCGACAAGCTTTCAAATCTTGCAAACATCTACTTGAAGGAAGTAGCTGCTAGGCGCAGGGCGCCCGACTCCCATTGTCTCTAGATATGACTTACGTTTCACGTCAAATTTGTGGCAAGGCATGCACAAATCCTTCGGCTCATGTCTAGACATGAGCACAGCGTATCATCCACAGACGGATGGGCAGACTGAACGCACCATCCAAACTCTTGAAGACATGCTTCGGGGATGTGTAATCGACTTTGGTAACGGCTGGGAAAGGCACCTACCTTTGGTGGAGTTTTCGTATAACAACAGTTACCACACCAGCATCCCTCCGTTCGAGGCTTTGTACGGACGGAGATGCCGATCACCTCTATGCTGGGCAGAAGTTGGCGACGCCAAATCACTGGCCCGGAACTCCTCGTCAACACAATGGAAAAGATTGCCCAGATACGACAACGAATGGTGCCAGCTCGTGACCGTCAGAAAAGTTACGCTGATATGATGGACCTTTAGAAATCACAGAGAAAATAGGCAAGGTGGCCTACAAACTGAACCTACCTGAAGAACTCGGCGGAGTTCACAATGTATTCCACGCATCAAATCCGAAGAAGTGTCTGTCAGATGAGACCCTCATAGTTCCTCTCAAGGAACTCACCATCGACGATCAGCTGCGATTCGTCGAGGAACCAGTAGAGATTACTGACCGAGACGTTAAGGTCCTCAAACGTTCCAGGATACCCATTGTTCGAGTTCGTTGGAACTCCCGTCGTGGCCCAGAGTTTACCTGGGCACGAGAAGACCAAATGAAAGACAAGTATCCCCAATTGTTCGAGAAAAGCGAAACCACTACTGAGGCTGAAGCTACTGCGGAATTTCGGGACGAAATACCAAACCAACGGGGGGATGATGTGATACCCCAAGAAAAACACACAACACGACTAGCTTCCTCAGTAACTGCGTGCAAAATTTCGGGACGAAATTTCTTTCAACTTGGGGATGATGTGACAACCCGTAACTTCGAGGTAAAAACTATTAATCTGGCATTTATAAATCAATTCATATATACTCATCTTATTCGGTGAATTAATTTTATAATCATTTAATTTATAGTATGCAAACGTGTAGTTGAAACCAAATCCATATTGTGTTGAACCAACCCGAACCGTTTGAACCATGGCACAACTCGCGTAACCCGATACCATGACACAACACGTGTAACCTGATGTTGATGAGGTTTAAACCACTCACTCGATTCGATTAACTTATTTGCGGTTCATATGCACTTTGTTTGAATACACTATATAAGTGTAAATATATATACTTATATATCTACATTTAATTCATCCTTCGTGCCACTAAACTCCTGCGAAACCAAACCTCACCCGAAAGACCTCCCCCTCCCCCTCACATGAAACCACATCCACTTTTCCTTTCCATGTTTACGGTCCAACCCCTAGACCGTCATATTGCAGCTCTTTTATGCATTGTGTGGTTTGCTTGTTATTATGGTAACATCTCAAGACATAATCCACCCACACACATATCGGCCCACATAGCAAGCCCAAGCCGCCACCTATCCTACTTGTTTTCAGCCCAAACTGCCACTAAAAATCTTGGCCCAAATTATTGTTCCAATCCACCTCCAAACTTGAAACCATTAGTGTGTACGTAATGCACTATGTTTATTATAACTTCTTAAAACAAAACCCTAAACCACCCACCCTTCAACCTACCCATCGAAGAAACACAAGGAAGCATCCCTTAAGACCTTCAGCCATTTAATTCTTGCAACCCTCATCGCTTCATAACTCGGTAATATTATAGTTTTGATTCTTGATTTAGTTTAAAGTATCATGGCTGCGTTTTTTGTTCTGGTTCGTAATAACTGTTGATGCTTCTTGATGATACTGGTGGTTTTAGTTGCTAAAAATCATGTGTATTTAATGTATAGGTCGATTACGGGTTCACTTAGTCGTTAAAGTTTCGTTTCTTTGCATGATCTCAATGTAAATCTTCGTGGTTCTTGATAAATAAGTGTTTATAAGTGTTTATGCCTGATTGATTGTATGCTGTTTTGCTACGTTCTTTGTTTCAATTAAATCTTCTTGATGCACATGATGATATTAATGGATTAGGTTTGTTAGGATTCATGTTAGTTGGGTGGTTGATCGGTAGGTTGTTTGGATTTGGTATCTATGATAATTTTGGGTGAATAATAGTGATGAACTTGATATAGATGGCCTACGATCTGCTACGGTTGATGTTGATAACTCATTGGGTTCGTTAGTGATCGTTTTGGGGAGATCGGGTAACGATTAGAGCTGAAACAGAATCTGTCTAGGATTCTGCAGCAAACTTCAGTTGGCTGTAACCAGGTCGTAACTTAACAAAAACTGGATTTTATTGAGTCTATAATGTGATATTTCAAAATACGCTTCTGACGACGCTAGAATCATGATTTTTGGATGTCGTTTTCTATTTTTAAGGGGTCGTTTTTCATAGCAGCAAAAGCTGCGTTTTTACTGCATAAAATGTATGTTATGTTTCTCATCATAACTTGATATCTGTGTAGAATTAGGTCACGAAATTTGTACTGTAGATGGCCACTGATGTCATTGTAATTCTTCCACTGGAATTTCATTAATCGGACTTACGATGAATTTTAAATGAATTATTCCGTGGACTACAGTCAGAAAGTGACGAATCTGATTGCAGGCCGGTAAATAATTTTTATAAAATAATTGGTAATGAATTGGATCCCGATATTTTTACACAACAATATTTGGATCGTTTAAGACACTTTGTAAAAATTTATGAATTTTTGGAATAAGTTAACTATTTTATTAAAGGGTCCGAAAACAGCCCAGTTTTGAATGTTAAAGCTTAAACGACATAAGTAGTAATTTGCGTGTCTAAATGTCGGGTAGGTTATCCGAGAATGATCTAACGTGTTATATGTCAATGAAAGTGTTATGTGCAATATCGTATATTTGCTTTTGAATGGTTATAGATGGGATGTTTATACGGGCATGAACTATTAACGTGAGTGCGTGTTGTGTGATAGATGTGTGTAGGAACTTTGTGTTTTATTTAAAACCATTAACAAACTAAATGGTAATCATATTCGGACGTGATTGACCAACCCTGACCGTTAGCTATTGTAAGAGTTCAACCGAGCAAACCAAGGTGAGTTCACACTCTTAAGGCATGGGATTCCCGGTGGGTTGGGAATGGGATTAAATAGCTAAGACAAAACCTGTATATTCACCACTACTAGACTACTTACCTCCGTCCTCGGATTGGGAAGGACGCTTACACTAAACCTGCGTATTCTCGGATTGGGAAGAATACGTACCTCCGTCCTCGGATTGGGAAGGACGACTACACTAAACCTGCGTATTCTCGGATTGGGAAGAATACGTACCTCCGTCCTCGGATTGGGAAGGACGACTACACTAAACCTGTGTATTCTCGGATTGGGAATAATACGTACCTCCGTCCTCGGATTGGGAAGGACGAATACATTTAACCTGCGTATTCTCGGTTGGGTAGAATACGTACCTCCGTCCTCGGAATGGGAAGGACGCCAATATATATAACTAGTGTAGTGGTTTACAACATGGGGTAGCCCCCACTGATTATGGATTGGAAAACAAGGAAAGCTGGTTAACATATAGTTGCACACAAACTCATGGTTTTTGAAACAACTTTTAAACGAACACCAACTGTGAACTCGCTCAACTTTGTTGTTGACTCGTTGTTACATGCCTTGCAGGTCGTTAGGTACTTAGCTGGAGCTTGCATGGGAGCAGGAGTCGTTGTGGGACATGGACTGTTGTGTGCCATGTCAACTTTATGAACTTTTAAACTTATACTTTGGTTTTAAACTTTATGCTTCCGCTGATAACTTGAATTTGATTAACTTGTTTTGAACACCAATTATATTGTGTGGTTGGACTTTTATTTATTTAATTACATTGTTCAATATGATTGGTGGCTGGATCCTGGTCATGTCACGCTCCCTGCGGTGATACTCCGCGTGTGGAATTTGGGGGGTGTGACAGGTAATTAAAGTAGATGGAAACAAATGTAATTGCGCGACCGCCCTCAATACTGTACAATGGTTTTTTACTTAACTTGATTAAACTGGGATTCACTCACCAGTATTTCCCACTGACAAAATGTTTTAAACGCGTTTCAGGTAACAAAATGTGAAAGCCAAATAGAAGTCAGCTGGACAGCACTGAAGGCTTGCAAAAGTGGCTATAAAGTTACCTAAAATAAAGAGATGTTTTTATTAAATAAAATAGGGTTTATCCCTATGAAATTGTGTATACTTAAAACTTGGGAATTTTCCCACGTGTTTAATATTATGAAAGTGTGGTATTTTACTCTGATAAAATATTTCCTAACTACGATCCTGATGTTATTCCGCTGCCAAAATGATAAACACCTGGATACCACCGAAACTGACCGCGACCGCCCGTTCCCGGGTTGTTAGGGGACGGGGGTTGCGACAGAAGGTGGTATCAGAGCTAAGCCACTAATTCAGCCACAGAAGTGTTCTGCTGACATCGAAATATCATGTGTTAGGAAATTAAATTACGGAAATACGTGCATATCTGTATTTTATTGTTGTGTGTTATTTGACTATTTGTTAGTTTAAAGTATGAGCGATCAAGGACCCTCCGACGCTTATCGTCAGTTGTCCGGCTCACCTAGGAGCGAAGGCACCTCTTCACAACCTGCCCTCTCAGGGTATTTAGCTGACAATGAAGATGGGATATTCGTGTTTAAGGCTCAGTCTTAAGAGTCATTCCCTCCTAAAAAGTGAGGATGGTTCAGTAGGGGAGCACATGAGCGTAGGAAGAGAATGAAAAAGTTACAACATCAGCGAGTTCTAACAGCCGCTAAGAGAGAAACAGATGCCCACACCCAAGACATGCTTAATAGGAGTTTAGCAAACTTCCATATCTTAGCAACCACAGCTGCCGACCCAAACCTGGAGCAACTCATAGCCCCTCAACCATTACCATTGTTTCCCACGCAACCAATGGAGATTGAAAACAACCCAGAAAATCAAATCCAAATGCATGATTTCAACCCAGAAGAGATACCTAGGATACCAGCATCCAATCCCTTAGACCCAGACTACGACCAGTTGTTCGATGATCATAGGGATTATGTACAATGCTACCACCTAATAGACGAACCCATGCCAAACCTAGCAGCTTACCCAGGTCTGGACCCTCTAGATCCCTATTATGATAATGATGAATACATTAGGGAAATCCTAGAGAATCCATACCCTCAAGTAGAACCCATGCCACAGTACCCAGATCCAGTACCAGCACATGCACCCCCAATGAGTGCAGAGAATGTGCAAGAGCTCCGAACTTTCGGAGATGAAATTTTAGAAAGTAGTGAAAGGATGAGGCAGGTTAGAGAACGACTCATCTGGAAGTACGACGAGCGTAATATGGAGTTCTGGATGAACCCATATCAGTGATGGTGATAGTAATAATAATATAATAATAAATATATATATATATAATATGTGTGTATGAAAAAAAAAATAATAATAATAATATATCTATCGTAGTATAGACCACTTTGTGGTTAATGATGCATAATAGTGTTGTAATTTTAGATTTCAGTTCCAGTTTGTATTAGATGCATAATATAAGAAAGAGTAAGTCGCAATGTTCGACGTTTTTTACCAATATGTGTGTTGTATGATTGTTTGCCTTAAATATTATTTTGTGATATTAATAAATGGCAAATGTTTAAAATTCAGATGGACAACGAAGTGAACCAAGAAAACCAGAATAACGATAACCAGAGTAACAATAACCTGGATAACGATAACCCGAACAACAACAATAATGGAAACCAAGTGGACAACAGTGCCATCCAACACATAGTGGCACAAGGGATAATAGATGCAATGGCATATATTATCAAAACAGTTAAGGAAGCAGATGATAAAAGTAAACGTGATAGTAAACGACCAACTGAACCTGAACACAGCTTAAACAATGGACCCTTGCTTCAAGCGCCCATTCCCAAACGAAGAAGAACCATGTCTTATGGTTGTTCTTATAAAGAATTCTGGTCTTGTAAACCAATGGAATTCTCGGGAAATGAAGGAGCCATTACAGCTCTACGCTGGATAGAAAAGACTGAGGTCGTCTTAAAAATAAGGAAGTGTGCGGAAGAGGATAAAATAATGTTTGATTCCAATCTGTTTAAAAACTCAGCCTTAGAATGGTGGAACACTATCCTCCAGTCCAGGGGATGTGATAGGGTTTACAACATGGAATGGGAGGAATTTAAGAATATGGTAGAAAGAAAATTCTGCCCTCCCAATGAAAAAGAACAGATAGCAAATAAGTTTCTAAACCTTAGGATAACTGGAGTGGATAGTAATGGGTACACTACATTATTCTTTGAATACGCTAGAATAGTACCAACCCTTGCATCACCTGAACCAGTATTAATCTCCCGTTACATCTGGGGATTAATCAGTGAAATTAGGCATGTAGTCAAGGCAGCTAGACCTCAAACCATAGAAGAAGCTGTAGCACTAACAAACACCTTGACTGATGAATTAGTGCGTACACGAGAAGAGGATCAGAGGAGAAACCTAGCTCAAAGGCTTACCCAATAATTCCGTTATGGAAATTCCAATCGTGGGAAAAACGTAGGTTCTACCTCTACACCGCACTGCAAGGCTTGCAAGAAAAAGCATTCAGGAAAATGCTCTACCTACTGCAATTTCTGCAAGATACCAGGGCACAAGGAGGAAGACTGTAGGAAGAAACCTAATAATGGAATGTGTTTCAACTGTGGAGAAAAAGGTCACATCAAGCCGAACTGTCCAAAACTAGCTCCAGCCACGAATACCAAGAATACTAAAAATGCTAGAGCATTTATTCTGACTGCAGAAAAAGCAAAGATGATCCCGGATGTGATCGCCGGTACGTTTTTAGTTAATGATGTTTTTGCTAAAGTATTATTTGACTCTGGTGTGAACCAAAGTTTTATTAATACTTCATTTTGCAAACTTCTCAATTGACCATTAACTAAACTCCCACAAGAATGTCTAGTAGAAACAGCAAATGGAGAAACTATTAGGATTTCTGAAATCTTGCAGGGAGCAAGAATAGAAATTTTAAATCAAAAGTTTATCACAAACCTTTACCCAATGAATCTGGTAGGATTTGATGTTGTGTTAGGAATGGATTGGTTAATAGCAAATAAAGCTAGTATTTTATGTGATCAAAAGTCAATTCAAGTAAATTCACCAAAGGGTGAAAAGATCACAATTAAAGGAGATAAGCCATCTAGATCCACAAAATTCATCTCTGTGATGAAAACAGCAAGTTATATAAGGAAAAGATCATTAGTGTATTTGATTTCCATAATCACTAACACTAAAGGAAAAGAACTAAAGGATATTCCAGTAGTATCCCAATTTTCAAATGTATTTCCAGAAGAATTACCAGGACAACCTCCAGACAGGGAAGTTGAATTCAGGATTCATCTACTACCAGGAACATCACCAATTGCCAAAGCACCTTATCGTTTGGCACCCGCAGAAATGCAGGAACTGAAGAAACAGTTAGACGAATTATTGGAGAAAACGTAGAAAACGTACTCATAAAAATGGAATGCTACAATTGCCCAACAAATGCTACAATTGCCCAACAAATAGGCGTCATACTCCAGAGGACCGTTGATTTAGCTATCACCATGACTCGCCTCAGGGATGAAGCCGTACAAGGGAACCGCTTTTTGGTGCAATCAATGTAACCGTCATCATCCGAATCAAATACCCTGTTTCAAATGTACCCACTGTGAACGATGGGGACATATGGTTAAAATGTGCCGCTTTGCTATCCAAAGCAAAGCTGTTGCAAATCTTGCCGCTACTCAACCTCCAAATTCTGCTTCATATGTCGCCTTGGCATATCTATCACCTCAACTTCATGAACTTTCTACCTTGTGTATCGACTTAAGCACGTCTAGTGCAAGGTTTCGAAACACCTCTCGTTACACAAATTCCAAAATCCATATAGGATCTTTCTATCCACATAATTAGATCCTTGTGGATGATTATCGCTCATCGGAGCCCTTAATTGAATTCTTTGTATGCTTTAATACGTACATTACGATTCAATAAGGACAAAAGCCGAATTCCTATTAAGATCTTCCTATCTTCATAGATAGATTCTTGAAAATGTTTAAAGTGCCAAATGAAATCCACGGATTGGATTCCTGGTGTGCTTTAAATTCCCGTGTCCAAAGATAACAAATTAAAGGTCAAGTTAAATAATTATGTGATTATGTGCTTATGTGTATTCTTTTATGTTTTTGTGTGATCCGAATTTTCGTTATCCAAATCCTCGTAGAATCTTCCATATCTTCGTATAAGGGATTCATAGTAGGATATCCAAAGGTACTACCTTAAATCCTTAATGGGCTTCTACCTTAAATCTCAGAAACATTGAATCTGGACTTCCAGCCTATTTTTTATGGTTTTAAACACTGATTTGGGATACCATCTGCTTGTTTTAATGGTATTTCATATCCCCCTAGTTTAGTAAAATTCGTGATAGTATTCATCGACGACATACTTATCTATTCACGAACCAAAGAAGATCATGAGCATCACTTGAAGTTGATTTTGGAGCTGCTGAAGGAAGAAAAGTTGTATGCTAAGTTCTCTAAATGTGAATTCTGGATTCGAGAAGTTCATTTTCTCGGACACATCATAAATGAGAGAGGTATACACGTGGATCCGTCGAAGATAGAGGAAATCAAGAATTGGGAAGCGCCAAAGACTCCTTCAGAGGTGCGACAATTCTTAGGACTTGCTGGGTATTACCGGAGATTCATAGAGAATTTCTCCAGATTAGCGCAACTTTTGACGCTATTGACCCAGAAGGAGAAGAAGTTTGATTGGACAGAAAAGCAGGAGGAAGTTTTTCAGCTGTTGAAGAAGAAGTTGAGTAGTGCACCTTTTCTTTCCCTTCCTGAGGGAAATGATGATTTCATTGTGTATTGTGATGCATCACGTTTGGGCCTCGGATGCGTGCTTATGCAGAGGGACAAAGTGATAGCCTATGCATCCAGAAAATTGAAAGTGCACGAGAAGAATTACACGACACATGATTTAGAGTTAGGAGCTGCTGTGTTTGCCTTGAAGATCTGGAGATATTATTTGTATGGCATGAAGTGTACGATATACACAGACCATAAGAGCCTTCAGCATATCTTTGATTAGAAGGAGCTCAACATGCGACAACGAAGTTGGGTAGAGTTACTCAACGACTACGAGTGTGATATTCGTTATCACACTGGTAAAGCAAATGTTGTTACGGATGCGCTCAGTAGGAAGGAGCGGGAGAAGCCTCTACATGTGCGTGCTTTGGGCTTGACCATACAGACGAGTTTGACTGATCGAATTCGTAATGCGCAACGAGAAGCTTTGAAGGATGAGAACCTGAGAAGAGAAGGTTTGAGAGGTTTAGAGTGTGAACTGATACCAAAAGCAGATGAAGTAATGTACTTCATGAACCAGATTTGGGTTCCGCTTAGAGGTAACCTACATGAACTGGTTATGAACGAGGCTCATAAATCCAGATATTCTATTCACCCAGGTTCTACCAAAATGTATCAGGATATTAAGGAGTTATACTGGTGGCCGAATATGAAGAGAGATATTGCGGTATATGTGAGTAAATGTCTGACGTGCTCAAAGGTTAAGGCTGAACATCAGAAACCTTCTAGGCTTCTCCAGCAACCAGAGAATCCTAAGTGGAAATGGGAACATCTTACGATGGACTTTATTACCAAGTTACCTCGTACGTCACGTGGACATGATACGATATGGGTAATTGTGTATCGATTAACAAAGTCTGCTCATTTCTTAGCGCTTAAGGAAATAGACAATACGGAGAAGATATCGCAGTTGTACCTTAACGAGATTATAGCCCGTCATGGAGTACTAGTGCTAATTATCTAGGATAGAGATGGACGGTTTGACTCCAGATTTTGGCGATCTCTTCAGGAGTCGCTGGGTTCTCGTTTGGACATGAGTACTGCATATCATCCTCAAATGGATGGTCAGAGTGAGAGAACCATTCAGACGTTAGAAGATATGTTGAGAGCATGTGCGATTGATTTCGGTGGAAGTTGGGATACTCACTTGCCATTGGCTGAATTTTCTTACAACAATAGTTACCACGCTAGTATCAAGGCCGCTCCGTTTGAAGCCTTGTATGGAAGGAAGTGTTGATCACCACTTTGTTGGGCTGAAGTCAGCGAGAAGCAATTGACCGGACCCGAGCTTATCCAGGAAACCACCGACAAGGTTGTCCAGATCAAGGGAAGGTTGAAAGCTGCCGCAGATCGACAGAATAGTTATGCAGATAATCGGAGGAAACCGTTGGAGTTTCAGGTTGGTGATCGGGTTATGTTGAAGGTATCGCCTTGGAAAGGCGTTGTGAGGTTTGGAAAAGGGGGAAAGCTAAGCCCGTGTTATATAGGTCCTTTCGAAATCGCATCTCGAGTTGGATCAGTCACGTATAGGCTTAAGCTGCCGCATGAGTTAAGTGGAGTACATGACGTGTTTCATGTCTCCAATTTGAAGAAGTGTCTGTCTGATGAGACACTGATTATACCCCCAGGTGAGGTTCGAGTGGACGATAAATTGAGATTTATTGAAGAACCAGTAGAGGTTCTGGATTGGAAAATTTAGAAACTTATGAGGAGTAGGATTAAGTTGGTCAAGGTTCGTTGGGATTCTAAACGTGGACCCAAGTTCACCTGGGAACGACAGGACCAGATGCAACGAAAATATCCTCATATCTTCCCACCTAGTGCGAAAACAAAACCTGTAGAGTAGAATTTCGGGGACGAAATTTCCTAAACAAGTGGAGACTGTGACACCCGGCTATTTAGGCTGTACTATACAAATGTAACACGTGTCATGAATAAATAAAAAGGTTGTATTTGACTAATATTGATGTTTATATGTGATGTTTGATGTATTGGTGAATCCAAACTTTATTAAAAATTATGTTGGCAACAATAAGATAAACGCTTATCACCTAATGAACAAAATGCGAAATGAACGTCGGTGACCACCCGATCAATGTTAAAATCCTAAAAATAATCTGTTATGATTAGAATGTTAATTTTAATCATGTCCGGAAGGAAAAATAAATTAAAACGCTAAGAAACTCTATTTTTCGAGTTTGAGCGCGTACCGCGCGATACTGCGCGTATCTGGCAAAATACTGTCAGCGCAGCCAGTCAAGGCAACTGGTAAATATTTCAGTAATATTTTAGTGAGATTATTTTTATAGAATGATAAAAATAATTTAAAACGCACTAAAACGGGATTAAAACGTTAGATAAAATACCAGGTATTCAGTAAAATACTAGTCTTTGGCCAAGATTACATACAAATGTGTATATATGTACAAACATATGATGGATATGTGTGTAATGTGAGAGGTGGAGGCTAGGGGAGACAAGACTCCTTCTATCTATTCCATTTGGCGGCCTAGGAAACTCCAAGTGATGATGAGGCCTTTTTCCAAATCTTCCATATCTTGCATTAACCAAGAAATGAAATCACAACATCATCTCACTCTCTCTCTCTCTCTCTCTAATTCACGGCCGAACACCCCATTACACACCACCATTTTCATTTTTCAAACTTGTTCTTGAAGATCTAAGTCCATTCCAAGAAGGTTTCAAGGTGTTTTGAAGATCCAAAGGTGTTTTCAATGTGAAACAAGTTCCAAACATCAAAAATCTTGTCAAAACCCACTAAAATCTTGAAAGGTATAAACTTATTTTCAAAATCATATTCTTGATTTTTAGTGATGATAGTGAGGTTGGAAGGTTTCTCTTGAACTTGAAATTAATCACAAACTTGAAACTAATAATGAATGAGATTTTAAACAAAGTAAAAATGGAAGTGTGTGTATATGTATGTATGGCCGTAGGTTATGTATATGTGTGTATATAGTTGTGTTTTGATTTTGTTGAATGATTCTTGTTTGACATGATTTTTGAAAGATTGTTACATGCATGTATCAAAAAGGGTGTCATAAAAGAAGGTTCTTGTGATTTGAAAAGATGACACAAAAGTGAACTTTTGGAAGTTCATATATGTATGTATATATGTCGTGTATATATATGTATGTATGCATGCATGTAAGTTTTTGTCACATGTTTATAAATGTAAGAATGTTTGCATTTATGTAAACATGTGTAGGTCCCCTTGATGTATGGATCTTTCACAGAATTGTCTTTCCAATCAAGAGTGCGGAATCCTCTTGATCAGAATATAGCAGAATGAGTAGAAAACAGAAACAGCAAATCACTTTCAAACCGGATCTTTATTGATTATCAATCAACTGAATTACAATCAATCAAGATCCCTAACCACACAATTTCGTCCAAGCCTATATGCTATCACGAAATTTCTCACACACTCTGTTTTGGCTGATTCCTCTAAACCCTAAAGCCTAACCTTGTTTATATAACACAAGGTTGCAACATTAGGCTAGATTAAACTTCAATGACTGCGAATTGGACAGGCCCAATTCGTTGGGTTTGGTTAGCCCAAACATTTCAACTAACTATTACAAAGCTAAACCCGCTAACTATTTATCGTTTAACAAATTACAAGATATCCAAAGACCAAATCTAAGCTGTTGTCACAAACATGCACCAACAAACTCCCCCTTGACAATAGCTTCATAAAATAACTTTGTCTTCAGTCATCTTGCAATCTTCATGTAATCTTGCACTGTCTTTGGTCTTTGGATAGCTTCAGCTTCTGTCAGCAACAGACTCCCCCTAAGCTGATGCATCCAATCACCAAATCTTCAAAAACTTTAGCGTTTGAGTAAACTCCAGTTCAGCATATGTATAGCAATCTTCAAACTCTTCAACTTTGTCTGCAATGTAGAAAGGAGGTTCTACCATGCATCCAATCAAACTCTCATCTTCACAGCAACTCATCACTTTAACTTCTCAGCAACACACTGCTTCAATCTGTATACTATAAAACAAACATCTCGAGAAACCATAAGAATTTTTCAACAAAGTTAAATAAATTATTATTATTCAAGAGATTGTATCACAGATTAAACATTTTCAATTTCTTCACCAACACGCAAAACTTATTAATCACACACCCTAGAACCCGCATGATTTAAAATTTTGAACTCACTTTCTAACACCGTCTCCCCCTATCAGTAACAATTCCTCCAAGAATAACAGTTTTCCATACGTTAAGAATTTTAAACAGAAAAAGACACTATTTTTGTATTTTCTGAAAGCAAATAAATACGAAAAGCAATAAACACTCTATTTTTGTGAGAATCACTGGTAAGAAGATCATATCAGCACAATCAAACTGTTTCACACAATTAGATAATTCTTTATTTAATTTTTCGTGAAAAGCAGTCCAAGACGATTACCAGTATGTTTGTCCTCTTAAACAAAATGCATGAACATTTCAAGTACCATTACCGTATGATACGTTAAGGTAATTTTAATATACTGAAATATTAGCATGTCCCACTTCAGGATATACCCCCGCGATCAAGGTATGCACAAAGATTCATCGTAGTAGGTGAGTATACTGAATTCATCCATTTTATTTTTCAACGTTTAGATACTTGGTGAACAGGTCAGTACTTCCGTACAGCAAAGAGACCAAAATATCTAACGAGGGCTATGACAAATACCATTTTTTGGTACGATTTATGCATTTTGCACATTTTGAATGACTCTCTATGAGAGCTTCTTCATTTATGGGATTTGGCATTTTTTGCTCTTTTAAGATATCCTGGTTGTGCCTAGGTCAGCATGTATCTGGATGCAGCAGAAGGACAACCCTGATATCCCCAGATGAAATAACAGTATAAAGACCCAAAACTTCAGATTTTGGCAATCTATCAACGCAAGATTTAAGGTCATTAAACCATACACCACTGATGTGTTCCCCACTCATACGCAGTTTATTTAGGTTTATATCACATTGGTAAGTTGATTATTTCATGCTTTTTGCCTACTGGTACATCATATGATGAAGCTGCTATCACACTTAAGCAATTTAATTCAGTTTGAGTGTGACAGTCTAACTTGCTGATGTACTATCATTTCTTCTTTTTCACACAGTGAACTCATTTTTGATTTTCTATTTTTTTTATGTTTTTGATTTTTCAATTTTTTGTATTTTTGATTTTTTAAGAAAACAGTAAACTATTTACAAAATTCTTATGAAAAACCAGTTATTCAGGATTCCTCATCCCGTTGAGTTCGACTAAATGTTCAAAGCGAGCCCTGTCAAAAGCTTTAGTATAAAGATCTGCCAGGTTATCTAGTGTGTCGACTCAACACTTTGAACTTCAATTTAAATCAATCAATATAAATATATCAACAATCTCACATCCCCCTTCATGTGCCTAGAGCAGCCACTATCAACATAAGTTGATAATCCTCCTTAGCAGCTCCTGCACACACCAACTAAGAAATTAGTTAGATTGGGGGACCCAAGCCTTAATGGTCTTGGGTCGTCCAAATTCACCAACCACTGGAACATCCATCCAATATCCATTACTCCTAACTGGAGTCTTGGATCTCAGACCTGTTGATGGAATTTGATTTTGACTTCCATAAGGTCTATGGTCCTGAGTGTTCCTATATGTATTTGGACTATTTGACCTTTGAAAATTTTGATTTTGGTACCTTGAATTTTGATTCCAAGAAGCTTGATTGTTATAATTTCTAAAGCCATTGTTATAAAAAGTTCGACCACCATTATTTTGGTATCGATTTTGATATTGACCTTGACTTCTGAAATTACTTGTATTTCCATTAAAATTGTTCATTCTAGGTGAACTGCTTCTAGGTCTATCATATCTGCCTGGTGGAGATCTAGGCTGAAATCTTGGTTGATTTCTTTGAAAACGAGGAACTTGTGGAGTTCCTTTTTCAGCCTTATCTTCACCAACAGCAACATTCTCTGGTTGCTTGGAAGCAGATTTCTTTGGAGAATTTGAGCCTTTCTCCTCACTATCACTTTTCTTCTATGGTAATTTCCCTCTCTGTTTTTCACTAAGTTGTGCTTCACTCCTTTTGTTAGGACAGCAGCTAGCTACATGTCCTTTGGTGTGACATTTGAAGCACGATCTCCTTTTCAAAGACTTCTTAGCTGGAGTCTCTGATGTAGATCCCTTATCAGATGGTGATGATCCCTTAGATGAACCTTGTTTAGTTTGCTTGGGTTCAGATTTTTCTTTGTTTTTATTTTTAGCAAACTCTACATTTGATTCATTTTCAATAACAGTTGTTTCATTTTTCATATCACTACCTTGAACAAAATTAATCTTTTTAACAAAAGCTTGATTTTTATTCTTAGGCGGTGAATTTTTCTTTTTCAAAGGTTCCATGTTATTGTTTTCCTTAGCATCATCACTCTCAGATCCATCACCTTGACTTGATGTGGATGGAAAACTACTTGGTGCAGATGCCATAAAGTCTGCTAGCTCATCTTCACTAGGCAGGAATGAATAGTCATGACTAAGAGGAGGTGGAACTTCATTAAAGCCTTGGAAGCCCACACTGGTCTTGTCATTACTCTTCTTTAACCCACCCATCATGTGTTTCATTACAAATGTCACACCCCGACCACGTAGAACATACAAAACGTGGCGGAAACATCGGGGAGTGTTGTAACAGAATTAATGTTTCACAACCATGGAAATTAAAGTTTCGTTTTATTGAATTAAAAGTGTTACAATGTCTAAACAAACATGGAAATACAACATAATTAACTAGTCTGCATCTTTTATTGTCACTAAAGCCCAAGTCTGCCTATATGTATCTTGATCATCTTATGCAACAGTTCCTGAAAAACACATGTGAAAATAGGTACGTCAGCATAAAAATGCCGGTGAGATACATAGGTTTTGTGAAAATAGGTTTCATGACTTATGTTTGAGAAAATGTTTAGTCATGAACCTTGTAATTTGCTTTGTCTTGTAAATCGTTTGAAAATCAATAAGTTCAAATGATATGTATAGATAAAAGAATAATGTATGGTTAAATGAATAACCATGTAGACTGAGTTTGTATAAGATAAGTTGTTTGTAAAACAATGTCTTGTGAAAAGTATGTTATTTGTATAAAATGTTATATGTATCAAACTGAAATGATTCAAATAACGCTACGATATGTAATACCATACAAACACTTATATATAGGAAGTACCAGCGGCGTATCCACCATGTTTGTATCATATTACACACGCATCGTTACTTAATCACTTAATCAAACCAAACCACCAAAGTAATGTTCATGTCTAATGTAAATCATGTAATGGATACAAACGGTTCAACAGTTACAAACGGTTCACATGGTTCAACGGTTACAAACGGTTCACGTGGTTCAACGGTTACAAACGGTTCACGTGGTTCAACGGTTACAAATACAAACGGTTCACAGATATCAACGGATCACATAGTCAAATGATTACAACGGTTCAAAATGTAGTATAATGTGTTCATACGCTGGATAAGCATATGCAACAGAAAGGCAATGTAAAACAATGTACTAAGTAATGCACACAATGGGCACACCTAGCATAAAATGTATTGAAATCATGTACTATAATGTACTAATGAACATAGCAGTATATGATGTGAAAACAGGAAAGCATGAAAGTAACAAGTAGGCACATGTGTTTCACCCCAAAACAGTTTAGAAAACAGTAAAAGAGGGGTCTATGTACTCACTTGAGATTGCTCAGAAGTCCTAGGATAACCACCAAGCAATGCTAGAGATCGCGGAATATCAAACGGCACCTAATATAGGTAACTACATTAATAAACCGGACCTAAATCGGAAGACTGGGTAGCATGAGGGTTTGTAAACCAAATGAGTGTAGGAACTCATGTGATATGGTTAATCAAAGCCTACATACTAAATGAAACTTAACCTAAGTGTCTACGACCCATTACGACCCGTTTAGGTAGCTTATGCTACTTTAACGCGTCGTTCGCGTGGAACGCGTTCGGATCGCCTAACTAGTCCTATGACAAGTGTTATATGCCTAAACATGTTACAAAATCAGTTATGTGACAAAATTTTAGGTTACATATGCTTAATTACCAATTATACATGAAAAGGGTATTCTGGTAATTTACCTAAGGCATATAAACTACCTATCATACAACTACTTAAACGATGTGACCATAGGGTATAACCTCGGAAGGTTATTCCCTACACTATGGTCACCTAATGTATTTGGTCGGATCCTAATGATCGACCAAACTGGGTCGGGTTCGAAGGTATAAGCGATTTATCAGATCGCTTACCCTATGACCCTAGACAACGTGGTAATCAGTAGGCATAGTCCCAAGGGACTATAACCAACGTGATTACACTCACGTTGCGAAGTTCAAACGAACTTCGCATTGACCATTACTGGTCAACGCTGAAAGTCAAACAAACTTTGACTTTCGGACTCGAAAAGCAATAAAATAAGGAAAAGAACGAAAGAATACTTACGAAGGGTCCCCGAATGCTAATCCCGATTCAAGAATCTCAGGTATGAAACAATGGTTTCAACTTAGAGGTTCTCAATTCAGAATTCTAGCGCAAAATGAGGTTGTGTGGGTTGGGTATTTATAGGAATACCCGAACCGTTAGGATCGTTCCATGGAAAACGTGCCATGAATCCAACCCGTACACTTGTCGGAACCTTATGGTGGCTGGAAATCCATCCTTATCAGATGACTAGATAATTAGGAACATGTGGTTGTGGATTAAACATGTGCAATCTGCTGTTAGAAACACTGCATCTGGTCTGTGCAAGGCTAGCGCACCGCTACACTAAAAGTGTAGCGCACCGCTAGGCCTTATTTTGGCAGATTTACACTTTTGGTCCCTGTTTTGCAATCAGCCCATTTTCGACACGTTTAAGGCCCGTTAACCCCATTTCAAAGCTCTAAAATGAAGTTAAAGTATAGGGAACTTAAAACATGTTCAAAAATATCTCGGATGTCGGTTCGTTTGGCCGTACGAACGCGATGTTCGCTTAATTACGACGGAATGCGCACAAGCGCGAAAAACGATCCAAATGACGCGACGAATGGATTTTTCTTAAGGCGAACCATAAAATATAATGTAGTCATGCTTACATAAATTTTTGGATGTCCGGATGTATTCAGAACGTAAGTTATGCGCGAAAATGCAAACTTGTGCACTTTGTGACGCTTTTAGTCCCTGAATGACACAAAAGTTTATTTTAGCATACCGAACACCTCAAAGCCTATTTCTAAGCTATGTAAAGGATATTTATGGTATGTTTAACTTATGGTCATGTTCCGGAAGGTCTGTTACAGTTCAAATTGGCATACTTTCGCAGTTTGTCAACTTTAGTCCCTGTAAGCGATTAAACTTTGATTTCACCACACCAAACCTTTCAAAACTTATATCTAAGTTATGTAAAGGTTATTTAAGGTATGTTAAGCCTATTTCACTATTCCGGAGTGTTCGTTGGATTAAACTGGTTATATCTACTCATCAGAGCGCGTATAACCCTCCAGAAAGCGATTTAAAGCTTGAAATCGAACAAGAATTGATATGTGTAAACGATACACATATTTTTACAAATCCCAAGTATGAAATACTATATTTCATTGGTCTGGCATTTGTTTGATGGTTGAAATGACACAGGTGTTACAGTCTCCCCTACTTTAGGAAATTTCGTCCCGAAATTAATTCGTAGGAGTCTATTTGTGACTTTGTGTTAAATAACCATCAAAGATGAACAAGACGTAATCCTGTAATTTCTCTTTAACGAACATTTTTCAGAAATGAAAAATGAACAGAGGTATTTTCAACAGGCATTCTTCAGAAACGAAATTGAACGAAAGGAGTCATTTTTCACCATTTCTTCAGAAACAAAAATGAACGAAAGGAGTCATTTTTCACCATTTCTTCAGAAACAAAAAATGAACGACAAGAGTCATTTTTCACCATTCCTTCAGAAACCAAAAATGAACGACAAGAGTCATTTTTCACCATTCCTTCAGAAACCAAAAATGAACGACAAGAGTCATTTTTCACCATTCCTTCAGAAACCAAAAATGAACGACAAGAGTCATTTTTCACCATTCCTTCAGAAACCAAAAATGAACGACAAGAGTCATTTTTCACCATTCCTTCAGAAACCAAAAATGAACGACAAGAGTCATTTTTCACCATTCCTTCAGAAACCAAAAATGAACGACAAGAGTCATTTTTCACCATTTCTTCAGAAACCAAAAATGAACGACAAGAGTCATTTTTCACCATTTCTTCAGAAACCAAAAATGAACGAAAAGAGTCATTTTTCACCATTTCTTCAGAAACCAAAAATGAACGACAAGAGTCATTTTTCACCATTTCTTCAGAAACCAAAAATGAACGACAAGAGTCATTTTTCACCATTTCTTCAGAAACCAAAAATGAACGACAAGAGTCATTTTTCACCATTTCTTCAGAAACCAAAAATGAACGAAAAGAGTCATTTTTCACCATTTCTTCAGAAACCAAAAATGAACGACAAGAGTCATTTTTCAGACACATGACCAAACTAGCTGTGGTTTCCGTGCACTGAATTCCATAATTATGTATGCATCCATAATTACGCAATTCCTTGCATAGTCCGCACAATTTGTTTGTAATGTGAAGGGGAGGAAAAATCAAACCTGTGATGAGTGTGACTAGACTACCATAGGGTCCTTTTAACTAGATCGACAAAGGATCCTTTTTAATTAGGCCACCAAGGAGTCCTTTCAGCTATATCATCACATGATATTCCTAACCAGATTTTTGGATCAATCTGTTTACCTAGACCTCTCAGGATCTAATTATGGAATGGTACAATATAATCCAAGGATCTTTACTATCACGTAAAAGCCCATTGAGGATTTAATATAGTACCTTTGGATATCCTACTACGAATTCCTTATACAAAGATATGGAAGATTCTTCGAGGATTTGGATAACAAAAACTTGGATTACACAAAAACATAAAAGGGAACACATAAACACATAATCACATAGTTGTTTAATTTGTTTATTAATTTGTTATCTTTGGACGCGGATACTTAAAGCACACCAGGAATCCAATTCGTGGATTTCATTTGGCACTTTAATCATTTCAAGAATCCATCCATGAAGATAGGATAATCTTAAAAGAAATTCGGCTTTGTCCCTATTGAATTGTGATGTACGTATTGAATCATACAAAGAATTCAATTAAGGACTCCGATGAATGATACTCATCCATAAGGATCAAATTATGAAGATAGAAAGATCCTATTTTGGATTTTGGAATTTTGTGTAACGAGAGTGTTCCGACACTTTGCACTAGGCGTGCTTACGTCGATACACAAGGTAGAAAGTTCATGAGGTTGAGGCGCCAGATATGCCAAGCGACATATGAAGCAGAGTTTGAAGGTTGAGCAGCAGCAGGATTTGTAACAGCTTTGCTTTGGATTGCAAAGCGGCATATGTTAACCAAATGTCTCCATCGTCCACCGTGGGTACATTTGAAACAAGGTATTTGATTTGAATAATGACGATGGCATTGATTGCACCAAGGAGCAGTTCCCTTATACAGCTTCACCCCTGAGGCGAGTCATGGTGATAGCTAAGTCAACGGTCCTCTGGAGTACGACGCCTATTCGCTGGGTAATTGCAGCACCTGGTTCGGACATTGTTGTTGCGATGAAGAAGCATCTTGAAGATAACGAAAGGCATAGGAGGAAACAAGCGAAAGATAGTCAAAAGGAAATGACAAGGCATGTAGATTGTGACCATTTGTTTGTTACCAAAGGCAAACAAATGAGAGAGTGACTAATCAAAGTAAGCGGGTCAATATAATGTATCGCGAAGACATGCTCGCCTATAAGTGAACACTCATCCCAAGAATTCCCAGGTAAGCACAACTGGTCTCGCGTCTGATGAGATGTATACGAAGTGCTTGCCTAGACAGAAAACCCAGAATACAGGCATTCACCCTTCCAGTTTGCACGTGTTCACATTATTAACAACCCAAAACCTTGACGAGAGTTTTGAAAACTCAAAGGGGTTCAAAACCGTATAACAGAGGGTTCAAAACCTTACAATAGAGGGTTCAAAACCTAGTAATCAATCATCCTAGAACAGATGATTAGTTTTCAAAGCGGTTTTGAAATTTATGTTCTTGTTGTGGTCGTCGCCTAAGGATAGGTGACGGTATTGTTTTATGACTAAACGCAAGTAAACTCGCGTTAGGGTCCTAGAAAGTTATAGACTAGGTCAAAGCATTACTAATAACCTAATTCACTATAACCATTGGCTCTGATACCATCTTTTCTGTCACACCCCGACCACGTAGAACATACAAAACGTGGCGGAAACATCGGGGAGTGTTGTAACAGAATTAATGTTTCACAACCATGGAAATTAAAGTTTCGTTTTATTGAATTAAAAGTGTTACAATGTCTAAACAAACATGGAAATACAACATAATTAACTAGTCTGCATCTTTTATTGTCACTAAAGCCCAAGTCTGCCTATATGTATCTTGATCATCTTATGCAACAGTTCCTGAAAAACACATGTGAAAATAGGTACGTCAGCATAAAAATGCCGGTGAGATACATAGGTTTTGTGAAAATAGGTTTCATGACTTATGTTTGAGAAAATGTTTAGTCATGAACCTTGTAATTTGCTTTGTCTTGTAAATCGTTTGAAAATCAATAAGTTCAAATGATATGTATAGATAAAAGAATAATGTATGGTTAAATGAATAACCATGTAGACTGAGTTTGTATAAGATAAGTTGTTTGTAAAACAATGTCTTGTGAAAAGTATGTTATTTGTATAAAATGTTATATGTATCAAACTGAAATGATTCAAATAACGCTACGATATGTAATACCATACAAACACTTATATATAGGAAGTACCAGCGGCGTATCCACCATGTTTGTATCATATTACACACGCATCGTTACTTAATCACTTAATCAAACCAAACCACCAAAGTAATGTTCATGTCTAATGTAAATCATGTAATGGATACAAACGGTTCAACAGTTACAAACGGTTCACATGGTTCAACGGTTACAAACGGTTCACGTGGTTCAACGGTTACAAACGGTTCACGTGGTTCAACGGTTACAAATACAAACGGTTCACAGATATCAACGGATCACATAGTCAAATGATTACAACGGTTCAAAATGTAGTATAATGTGTTCATACGCTGGATAAGCATATGCAACAGAAAGGCAATGTAAAACAATGTACTAAGTAATGCACACAATGGGCACACCTAGCATAAAATGTATTGAAATCATGTACTATAATGTACTAATGAACATAGCAGTATATGATGTGAAAACAGGAAAGCATGAAAGTAACAAGTAGGCACATGTGTTTCACCCCAAAACAGTTTAGAAAACAGTAAAAGAGGGGTCTATGTACTCACTTGAGATTGCTCAGAAGTCCTAGGATAACCACCAAGCAATGCTAGAGATCGCGGAATATCAAACGGCACCTAATATAGGTAACTACATTAATAAACCGGACCTAAATCGGAAGACTGGGTAGCATGAGGGTTTGTAAACCAAATGAGTGTAGGAACTCATGTGATATGGTTAATCAAAGCCTACATACTAAATGAAACTTAACCTAAGTGTCTACAACCCATTACGACCCGTTTAGGTAGCTTATGCTACTTTAACGCGTCGTTCGCGTGGAACGCGTTCGGATCGCCTAACTAGTCCTATGACAAGTGTTATATGCCTAAACATGTTACAAAATCAGTTATGTGACAAAAGTTTAGGTTACATATGCTTAATTACCAATTATACATGAAAAGGGTATTCTGGTAATTTACCTAAGGCATATAAACTACCTATCATACAACTACTTAAACGATGTGACCATAGGGTATAACCTCGGAAGGTTATTCCCTACACTATGGTCACCTAATGTATTTGGTCGGATCCTAATGATCGACCAAACTGGGTCGGGTTCGAAGGTATAAGCGATTTATCAGATCGCTTACCCTACGACCCTAGACAACGTGGTAATCAGTAGGCATAGTCCCAAGGGACTATAACCAACGTGATTACACTCACGTTGCGAAGTTCAAACGAACTTCGCATTGACCATTACTGGTCAACGCTGAAAGTCAAACAAACTTTGACTTTCGGACTCGAAAAGCAATAAAATAAGGAAAAGAACGAAAGAATACTTACGAAGGGTCCCCGAATGCTAATCCCGATTCAAGAATCTCAGGTATGAAACAATGGTTTCAACTTAGAGGTTCTCAATTCAGAATTCTAGTGCAAAATGAGGTTGTGTGGGTTGGGTATTTATAGGAATACCCGAACCGTTAGGATCGTTCCATGGAAAACGTGCCATGAATCCAACCCGTACACTTGTCGGAACCTTATGGTGGCTGGAAATCCATCCTTATCAGATGACTAGATAATTAGGAACATGTGGTTGTGGATTAAACATGTGCAATCTGCTGTTAGAAACACTGCATCTGGTCTGTGCAAGGCTAGCGCACCGCTACACTAAAAGTGTAGCGCACCGCTAGGCCTTATTTTGGCAGATTTACACTTTTGGTCCCTGTTTTGCAATCAGCCCATTTTCGACACGTTTAAGGCCCGTTAACCCCATTTCAAAGCTCTAAAATGAAGTTAAAGTATAGGGAACTTAAAACATGTTCAAAAATATCTCGGATGTCGGTTCGTTTGGCCGTACGAACGCGATGTTCGCTTAATTACGACGGAATGCGCACAAGCGCGAAAAACGATCCAAATGACGCGACGAATGGATTTTTCTTAAGGCGAACCATAAAATATAATGTAGTTATGCTTACATAAATTTTTGGATGTCCGGATGTATTCAGAACGTAAGTTATGCGCGAAAATGCAAACTTGTGCACTTTGTGACGCTTTTAGTCCCTGAATGACACAAAAGTTTATTTTAGCATACCGAACACCTCAAAGCCTATTTCTAAGCTATGTAAAGGATATTTATGGTATGTTTAACTTATGGTCATGTTCCGGAAGGTCTGTTACAGTTCAAATTGGCATACTTTCGCAGTTTGTCAACTTTAGTCCCTGTAAGCGATTAAACTTTGATTTCACCACACCAAACCTTTCAAAACTTATATCTAAGTTATGTAAAGGTTATTTAAGGTATGTTAAGCCTATTTCACTATTCCGGAGTGTTCGTTGGATTAAACTGGTTATATCTACTCATCAGAGAGCGTATAACCCTCCAGAAAGCGATTTAAAGCTTGAAATCGAACAAGAATTGATATGTGTAAACGATACACATATTTTTACAAATCCCAAGTATGAAATACTATATTTCATTGGTTTGGCATTTGTTTGATGGTTGAAATGACACAGGTGTTACAGTCTCCCCTACTTTAGGAAATTTCGTCCCGAAATTAATTCGTAGGAGTCTATTTGTGACTTTGTGTTAAATAACCATCAAAGATGAACAAGACGTAATCCTGTAATTTCTCTTTAACGAACATTTTTCAGAAATGAAAAATGAACAGAGGTATTTTCAACAGGCATTCTTCAGAAACGAAATTGAACGAAAGGAGTCATTTTTCACCATTTCTTCAGAAACAAAAATGAACGAAAGGAGTCATTTTTCACCATTTCTTCAGAAACAAAAAATGAACGACAAGAGTCATTTTTCACCATTCCTTCAGAAACCAAAAATGAACGACAAGAGTCATTTTTCACCATTCCTTCAGAAACCACCATTCCTTCAGAAACCAAAAATGAACGACAAGAGTCATTTTTCACCATTTCTTCAGAAACCAAAAATGAACGATAAGAGTCATTTTTCACCATTTCTTCAGAAACCAAAAATGAACGAAAAGAGTCATTTTTCACCATTTCTTCAGAAACCAAAAATGAACGACAAGAGTCATTTTTCACCATTTCTTCAGAAACCAAAAATGAACGACAAGAGTCATTTTTCACCATTTCTTCAGAAACCAAAAATGAACGACAAGAGTCATTTTTCACCATTTCTTCAGAAACCAAAAATGAACGAAAAGAGTCATTTTTCACCATTTCTTCAGAAACCAAAAATGAACGACAAGAGTCATTTTTCAGACACATGACCAAACTAGCTGTGGTTTCCGTGCACTGAATTCCATAATTATGTATGCATCCATAATTACGCAATTCCTTGCATAGTCCGCACAATTTGTTTGTAATGTGAAGGGGAGGAAAAATCAAACCTGTGATGAGTGTGACTAGACTACCATAGGGTCCTTTTAACTAGATCGACAAAGGATCCTTTTTAATTAGGCCACCAAGGAGTCCTTTCAGCTATATCATCACATGATATTCCTAACCAGATTTTTGGATCAATCTGTTTACCTAGACCTCTCAGGATCTAATTATGGAATGGTACAATATAATCCAAGGATCTTTACTATCACGTAAAAGCCCATTGAGGATTTAATATAGTACCTTTGGATATCCTACTACGAATTCCTTATACAAAGATATGGAAGATTCTTCGAGGATTTGGATAACAAAAACTTGGATTACACAAAAACATAAAAGGGAACACATAAACACATAATCACATAGTTGTTTAATTTGTTTATTAATTTGTTATCTTTGGACGCGGATACTTAAAGCACACCAGGAATCCAATTCGTGGATTTCATTTGGCACTTTAATCATTTCAAGAATCCATCCATGAAGATAGGATAATCTTAAAAGAAATTCGGCTTTGTCCCTATTGAATTGTGATGTACGTATTGAATCATACAAAGAATTCAATTAAGGACTCCGATGAATGATACTCATCCATAAGGATCAAATTATGAAGATAGAAAGATCCTATTTTGGATTTTGGAATTTTGTGTAACGAGAGTGTTCCGACACTTTGCACTAGGCGTGCTTACGTCGATACACAAGGTAGAAAGTTCATGAGGTTGAGGCGCCAGATATGCCAAGCGACATATGAAGCAGAGTTTGAAGGTTGAGCAGCAGCAGGATTTGTAACAGCTTTGCTTTGGATTGCAAAGCGGCATATGTTAACCAAATGTCTCCATCGTCCACCGTGGGTACATTTGAAACAAGGTATTTGATTTGAATAATGACGATGGCATTGATTGCACCAAGGAACAGTTCCCTTATACAGCTTCACCCCTGAGGCGAGTCATGGTGATAGCTAAGTCAACGGTCCTCTGGAGTACGACGCCTATTCGCTGGGTAATTGCAGCACCTGGTTCGGACATTGTTGTTGCGATGAAGAAGCATCTTGAAGATAACGAAAGGCATAGGAGGAAACAAGCGAAAGATAGTCAAAAGGAAATGACAAGGCATGTAGATTGTGACCATTTGTTTGTTACCAAAGGCAAACAAATGAGAGAGTGACTAATCAAAGTAAGCGGGTCAATATAATGTATCGCGAAGACATGCTCGCCTGAGTGACACTCTCATTCCCCTGATATCGCTTTTGTAATGCATCCCACATATCCTTTGAATTAGTGTACTTTGTGAAGGTATGCTTGATGCTATCAGGTAAGGACATCTTTATCACAGCCAAGGCTCTCTTTTCAGCCTCATACATCCTTTTATCATCCTCTTTCATGTTCACATAGTCTGTTCTACGTGGTCTGCCCTCATAATTGTGTGTTGGGTTTATGTACCCATCTTCAATACAGATCCACATGCGTGCATCCTGAGATTCAATGAAGGATTTGAAGCTGTCCTTCCATGTAAGATAATTCTCCACCTTCATCATCTTAGGTGCGTTCAATTTTGTCATGTTCGACATTTTAACGCAAACAGGACTGGTCAAACCGTACAAAATATCTCCGAAAACAGTGGTTACCAAATTAGACCGTTAGAATCGTCTCGAAAAGACAAATCCAATGATATATAATGTCAAAAATCGTATTCGGGAATTTCCAGAGTCTTTTATTTTTTTTATTTTTATTTTTTACCCTAAAAATGCAAGGAATCTAATGGTCCAAACGGTTCTGTCAAACGGGCTACGGATCAATTTCTATTTGCAAAACACTGAAATTTTATCGACGCTTGCCAACTGAAATTCCACCCCTTAATTCCTCTCTTAATTTCGCTGGTTCTGAGTTAATTTCGCTGGTTCTGAGTTAATTTCGCTGGTTTTGAGTTAATTTTGCTGGACAACTAGATCTAGATCAAGTTCGCTGCTCAACAGTGTTACTTAAATTCGCTGCTAATTATGCTGGTCAACTTCGCAGATTAAATTCGCTGCTTAATTTCGCGAATACGACGACTGGTAAAATCGCTGAAAACCGTGATAATTTCGCTGTGGACAATTACACGGTTACCAAAGTCGCCTTTGGATTTGATTTCGCCGGTCACCGAGATATTATGTCCCAATTTCGCTGGTCAGTTAAATATGCTAGTTGAGTCTGCGAAGTTGTTAAATTCGCCGGTACTACAAATTCGCTGGTCCAGAAAATATGGAAACTTAATCTGTTTCAAATTTCTGAGATTTTCCAAGATTTCGTAACAATTTCCTGCAAAATCGAAACACCAAAATCAGTCCAATTTTTCGAAAATTATGAAGAGCACGAAGAACAGTCTTCGAATCTTCAAATCTGTTCAGCCGAATTTCTCAACCAAACAACCCGAACAATCCTGAAAACCTGCAAATCAGCAAATAAACAAACAAACCGATCAAACCCAAACAAAATCGCAGAAAATTATCAGAACTCAAGAATTTTCGAAACCCTAATTTTCAGGTTTAAAATTTTCGAAAATTTTAAACTCTTCCACCCGAAATCTGCAGATCACAATTCTGAACCGAGCCTTCAAGAGCCTAATGCTCTGATACCAAGTGTAGAATTGCTTCTTGATCTATCAAATCTTCCTGAAGTTGAAGTCTTAGATTGAAATCTTAGATTGAAAGCTTAGGGGGAGTCTGTTGCTGACAGAAGCTGTTGAAGCTGAAGCTATCCAAAGACCAAAGACAGTGCAAGATTACATGAAGATTGCAAGATGACTAAAGACAAAGTTATTTTATGAAGCTATTGTCAAGGGGGAGTTTGTTGGTGCATGTTTGTGACAACAGCTTAGATTTGGTCTTTGGATATCTTGTAATTTGTTAAACGATAAATAGTTAGCGGGTTTAGCTTTGTAATAGTTAGTTGAAATGTTTGGGCTAACCAAACCCAACGAATTGGACCTGTCTAATTCGCAGTCCATGAAGTTTAATCTAGCCTAATGTTGCAACCTTGTGTTATATAAACAAGGTTAGGCTTTAGGGTTTAGAGGAATCAACCAAAACAGAGTGTGTGAGAAATTTCGTGATAGCATATAGGCTTGGACGAAATTGTGTGGTTAGGGATCTTGATTGATTGTAATTCAGTTGATTGATAATCAATAAAGATCCGGTTTGAAAGTGTCTGTTGCTGACAGAAGCTGTTGAAGCTGAAGCTATCCAAAGACCAAAGACAGTGCAAGATTACATGAAGATTGCAAGATGACTGAAGACAAAGTTATTTTATGAAGCTATTGTCAAGGGGGAGTTTGTTGGTGCATGTTTGTGACAACAGCTTAGATTTGGTCTTTGGATATCTTGCAATTTGTTAAACGATAAATAGTTAGCGGGTTTAGCTTTGTAATAGTTAGTTGAAATGTTTGGGCTAACCAAACCCAACGAATTGGGCCTGTCCAATTTTTCGAAAATTATGAAAAGCACGAAGAACAGTCTTCGAATCTTCAAATCTGTTCAGCCGAATTTCTCAACCAAACAACCCGAACAATCCTGAAAACCTGCAAATCAGCAAATAAACAAACAAACCGATCAAACCCAAACAAAATCGCAGAAAATTATCAGAACTCAAGAATTTTCGAAACCCTAATTTTCAGGTTTAAAATTTTCGAAAATTTTAAACTCTTCCACCCGAAATCTGCAGATCACAATTCTGAACCGAGCCTTCAAGAGCCTAATGCTCTGATACCAAGTGTAGGTCCCCTTGATGTATGGATCTTTCACAGAATTGTCTTTCCAATCAAGAGTGCGGAATCCTCTTGATCAGAATATAGCAGAATGAGTAGAAAACAGAAACAGCAAATCACTTTCAAACCGGATCTTTATTGATTATCAATCAACTGAATTACAATCAATCAAGATCCCTAACCACACAATTTCGTCCAAGCCTATATGCTATCACGAAATTTCTCACACACTCTGTTTTGGCTGATTCCTCTAAACCCTAAAGCCTAACCTTGTTTATATAACACAAGGTTGCAACATTAGGCTAGATTAAACTTCATGGACTGCGAATTGGACAGGCCCAATTCGTTGGGTTTGGTTAGCCCAAACATTTCAACTAACTATTACAAAGCTAAACCCGCTAACTATTTATCGTTTAACAAATTACAAGATATCCAAAGACCAAATCTAAGCTGTTGTCACAAACATGCACCAACAACATGATTAGATGATAATGGGATGAACATGTTGTGATTTATAGGAACATGAAATAAATATGCTCTTTGATGCATTTAAGATCATGTAGGATGATAATGATAAGATTTGAGTGCATTAGATGCACATACTTGGACATGCATGTTGATATGTGATCGTAAAATGATGATTTGAATACGATTTGATAAAAATAAATTTTGATCAGATTCTAAACACTAAAAATATGAATACTTTAAGTCTTAAAATGGTATAAAACTTTGTCATAAAGTTTACTAGCTTTGCATGTTGTACTTGGTGCTTTATGTGTTGTAAAATACGTGAAATCGCATGATTTATGTGACTTACACAAAAACTGCACTAATCTGATTATAATAATCATTTTAATCAGTAAATAACATGTATTGTGTTAAAATATCAAGTCATTTCGAATTGGGATGGTTATGGTAACGTTTAACGCAAAACTATGCGGTAAAACGGTTAAAAATCGGCTTTTCGAACGATTTTTATAAAACTATTTTAAATCAGTAAATAAACTGATATTTTTAGTTTAAATTAAGTATTTTAACTAATTTTAAGTTTACTTGGTATTTGGTTAGTCATACGTGACTTTCGACGCCTGAAAACGTTACCGAATCACTAAAATACGCGTTTTACAATGTACACTAGCATGGGTTATTTATGAGTGAACCTTATGTGTTAAAATGTGTTATGTGATTTAGATATGTGTATATGATAATATGCTAAGTGTTGACACGATAGCGAGAGTTTAGACTATGCATGTACGCGTGTGCGCTTAAAGCGGTAAAATCACGTTAAATGAGTAACTTGTTTGTCGAGCATGAAAATTGATACATATAAGTTATTTTATGTATAAATGCTTTAAAATGATAAAATAAATAAGTTAATGAGATTTCGCATGTTATGATATTAAGATTATGTGTACGTTTATGTATATATATTACGACGCGCAAATTGTAGATATATTACGTATAAACGGGTGTGTTAACGGATTTACATGATAATGGTCACCAATAAAATCGTTCAAGTCGCAAAATCTTATATATATATATATATATATATATATATGAACTCATATATATATTAATGTGCCAACATAATCTAAAACGATAACTTTTTGAGAAAATCTCAAAATTATGTGAAAATTCTAAGATACAGAGAAATTTAGGAATTTTTGTAATATATTGATTGATAAAATCGTTCCTACGCATAATAGGACGTGTAGAAATCAATTTGTGGGATTGCGCTATTTAAAATACGCACCCAAAGGTGAGTGTCACTAACCCCCCCCCCCCCTCTTTTTACTGTTTTGTATATGTTTTGGGGGAAGAACACGCCTAAAAGGGGTTTAATAATTTTTTTGAATAAAACATACCTTTTGATATATAAAATATATATTTTCATTGAAAATATATGGATTTGTTAAATATATATGTTTCATGGAGAAACGGTTTTTGTGAATATATGTTTCGGGGAGAAACGGTTTTGGTGAATATATATACATATGTTTCGGGGAGAAACGGGGATTTGTACGGTGTTTCAGAGAAAACGACCGTGTAGTTCGGACGAATTTGCTTGATCCCAGGGATTTTAGGAAATTCGTACAACATCATATATTAAATTTATCATATTAGTAGGATATATATATTGTACGTGAGGCAGGCATCATAGATGGCCTCGATATGGGCCATGCGCAAGTGATGTCGTTTAATCATTTAAGTATTGCACGCGAGGAATTGTTGGTAGATCTATCGGGTTGACAACCTCGTCGTGACCGGTCGCTCCGTGTCAAGTCAAACGACGAATTGATTTTCTGTTTATAGTCTAGCATTGATTATACCTTCATTGTTAATATATAGTTCGTAATGTCTTGCTAACTTACGAGTCCGAACATTTGATTCTATCAATTTAATATGTAAACTCGGGAAGATGTCTATGGTCGGAAGGTTCTACGGAAATGCTTGCGACGGCTGACCCTTGAGTTATGTGATTTGAAAATGTTGTGGACAAACTTTTAAAACAACTTGGGACCAATGTAATAAGATCCATAAGGATCAAGACTACTAAACTATGTTGTGGTTATGTCGTACTTTGAAACTTGAAGTTTAAAAACTATGTTTTAATTAAGTTGATTGTCCAACATTTCGATGCATCGTTCAACAAGATATAAATGGACACCAACTTCCTTCACCACTACGTTTTATATTCCGCTGCGACGGTTTTGGGGTGTGACAGGTCCAACATCAAAAACACATTAAAACCCAAGTGTGGATACAAGGGTTAACATATACACTTTTCGGAAACTAAGATACGCACTAAAAGACACCCGAAACTCACTTTAAATGCTGAATTCTGCAGAATTCAGTAGAAAAACAGCAAAAAACAGCATTTTAACACCAAAATATTATGCAGAATTTATGTTTTGGTGTCCAGAATAACTTATAAGTGTCGGGAATTAAAACTGTTACAAAAGGTGCTTCATACCTAGTAAAACTGCGCAATTTAGCACTTTAACGAACCGTTAACAAAACGAATAACCGGACACTACCCAAAACATCAAAAATTAAACTAGAAGCATTGTTTTTATGATATTAAGCTAGTATTTGGTGATAAAACACCTAAACACACTTAAACTAACTTAAACCTTCTAGTTTACACTTTAAACCTCCAACTTTCAACAATTTGCATTTAACCCCCCCCCCCTCATTCGAAAAATGGCCCCAAGGGCCCCACTTCCCTTTTGAATAAAATATTTCATCTTGTTTCCTTGATATTGTGCACAAATCTAGTGGTTAAACACTTGTGGAGGATAAAAAGGATTAGAACACCAAGACTTCACCTCATTATCTTTCTAACTTTCAAAACACACTTCTTCTTCTCTCCCTTGCTCTCGGCCGACCACACACACCCACATAACCACATTTTTCATTCACCTTCCAAGCAATCCAAGGTCACTACAAGGTGTAAGAAGCTTATCAAAGAAGGTATGAAGTGCAAGGAGTTGAAGGATGTCACACCCCCAAAATCCACCATGCGGAGCGTCACCGCTTGGAGGCGTGACATGACCAGGATCGAGCCACCAATCATATTGAACAACGTAATTTAAGTTAATAAAGCCAATCACAATACAATTGGTGACCAAAAGATAAGTAACCGACTTTAGGTTAACAACGGAAGCATAAAACATAAGTCCAAATCATAAGTTCATAGTTCATAAGTTTAACGACCAAACACAAGTTCCATAAGTTCATAAAGTTTATTTATTAGGCACGGGACATAACAGTCCCTATTCCACAACGACCTCCTCCTCGCGCAAGCTCCATAAGTACCTAACGACCTGCAAGGCATGTAACAACAAATCAACAACAAAGTTGAGCGAGTTCACAGTTGGTTGTTCAGTTAATGAGTTCGTATCAGAAATCGTAAGTTCGTTTCATAACCATGTATTACCCATTATCCTTGATTCCCAAACCTTTACGATATTTAGTGGGGGCTTCCCATTTTGTATGTTACTAGACTAGTCGTATCCATAAGTGTCCTTCCCAATCCGAGGACAGTGGTAAGTATGAGTTTATGTAGGTTTTACGTAAGTGCCCTTCCCAATCCGAGGACAGTAGTAAGTATGAGTTTACGTAGGTTTTACGTAAGTGCCCTTCCCAATCCGAGGACAGTAGTAAGTATGAGTTTACGTAGGTTTTACGTAAGTGCCCTTCCCAATCCGAGGACAGTAGTAAGTAGTCTAGTAGTGTTGATAGTATAAGTAGTTATTCAATCCCATTCCCAATCACTAGGAATCCCATGCCTTAGTAAGGGTGTGAACTCACCTCGGTTGCTCGGTTTGACTCTCAAAAATAGCTAACAGTCAAGGTCGGTCAATCACGTCCTAGTATAATTTACCAGTTAGTTATTTAGTGGTTTTCAAATAGAGCACAAAGTTCCTACACGTATCTATCACATAACATGCATCACTTTAGCAGTTCATGCCCATATAATCTTCCCATCCATTCCCCACTCATAAACAAACATACGATAATGCACATAACACATATAACATGTTAGATCATCCTCAGATAACATACTCGACATTTAGACACGCAAATTACTACTTATGTCATTTCAAATTAAACATCCAAAACTGGGCTGTTTTCGGGCATTTTAATAAAATAGTTAACTTATTCCAAAAATTCCCAAATTTTTACAGTATGTCTTAAACGATCCAAATATTATTGTGTAAAAATATTGGGATCCAATTCATCACCAATATTTTTATAAAAAATCATTTTCCGGACTGCAATCAGATTCATCTTTTTCTGATTGCAGTCCACGGAATAATTTATTTAAAATTCATCGAGAGTCCGATTTACGAAATTCTAGTGAGAGAATTACAAATACATCGGTGGTCATTTACAGTACAAGTTTCATGACCTAGTTCCACTCAGGCTTCAAGTTATGACTAAAAATGTAACACCCATTTATTGCTGTAAAAACTCAGCTTAAGCTGCTGTTACAAAACGGGTCTTTAAAAATAGTAAACGAAGTCCAAAAATTATGATTCCGGTGCCATTAGAACCGTTCTTCATAATACATAAATCTAGACTTCAGAAAATACATTTTTCGTTAAGTTACGGTCTGGTTACAGCCAACTGAAGTTGGCTGTAAACACCAACCAGCTTTCTGTTTTAGTACCCTATCTTCTAACGCATGTTCGATTGATTCCGTTAACATGTTTAGTGATCACAACAACATCAAACATCAATATTAACCAGTAAATCACCAAGTAATCAACAAGAATCAAACCAATCTTCATATTAACATCACTTCATCACAAAGTTAGTTGATTGTTCAAGACTTTGTTTATGGTTCTTTAGAGTTCCTATCTTTTTTATCTTTAAACATCATTAACCACTTAACAATCATGTAAAATGCAAGGATCTAAGTGCTTACCACTAGCACAAGGCTAGGGGAGTTCAAGAGTGTAAAAGTGGTGGATAAAAGAAGATGGGAGTGGTCCTTCAACTTCCGAACACACCAAGCTTCGTTATACACCTTGTATCACCTTGTAACAAGCTTGTAATGGTTGAAATTGCAATAAAAAAAATGGTGTTGATGTGGTGAAGGGGGCAGCCGAGAGCAAGAAGGAGGAGTAGGGTATGTTGTGGGTGTGTTAGTGAAGATGATAATTGTCTTATAAGCTTTACTAACTTCTATGATCCATTGGATCACGTGTTCCACTTAGTACATACATAATCCACACAATATCAAGGTAGATTGCATGGGAAACATGCAAGATTTAAATAAATCTTGTGGGGTGGCCATTATGACCGTCAATTACATTATGGGGAGGGGTAGATTGTAATTTTTTTTTTGCACCATGTAGTTAGTTCTAGATTTCCATTTAATTATATAGTTAAGTGGGTTAGTTATTAGATATTTTAGCGGGTGTTAGGGTGTTCGGGGATCATGACTAGCTCGGAAAAATAAAAACAATGTTTCTTGAAATATTTTTATGTTCCGGGTAATGTCCGGTTGTTCGGTTTGATACTGTTTCGTTAAAGTGCTTAATTAATCCGTAAAGTGTCTTTTATATTCCTTTTTTTTGTAACACTTTTAATTTTCAACACTTGGGAAAACATTCAGGACTATTTAGTCAATTTTTCTGTACACTACTAGTATGTTAACAAGTACACGTAAGTATAACACAGTAATCAGAAAGCCGTTAAGTAATTCCACACAGTCGTCAAGCACTTTAATTATCATTAATAAATTGTACGGAATACATGGAATTATGAGGGTTGTCACAAAGGACCTCTTGGAGGAGCTATTAACCTCTCATTATCATCATTCTTCATCTCCATCCTTCTTGTGCCACTTCCCTAGCCAATAGAGCTAGTTGTAAGCCTCCTAAACACTAATTTAGTTCATGTTTATGTTATGTACAAGTCACACCATCTAAGAAACTAAACTTGAAAAGATGAAGATGTAAGAATCTAACATAATCATGAAGAAAACATGTGACTTTAGTGATTTTTGGTGTATGTAATGAAGTCGTTGTTGTTGAATCTTGTGTGTATGTTTAGATCTAGCATGATAAGCTTGTTAGAAGCTTAGATCTAACAAGTTTAAGCATGGATCTTGAAACACCCATGGTTAAACTTGAAGATGAACTTGTGAAACATTTATGTGAACTTGAAAGATGAATTTTGAAGCATGATCTTGTGTTCTTGAAGTAACAAAGTGTATGTAAAACTAACTTTTGAAACTAAAATTCATGAAAAGTTTGTTAAAGGTTCATCATGAAGCTTGTTTATGAAAGATTTAAAAATGTTAAGTATGGATCTTGAAAGATCCATGATGAAACATGGTTTTAAACATAAAGAACTTTCTAATGAACATAAAAATGGTTTTAGAACATGATTTTCAAGACTTTGAAACCATAAAAATCATGGATGGTTTAGTTAGTAAATTAAAGTTTCATAAAAAGTTTGTTTAATATTTACAAAAACACTTGATTATAAAAGATCATGGTATGTAAAGTGTAGATCTAAAAGACTACACATTTTTAACAAAAATCAAGTTCACCGTAATGTTTTACACGAAGAAATTGGTGTATGTTATTTGCAAAAATTGTTGAAAATTGTTTTGGTGATGAAAAGAAAATAAATACATGTTTTTTAAAACATGGGAAACCTCCATTTTTAGGGGAAACTATGTCAAAAAAAATTTAAAATTTTGAGACTTAGAAAAATATAAGTTTTGGTGAAACTTATTCCCCAAAAACTCACCTAAAAATATTTACCAAGGTTTCCTAATTTTTGTATGAAATTTCAAGTTAAGAAATGATGATTTCTTCAAGTTAAAAATTAATATTAAGTATGTATATTTTTAGGAAAATATATATATTTAGTGATCACCAAATTTTGTGCTAAGTGTATACTATGTGTATTATATGTAGTAGTGTATTAGGAACTTGAAAAATACACTAAATACTCCCAAGGGGTATAAATACCAAAATACACATACAAATACATGAGGATACCTAAGTATACAAAAATCCTCACAAGAAAAATATATGGATAAATATATGATTATTACCAAGTAATGGAACTTATACAAAAATCGGGTGAATAACAAAAATAAATATATATTTTCAAGCATGACAAAATATATATATATATATATATATATATATATATTCCACACAAATCTTAAAAATATATTACTTTTAAGAAATATAATTCCGGAAAGTAATAAAAATCAAAGTATTGATTTTTGGCAAATAACGTAAAATACACAAGTATTTACATAGAAATACAAGTATACTTTCCTAAGTATGCTTGCACAAAAATAATATTGAGAATATTATTTAACAAAATACTTATAGTTATTTTTGGAAAATAATATAAGTAACATAGATGGACAAGTTAAAAATAAAGTTTATTTTTAACACTTTTTATTTCAGCAAAGACTACATACACAAATATATATTTTTAGGAAATAAAAAATATATTTACAAATAAACAATACAAATTCAAAGTGCAAAGACACGACGAATGGGCAAGACCCGACAAACAAGGGCACGACCCTCACAAAAGATGAACATACAAAAGACAAATACATAAACTTAAGATGGTGACTTGTACTTGTGTGATACAAGTCTAGTGACTAACGTACATAGAAAAATTATAGGTCACAGCGCTTACAAACACAGCCGGAGAAGTTTACGACGCGAGTTACGCAAAACTGTGAGTTCATGTCCCCGCTTTTAAACATTTTCTTGTTTTCTGAACTTGGGGAAAATACATGTACCGTGGTATGTAGAAACAAAACTAAGGAATGATACTATAGATCATGTCACGAATAGGGTGTCATAAGCACCATTAATCAACGTAAGTCCTAGACCGCGGAACAAAAGGTTAGATCTAATGGGTTTCCGGCAGCCACACTCTTGGCCACATTTTTACCAAGAGTGCTTTTGTGTCTCTAGTCGAGAATCAACAAGTAAAATGCCTATGGTTTGGATGCTTCCTATGTCGTTACATATGTTAGTGGCCTTGCGAACCATTAGCGATCTCGATTTCCTTACATTTATAGAAATACTTTTTCAAGTACAATTACATACCATGTTTCCTACAACAAATACTTAAATGCTTTACACAAAACTGCATGAATTCACACCAACTTATGTTGACGATTTTCCAAAACTTACATGTATTTCAGGTAACTAAGTGGATGTACGCGCGGTCCCTCTTTGCTCAAGGATGTTATTTACGTACTAGTTATTTTGTGTCAAGGCTCCAATGCCACTTTTGTAGGATTTGGTTGTTATATCCCACCTCCTATGGTGATATAATGATCAAAACCTTGATATTTGTTTTTGGAACGAAGTTGTAAACCTTTCAAACAATTATCTTATTTGAGATGTAAACTTAAAACTTAACTTTTGTTTTGGATATTTATTATCAATGGCATTGTGGAGTTGTTTTATGATCATGTAGTATGTTTACCATTCGTATGCAATGAGAACCTTTCAGGATCACACCTCATGTTTCCGCCTTAGAAAGGGGTGTGACAGATTGGTATCAGAGCTGCGATTGTAGTGAACCAGGATTCCTTATCGAGTCTAGACTACAATCCATAGGATCCTCTCACGAAAACAATTTTTCAAAAGTTTTCATTGCATAAAAACTTTCCGCGACATCCACTACCTTAACTTGTTTTCAAAGAGTCAAGTAAGGACACTACGAGACTTAGGGTGCACAGGGGTAGCACTTAACTTCAACTAGGGACTACTTGCTTATTTGTGTGTAACTATATATATTAATAAAGTAATAGTAATTAATATATGTACGTATGTTATAACTTTTATGGAGCTGGGATACATGTCATCATTGGAGAGCAGCGACATGACGGAGGAGTATGATCCCATGGCACTCGTCTCTGACGACGAGGTAGCATCAGCTCCTGAGATCTTCACTTCCGATTCAGAGACCGATGCCGAGCTTATGTCTGATGACGATGACCTTGACGATTTCCAGCCTTTCGCTTTACCCGACTTTGGTGACGACATTCCTTTCGTTCATCATTGGACATCCCGATGGAGAGCATCTTGTCGATCCCATTTCGATACACGGTGTTCCCCTCGCTGCCATCCCTGCTGAGGATTGGCCTTTTGTTGTTGACTTGGACGATGATATCGATGTTCCTGTGATTGAGGTAGATCACATTGACGACGACCTGGGTGATGGCGAGGTATTCGACATCGCCATCCTAGACGTAGCATCACCCGTTGTATCTGTCATTGACATCTCTTCTAATTCTGACCCTGATTCTGTTGTCGACTCTTTTGATTTTGTGACCTTTTCAGCCCTTCTAGCTGTTGGACTAGGGGCTTATCCCACTGATGATGATGATGATGCTATGTACATTGCACCAGCTTCTCCCGTTCACGTCCCTACACCTACTGATACACCTCCTCATACTCCCACTCACGTTGCCAGTGACAGCTCTTCAGAGCCACCTGTTCCAGTGGACCATTCTAGCTGGATACATCTTATCCGTTTTACGTCGGTCTTCCCACACGCCCACTCCTACTCCCACAACCGTTGGTGCCATGTTCTCCAAGAAGTATGATCACCTAGGAGAGTTGTGAACACTCGAGGTTCTGACCAACCACCTCATCCGCCGATGCCGAGGACTGCTCAATAATTGAATTCTCTTCTGGAAGAAAGGATTTCTAAAGCTATCGCCCAATACGAGGTAAACCGTGCTGAGCACAATGGAGGCTCAGTCGGTACCGGGTGAAATGGACATGGAGATTCATCTGGAGGAAACCCGACCCAAGGTAACCTTAAGATTATTTGCTATAATTTGATGAAACATATGAACGTTCTTTGTATCATTGTTTCGTTGATTGCTCACGTGTGAATTGGTTGGATAAATTCCAGGCTGCACCTATAAGTAGTTTCTCGACTACAAGCCACTGAATTACGACGGCAATGGAGGTGTAGTGGCTTTCGTGCGATGGACAGAGAAAACTGATTCCACGATCCGCATGAGCAAGTGCACCGCGGACCAGCAAGTCACTTTTGTTACCGGATTGTTGGTCGACGAAGCTTTGACTTGGTGGAATTTACAAGTCCAAACTCTGGGTGATGATGCCGCTTATGGTATGACTTGGAATGAGTTGAAGGAAAGAATGAGGGAAAAGTATTGCTCGCGGGTTGAACTTCAAAGACTGGAAACTGAGTTTTGGAATCTGTCTATCCATGGTTGGTGCGGACATTGTTGGTTATACTCAGAGATTCCATGATCTGTCGAGAGTGATCCCCTACTTGGTGACTCCTGAATTTAAGCGCATCGAGCGCTACATTTGGGGATTGTCTCTGGAGTTTCGCAGTTTGGTGACTGCGTCCGAACCCACAACGATCACTCAAGTCGTAACTCTGGCTATCAGCCTTACTAAAGATGTTGTTCGTATGAAGAAGTTATCGTTGAAGGCTACTGAGAAAACCGAGACGCATGCTGAGTCGTCTGGTGACAAGAAAAGGAAGCATTCGAATTTGAATCAAGCGACGCGTAACAACAAGGGTTTCAACAACAAGAAACGTGACCCCAATCCACCCACGGAGACAAAAAACCTTGCAGATGCGAATGACACTGCTACTAGAGGGTACCAGGGCACCATGCCCAAATGTAACAAGTGCAAGCGTCACCATGATGGAGTTTAGGATGGTGGTGGCGGTGGCATGATGGTGGCGACGATGGTAGTGGGTGGTGGATGGTGCAGAGAAGGTATAGAGAGGGAATGGAGAGAGGGGGTTTTAATTATGTAGAGAGAGAGAGATGGTTATTAATAATAAATAATTAATTACTTATATATAAAGTTACTGAAATACATTTACCCTTAGTTGAATGATTTTACTGAGTTAAGAGTTAAGCAGCAAAATGGAAAAAACATGGTAAACTATTAGAGTAAAATGGCTATTTTTGAAGGATTTGGGCAAAACCATTAAAACGACCAAACCATAGGGACCAAAACGAAAGTTTACTTTTTGGATTTTATCCAACACTCTATCCAAAAAAAAAAATATACTTTTTTAATTGAGTTAATTACTGTTTTCGTCCCTGTGGTTTGTCAAAAATCACTATTTCAGTCCATTAGTTTAAAAATTGCGATTTCAGTCCCTGTGGTTTCAATTTCGTAACCATTTCAGTTCACCAACTTAACTCCATCCATTTATTCTGTTAACTTTGGGTGAAATTACAAAATTGCCCCTATGGTTTAATTAAAAAAAAAACGCTGGTCATAGGTTTCGAACCTGTGACCTTTGCTTTGAAATGGGATTGTTAAACCAGTAGACCATGTATTAAGATTGTGAATGAATTCAAATTGTTTACCTTATAACATTGCATATTCATCATCATCTTCCCCAAACCTTTCATCTTTATCAATGGAGAAGCCACCATTAACCCTAAACCACTTCCGCCACACCACAACTACCTCCGCCACACCACAACCACCTCCGCCACACACAGCCACCACACCACAACCACCTCCGCCATACACCACCACCATCCTCGTCACACACCACATCGCAACCACCTCTGCCTAAACACTACCACCATCCTCGTCACACACTACTACACCTCCGCCACACGCCACACCTCCGCCACACACCACCACACCTCCGCCTCCGCCACACACCACCACACCTCATCTCCGGCGGCCCAATCATCTTCTCCGGTGATTCAATTGAAGTTGTTATGCTGCAACAGTCATCTTTTCCAGCGATTCAATTGAAGATGTTGGTTGTTAATGGTAGCTTCTGCCATTGATAAAGATGAAAGGGTTGGGGAAGATGATGATGAATATGCTATGTTATAAGAAAAACAATATGAATTCATTCACAAGCTTGATACATGGCCTATTGGTTTAACAATCACATTTCAAAGCAAAGGTCACAGGTTCGAAACCTGTGACCAGCATTTTTTTTAATTAAACCATAGGGGCAATTTGGTAATTTCACCCAAAGTTAACAGAATAAATGGATGGAGTTAAGTTGGTGGACTGAAATGGTTACAAAATTGAAACCACAGGGACTGAAATCGTAATTTTTAAACTAATGGACTGAAATAGTGATTTTGACAAACCACAGGGACGAAAACGGTAATTAACTCTTTTTAATTTCTAAAATATTCCGTATTTAATTGTGGTGTAATCACCCGCAAATGGATCGCCTTTTGAAAACTGATCTCCCAATTCACTTAAAAGTTTTCTTTCGAATCTAGTTGGACTTGGCTACCACATAAAAGTATCATCTTTATTTAAGCCAATATGCTATTTGATTTTGAAAAAATTAAAATTCGCAACGTCTCTGTAGGTTGTTGCTATTATGTCCTTTTTTACACTTCTTTCTTTTAGGTGTATTCCACTAAAATATTGATAAATATATATTGCGCATTAAGCATGTTCAAAGTTGATACACTATTCGATTGATTCTATAGTTCGCATTTCATACAGCATATACTTTTGAATCATGGGCTGATAGGTCCTATCATGTTATTGTTGAATTAGATTTAGATTTTTGTGGGACGGACATTATAGCCGCCACAATGATGAGGTCGATGGATGCATGGTAGTCGTTAGGGCTGTAAACGAACCGAACGTTCAACGAACAGTTCGTAAACTGTTTGGCGGGAAATTCGTTTATGTTCGTTCGATTAGATTAACGAACGAACACGAACAAAAAATTTCGTTCGGTTAGCTTAGCGAACGAACACGAACACAAGTCTCGTTCGTTCGACTACATTCGTGAACGTTCGGTAATATGTTCGGTTATGTTCGTTCGTGTTCGTTTGATTATAGTAAAAAATAATAAACAATAAACCTTTTATCTAAGCATATTGAAAACTTGAAACCCTATTTTTTTCTTAGTTAGCTTAAATTTGGACATTCTAAGACATTTTTTTGGATAATTATGTCTAAGAGCTTTCACAATCAAATCTCTTACTCCATCTTTATAATTGCATTAAAAAAACTACCCTTTCTCTTTTCTTTTCAATTAACTAATATTTTTTATACTTTTAGCGTTACCTTTTCTTTCTCCTCCACTCGCAACCACTTTCAAAAATATTAAAAAATTATAGAGGTGAACAGTATCTTCTCCACATTTACTGATGCACACTAACTTTTTCTGCTTTTTCTCTCCCCTCCACTCACAACAAGTTACAACCACTCTCACAAATATAGAGGTTACACTCAGATACATATAGAGGATCCATTGTGAATGCTCTAAGTTAGTTAAATTTGATTCTTCGTTCGGTGGTGTAGTAGACTTTTTGTGTTTTGATTTATCATTTGATGATTGTATTTAACTACTTACATGCAATTTACATCCAATGTTTAAGAATAACAATGTTTTTAGTTTTTTTTTTTTATTTTCAAGTTAATTGTTCGTTTGCGTTCATTTTTATTTGCTTGCGTTCGTTTGTGTTCGAGACCAGTGTTCACAAACTGTTCGTGAACAACTGAATTTCCTTAACGAACAAACACGAACACAAACTTGTGTTCGGTATGCGTTCGCGAACATGGTAATTTCCTTAACGAACAAACACGAACATGACCTTGTTCATGTTCGTTCGTTCGGTTCGTTTACAGCCCTACTAGTTGTGGCATATCTTGAACAAAAAATTAGAATCATAATTCGACCCGTACGAAAATTTTGTTCTTTTTTTCGGGTGGATTGTGAGATCTTATTGCCCAAGTTGGTCTTAATCCAACTAATATATAAACAACTTGATGACGTTGCATTCATTGTATCAAAATCAAAATGTATAAACGTCTCTAGCCCTATATTGAAAACCACGTTACATTCATCTCAAGGCCGGCCTTGAAAATGGGTCGGGTGGACGCTGACTCAGGGCCAAAATCATAAAACGGCCCGTTAGTGGTGGAGATTCACTAGGGCAATAGGGGTCTCGGCTCACTCTAAATTATAACTTGAAGGTCTGTTAGTGTGAGAATAAAAGAGGGAAAAGAGTGTGAACAGAAGAGTTAAAAGCTTTTTCGGCCGGCGATTTACCTTGCTTAGGTTCTCTGCAACGGAGAGTTCAAAGAAAGAATAAGAAAGATGATGTTTAAATTATTTTAAAATAAAGTAATATTAGATTTTAATAATCCTAGCTATTCGCCGTTGGCCGCCAACAGTCCCAACTTCAAAAATAACCGCTGGCAGTCCCAAGTATTGACATATTGGCTACCAATGGACCCTGACTAACAGAACCCTAACCCAAGGGAGGAAAAAAACAAAAAAACTGGATGTTAACTGAAAAATCTGACCAGATTTTGCTTTTGGATGAAAATAGCAACAAAATTAAAACCATATGGACCCAGATTCCAGGGTTTGAGTTTTGGACTAAAGTGATAAAAGTGAGCAAACCTTAACGACCATTTTGTCAGTTTACTCAAAGATTTTTTTTAAAAGATACTTTTATATGTAAATCTCAAACCTAATATTAAACCTTTATCAAATCTTTTAAACGTAAATAAAATCTGTAAAAAAAAGGTTAAAAAGAACTTAAAATATTAGAAGAGGCAATCGTAGATCATCCGACCTTGCGTTGCGACATATACCTTTGTGAATATATCTTTGTGACGTAACGTTTTTACACATTCCAAATATATCTATACTACTTTTGTTTTATTTATTTTATTCCTATTAACGTCGTATTATGGGTTTTTACTTTTACATGTGTGATTAACTCATTGATGAGTTTATATTATAGGGCAATAGGGCCCGGTTTTTTAATCTCGCCCAAGTCCTAATTTTTTTTTAACATTTTTAGAGACGGTTCTAATTCATTTATCTTATATATCCTTGCAGTTTTAACAAGTGACCCGGTTATTAAAGTTAGGATTCCTTAAAACCCATAGTTATACGGCTAGAAAGTCGCAATCTACCTTGTCCCGACAAACGTATGCTATGTTCACGGCTAAGGCCAGTTATACAACTGGTTAGTCGTGTGGTTCTAAGTGTCCTATAATTGAATGGTATAGAGACGAATCATTTTCAAATGGATTTTATGGTAGTTTTGATGCATGATACATTAACTACTAAAGAAGTGTAAAATCTAATTTTATTTGTTTCTTGTTATCATCATCATCATACTCAGTAAATCCCACCAATAGCAAAGCAAAGGTAGGGTTTGAGTAGGGTAAGATATAGACAGTCTTACCACTACCGTGTAGAAATAGAGAGGCTACTTCCAATGAGACCCCCGGCTCGATAGTAGTTTTGCATCAAGCCTTGGACATAAGGTACATAACACTTAGCAATCGGGACAAAGACCGACTTGTGCATGTACCCTTTTGTCTTCTAGCTATCAACGCCACCACATGATGCATGATTAACCGCCCTTAGTTTTTAACATTATTTTCACGAAATTAGTAAAATAACGTTAAAATTAATGTACTTTCACTTTTGCCCCCCGATGACCTACACATATATACATTATATACGCATACCGCAAGCGGAGCGTATTTGTTTCTCCTTATATAAATTCTAATATTTATTTATGACCATATGTATTTCAATATCCTAAATTGATATGTTGGTAATTACATGAACCAGGTTTTATTTATTATTATTTTTTTTTTGAACGGCAAATTTGGATCACAGACGGACCACTGGAGTATCATCGTGCCACCAGCAAAACCACCCGATCATATCCATCTCCATTAGGCATAATGACTATACACCAATTCAGGAGGAAACCCAATAAACATGGTAAAAAACCCCTTATGGGAATCGAACTCAGGACCTATTGGTCCCAAAGTCTTATATCACCCCTAATATGTCACTAGGCTACAAAGCCATGGACTACATGAACTAGTTTTACCATTGATAAATCTCGATTTAATTTATAATTGTGAATTTGAAAATATCCTCAAAATCTAAAATATAGGTTAAATTTAAACTTTATTTAAATACACTCGCTATTTTACTTTGTCTCACTTCAAGGAAATTGTTTAATCTCATTAACTCTATCTAACCCTATCTTTTAGTGGTTTTTGGTCTAAAAAAGAAAAGAATAATTAATTCAATTTTTTATCATTGGGTTAACATGTTAACACATAACCAATTTAATGCCCTTTACCCCAAGAAGGGAGTAGTTTGCTATGTTAGTTAACATGCCATGTCACTGTTAACACTCTAAATGTTAGAGTACACCCTATGGCCTTATGACATCTTAATCTCCGTTGTAGAATGATAAACAGTATCATTTAGAGAGAGAGACGGTGGTTATAGAGAGATAATCACGAATTTGGGAGTTGTGCATTGGTGGTGATGCGTTGGCCCGATTGGATCGGCGGGGAGTGTAGGTGACGGATCTGAATCGTCGCCGATCGGTCTCTCCTGGTAAGCTTTAACATAAGAATTAATAGTTAAACCCTGATTGATGCTGATTGAATAATTAATCTTTGAAGCAAATCGAAACACCAAACTATGTTGCTACATCAGGAACTCTTAAAACGAAAAAGTTGATGAAATCAAAGTGTAAACCTGATGCATGAAATACTTGCGTGAGAGAGTAAATTACATATTTTGTTCTTTATATAAATACTCAATTTCATTCGTTGTCATTTAGCTTTAAAATTGATGGAGTTTATACTTTATGTTTCAAAATCTTGCATGTTACGTCCTTTAACCTTAATCAAGTTAAGTTTTCTCGTTAAATCTGATCACCCAAGGGTATTTCAGTCTATTTATCTTTATTAAATAATTTAGTTAAAAAACAAAAGTAAAGGACAAGATATCTTTATTGGAACTGGAATAACAATATCTTAATTTATTTATTATTTATAATATTTTACTTTTTTTGTTTATATTTTTTTATGTATGTTTATTGGTTAACATTTGGTTGGCATGTGTTAGAATTCGAGTTTGATATTTATAAACTAATATTAATTATCAGAATACAATCTAGAAATAGGGAGACATTATCATTAACTGTATTCTAATGATTCAAATAGTCAAAAATTTTACAGACCTAGCACATTCGTACGAACCTGGAGGTGTGGATCTTGCTGATCCGTACGAACCAACATATTGTCCATCCGTACGACATTCGTACGAAAGGACTATTACATCAAAATACCTTGTAGTTCGTAACAGATTACATACAATACATGATAAACTAAGACTCGATACAAGACAGAAGCTACAGACATATACATTCACAAACTCCCCCTTGGATGTAGCTATAGTCGTCTTCATGTATAGTCTTCATTAAGCTCTTCCATACTTTCTCTTCCTGTGTCTCCTCTCTTCTTGCTCTATCTTCTGTGCTCTGTATTCAAACCTGCCTTTGGTCAACCACCACTGTCTACCCATATCTGTGTAGTCGAAAAACTTGGTGAGTCTGATCTTCTTATTCTCTTCTTTCTCGATCAGAGTCTGATCAGTCGGAATAGACTTAAAGTTAGGAAGCTTCAAGCTTGCCAAGAATGCAGCTTTCTTCATCCTTTCATTCATCAAAGCATCGTGCTTTTCCTTCTTCAGAAACTCTTCTCGTTCCAGATCTCGCCAGTTAGTTTTCCAATAGTGACAAGAGTTAATTTCCTTTTCAAAACATACCCCAAGTAGCTTCTGATATTGCAAGGCTTGTTCTTTATCGGCTTCATAATACATAATCTTGTTGAAGAACAAGCACTCGATATATTTCTTCGAACAATTCACAAGCCACATTGGGTCGAGCACCCATATATGCCTCCAAACACAATCTTTTTCTTGCAAAGCAATCACCGTTTGACATGTCATCGGATCATAAATCCACCCTTTGAATTCCTTATAGAAATCCTACTCCATCTCCTTCAAGGGCATATTCTTCACATATCTCAGTCTTTTGACATGCAACGTGATATCCTTTTCACGAGTCACTGGGTCAATCTTTATAGTACGCTTTGGGTAATGAGGTTTCCATTCAGGAAAAGCTGCATTTGCTTGAGCACGAATGTAATACCAAAGCTTTCGTTCATGTAATCTCACTTCTGGACCCCACAAACACTGCTGGATGTTCTTTGTCTTCACTAATTCTTCAACATCCCACCATGGCAGCGTTTCCAAGTCTTTGACGAATTCGAAGTATTGAACTCCAAACTCTCTCTTGATAGCATATACTTTCAAATCTTCTAAGTAACCCCACGATAGAATATCTCAAAGAGATTGATCTAGGTGTCTTGTGAAGAAGTTAAGCGGTCGTTTGAACTTTCTCCCTTCCACCCTTGGTTTGAACCATTTCTTTCTCTCTTCAAGGAGTTCTTCTTTCGATAATGTTCTCGGGGCACCATCGGTACTTATCTTTTCAGCCATTTTCCTTCTCAATTCGTCTTCGTTGTGCGTCCTGAACAACTCAGTGAATGTAGGGAAATGCTCAGATCTTTGCTAGAATAGTGAAATGGCACATCTTGATCAGATTCTGAATCATCTTCCACGACCACATCGTCGAAGTTATCAGCTTCGTCTACCATTTTGAAGACATATTCACTGTCAGGAGCATCTTCAACATCTTTCTCGAAGTCGAAGTTGAAATTTCCATCATTTAAACCCAAAGCTTCCTTCATGGTCTCTCTCGCCCAATTTTCTACTAATCCCCTTCTTCAACATCGTGACTCAAGTAAATTACCTTGGGAGTAGAAGAGAATACATTCATAGATTCATCATGAGTAGCCCCTGATGTAGACTCCCCATGAGGATGAACATCCTCGTGTTCTTCATTTTGTGCATCATCAAGATAATTTTGCACTTGATGGCCACCAGAAGGTCTCACAATCAGTGCACCACCATTTCCCCCTTGACCATCATCATCATCATCATTACCATCATCACCACTACCATGATAATCATCTATTTCTCTGAAAAGATCTTCTAAATCCTTTTCCTCTTCATCCACATCGTCTTTATCATCATCTTTCTTTGATCTTTTTCTGCGACGTTCAACTTCTATATGCCTTTTAGTTTCCTCTTTACTATACGGCACAATCACTGGCGTACGCACGAGGTTGAATAGAGAAATATCATGAACAGTTTCATCAACTTTATTATTGCCCTGAATACACGAGGATTCTACAACATCTTCTGCCGCTTTGCCTTTTCCTTTATCTTTTGCAGCTTCGGCAGCTTAAGCAGCATCTCTTCTCTCGCGTTCTATCCTCCGAGCCTCAGCTCTTCAGATTTCAATCCGATCAAATTCAACTTGAACATTCAAGCCAAGCTTATCTTCAATCATGGTATAAAGCATCTCAAATTGCTTTGACTTGACTTCTTTGTCTGCCTGAAGATCTTCCATGACTTTCTTTACCAGCTCGTTCTCTGCACCCAAATACACATTAGAAGCATTTAATTGTTCATTAGTCATTAACAACTCGTTAATAACTTCATTAAGTGCAGCGTTTCTAGCCTAAAGTTCCTCGACTTTTTCATTCAACACCAGAACTTCATTCTTTAAAACAACATTCTCTGCTTCCACAACCTTGATCTTTTCATCTGAAGCTTTAATCTTTTCATCAGAAGCTTTCAACTTTGCATCTGCTTTTGCCTTCGCTTTCTCTAACTCAGCAACTCTTTTTGAAACAACGTCAACTCTTTCGTCGTTAAAGAATGGCATGTCTCCAATGTCTTCAAGACGTGTTGGACCAGCACCAAGATTGAATGGAATATCAGGAAAAATTTGAGCAGAACCTTGTTGTTGTGGAGTTGCTTTTTCTTCGATGTAGATCTAGGTTCTTCAACATTTTGTGGTTGCTGAGGTGGTGTAAAATGTACCTCTTCAGTTTGAAGAGGAATAGACTCTTGAATTGGTGAACTATGAGGTGTAGCAATGTGAATCTCAGCTTCAACCACTGGAACCTCTACTGCCGAAGTTTCAACTCTTTCTACTAGTCGTTTCACAGGATTGCCACCAAATTTAACTTTAATAGCCTTAGCTGTAGTCTTACGGGCCTTGTGCTTCCTCGGAGAATCATCAGTAGGTTGAGACATACGCTTTCTCCTACCTTTGCCTTTCTCTAGATTTTCTTTCTCAACAGCCGTAGATTCATACGAGGCATCTTCCTCATCACTATTCTTTCGTTTCTTCGACGACTTCTCTTTCCTCCCTTTCTTACCATTGTGACCAGTTATTGGTGCAATTTGTGTTATATCAATGTCGCTTTTAGTTTCACTAGAGTCTGTTTGAACAACACCTTCAACTCTAGTTTCACCAACATTTTCATCACTAGTTTTCTAAGCATTTTGAGCATTCTCAGCAGCATCAGTAGCAGCTATGATATTTACTATCTTATCAACTGTAATATCTTACTGAGAAGATCCAACTTCACCACCTGCAATGTTGTCACCGCCAGGTTGAGCTTCATCCTCTGAAGGCTCATCTACTAGATGTGTTGTAGTTGGTGTCGTTTTCTTTGTTGTTCTCTTAGGGGCTTTCAGAGTTCTCTGCGTAGGAGTTTTCTTTTTCTTTTGTTTGTCGTCATTTTTAAGCCACCACTTAGATCTCTTGTTTATAAACAAACTCATCTTTTCATCGTCATTATCCGAACCACTATCGTCATGTCTCCACTTATCATTTGGAGGAGGCACATAATCAGGTTTGGCAATAGCGGCAAACTTCTTTCGATATGGAGGATCTTCTTCTCTGCCTTTATAAACTTGTAGTCTCTTCAACGTTTCGTTGTCCATGTGATCCAGCACCAACTCATCACCTGCTACCTTTGGCAAATTTTCAATCTGATCATCTAGAAGCATTTTCACAAACCTCGTATACTGTAAAAACTTCTCGCCGTTTACATTATCCACCATGTGATTGAAAATCACTTGCGAGATATTGTAAGGCCTGTTCAAAATCAAACACGTCAAAATGTTCATGATATAATCAACAGAAACATCAAATCCTCCTTTTATGTGATATAATGCATGAATCGTAGAGTGCACAAGGAATTTATACGACTTTGACAAATTCGACTTGATAAACTGAGTATCATTCATAGTCCCTGCGTATCCCATTCTAAAACATAGGCCTTTGCATAAACGTTCAGGAACTTGAATTGGATCGTCATCATTGTCATTGAACTCTAACACTCTCCGTACATCTTCAACTTTGAACTTTACTTCTACATCAACGTCTTTGCCGTTCTCATCTTTCAATTTTGCTGCAGAAAATATTGTCTTTTGAGCTTCATCATATTGAGTAGCGTTACAAAAACACTCGATGTGTGATCTGTAGCATTTGTGCGTGTCAGTTTAATGCCTTCCTTATACGACTTCTCTTGATAAAATCCAACACATCTTCAAATGGCATCATCTTTGGTAGATTCTTATCGAGCGTGCAGAAAATGTTGTGCCTAGCGTCAAAGTTCGAACTCCTTGCCTGTAACAACACCATTAGCAGTTATACACTAAGGCACATTTATCGAGAAACATTTAACACTTAGAAATTTTCTAACACTTGAAACTACCAACTTTCATACGAATCTACATAACTACGAACCAACAAGTATTTACGGATCGACTGTTAATAACGAATCAACAAATATCTCCGGAACAGTCGATTCCTACGAAACTAGCCCTTCCGTAACTACTCAAACCTTCAACAGTTATGAGCACCAACAATTAAAAGTCAAAATTTTGTTTGAAATCATCAAATTGATGGTAGATTATGATCCTGTATGTGCCGATATGATGATTTAAAGGTCCAATTTCATGATTTAACCATTAAAACGACCTAGATTTGAGAATATTTGTGCCGACAGTTTATGAATCAACGATTGGACATCTAAACAAGTGTTAATAAAACTCTTACCTTCACCATTGTTGATGTTGTGCTAGCCAACACCCCAATGTTAGAAATTTCAACAGAGTTTCGTTTAGAAAAATCAATGAAAATTTGAGAGAAAAAGTGGTTTTCTCCGGATGCACAAAAGTTATGAATGAACGAAATAATAACGGATATACTATATATACCACTGTTGTCGGTTCGTACGAACCCACACTTATGTATGAATGAGCTTCTGATTAGAACGAATCTACTAAAGTAGATTCGTACGAACCCACCTTTTAACTTTCAAAAAATTTCATTTTTCAAACTTTTTGATTTTAATCAGATTTTAATATCCACTAAAGTATCCAGGTCCAAGTTAATGACCCTGGTTACTCGATTTGTCTACCAAGTCCAAGTTAATGACCTTGGTTGACCCGATTCACGAACCATCTGACATTTTCTTTCAAATTTTCAAAACTTTTCAACTTTCAACTTAAGGAACTTGGTAAACTCTTCAGGTTTCCCACATTTTCATATTAGCTCCCACCCAGATAGTACAAGATTTGCTCTGCACTTCAGATCCCGAAGATCTGCTCTCCAACATTTCTCCCCCTAAAATCCAAAACATTTAAAGAAAGTTTGATAAACCAACGCAGATCGTTTCTCAATGTCCTCTGCCTTGGAATCACCATCGCCATCGACAATTTCTCCCCTAACGACAAAAGACTCATTCCGTTTAGTTTCAAAAGATATTTAAAACGTGAATTATCAAACGGTTTTGTGTGCAAGTCAGCTTTTTGTTCGTCGGTGTGGATTTTTTCAATTCTAATCAACTTCTTTTTGTAGCAGTCACGAATGAAGTGATGTCGAATTTCAAAATACTTAGTCTTAGCGTGCTGAACAGGGTTTTTAGTGATATTAATTGCAACCTCATTGTCCACAAAAATAGGCGAGTTAAGAAACTGCAGACCATAGTCTCTCATCTGCTGTTGGATCCACAAGATATGTGAACAATAGCTACTAGCTGAGACGTACTCAGCTTCGCATGTAGAGAGAGCGACCATGGTCTGTTTCTTACGCTACCAAGTTACCAGTTGAGTTTCGAAGAACTGGCAGCCGGCGGTTGTAGACTTTGCATTAAGCTTGCAGCAACCATAATCTGAATCAGAATAACCCTCTAGGTTGAAAACACCATCTTTAGTTTACCACAAGCCTAGACTCGGACTTCCTTTCAGATATCGTAAGATTCGCTTGACGATGACCAAATGAGAAGCTCTCGGACTCGATTGATAGTGCGCCGCGAGGCATGTCGGATACATTATATCTGGTCTGGACGTTGTTAGGTACAAGAGTGAGCCTATCATCGATCAGTACAAAGTCTTGTCGACTTTATCCCCCGTGGGATCCAGATGAATGCCATGATTAAGCGCTAATGAAGTAGACATTGCAGAGGTTCCCGTCATGCTGAATTTCTCCAACACATCGTGAACATACTTGGTTTGGTGAATGAAGATCCCTCCCGGCAGTTAATCAACTTGTAGGCCTAATAAGAATTTCATCTCTCTTATTGAGCTCATCTCAAATTTCAACTTCATGATCCGTTCAAAATCTTTGCAGAGTACGTCGTTTGTTGAACCAAATATAATATCATCCACGTAGATTTGAACAATCAGCAGATGACCATAAGCTTCTCGTGTGAAGAGAGTTGCATCTACCTTACCACGAGTAAAGCCATTCGACAACAGGTGCTGAGACAGAGTCTCGTACCAGGCTCTCGGGGCGTGATGCAACCCGTATAAGTCTTTATCGAGTAGGTAGACCTTATCCTTGTGGATAGGATCGGTAAAGCCCGGTGGCTGACCAACGTACACCTCTTCTTTAACTTTGCCGTATAGAAACGCTGATTTCACATCCAGCTAATAAACCTTAAAACCCTTCCAAGATGCAAAAGCAAGGAATATTCGTATCACCTCTAGCCGAGCAACAGGAGCATAAACCTCAGTGAAATCAAGACCCTCCTGCTGGCTAAAACCTTGAATAACCAGGCAAGCTTTTTTTCTAACAACTACTCCTCTATCATCGCGTTTGCATTTGAATACCCATTTAGTGTTTATCTTTCGATGACCATCGGGTAGATCAACCAGCTTCCAAACACCCAATTTCTCGAATCGATTCAGTTCTTCCTACATCGCATTGACCCATGATTCTTTTTTCAGTGCTTCTTTATACGTTTTGGGTTCCACCTGCAAAATAAAGCAATTGAGTGAAAATTCATTTTGCAATGGAGCAACTTTAGTGTAAAAACATGAAAAGCCCTGATCAATTGGATGGTGTGTTCGAACTCCGGTTGGCAATTCTCTGATTATAAACTCCTCGGGGTGATATGAAAGTGTCCTAGGCATCACCTCACCATGAACTATCACCTCTTCCTGCGAATTTGAGACGTTCTGTTCCACATTCTGGTTGACTTCGCCAGTCTGATCTTTAATCTGGATCTGCTCCCCCTCAGAATCAGAGTCTCCTCTGTCGAATGTTGGACTGTCAGAGTCTAAACCTTCAGATTCATCAAACACCGTGGCTGGAGTATTCTCAATGGGTTCTGCTGGTTCTGCTGTCTGAGTTTGTTCTTCTGCTTGAATGTGACTAGGGCTAGCTTCTGCATCATTAGAACCATCTTGATCTTTAGAAACTTCAATTGGTTCATGCGCGGATGACTGATGATGCTGATAAAGCATTATCAGTTCTTCAAATGATGGTTCCTCTGGAAGCTTAAATGATTCCCATAATCCCTCATAATCAAATAAGCATGAATCACCAGTTTTCTGTGTAGGCATTGTATATCCCTGGCAATCCACATGTTGAGCTTGAATCACTCGATTGAGGCTCGGTAGATACACTCGTTAAAGTGGACTTGCATATCCAATAAAGAAACCTTCTAACGATCTTGCACTAAATTTACCATCAGGATCTATTACCGTGCATGGAGAACCAAAAGGCTTAAGATACTTCAGGTTCGACTTTCGATGATTGAGTAGCTCGAAACATGTTGTATTGTGTAGTTTCATGGTCAACACTCTATTCAAAGTATAGCATACTGAGGTTACGGCTTCGCTCCAAAAACTCACAGGGAGTTTTGAGTCAGCTAACATTGTACGAGCAGCCATTGTCACTTCGTATTCTTCTAATCCGGTCATTCGGTTGTTCTTGAATTCTGTGCCATTGTCACTTCGTATTCTTCTAATCGGCAACTGGTACAGATTTTCGATCTTTCTGAACAACATCAACGAATTCTCAAATACTTCGTCTTTGGACAGCAGAAATAGTACCCATGAGAATCTTGAATAGTCTTCTGTCACAACGAGGCAATAAAGATCTCGTGAAATGCTTTTCACATTGACTAGGCCAAAGAGATCCATGTGTAACCTTTCTAGTGGTTTCATGATAGAGTACAGAAGTTTCCTTGGGTGTGACTTTTTCGTTTGTTTACCCTTCTTACAGCTGATACACTCATCACCCAAATGGAAATTCTTCAAGTTAACACCTTCCACCAGATCGTTGTGGACTAAGTAGTTCATCTTCCTCAGATGAATGTGAGCCATCTTGCGGTGCCATAATATTGACTCTTTTTCAGTTGCTTTGGACACGAAACACTGCGGTTGGTTGGTCGTAATGTTTGCGACACTCATGTCGAGGACGTAGAGGTTGTTTTCTCTGGGTGCCTGCATCAAAATCCACTCTTCGGGGATAACAAATCCTGGCTTGAGAATCAGACATTCTCTGTCATTAAAATGTGTGGTAAACTTTCTGTCACAAATCTGCGAGATACTTAGTTGATTGTTCTCCAGTTCGGGAATGAAGTTGACCTTCTCAAATGACACTTTTCCATTCGTTAAAGTACCTTCCCCGATAATTCTCCCTCCTTGATTAACCGCAAATCCAACATAACTGATGGATTCTATATGCCCAAGACACATATTAAATTGATGTGGCTAGTACGTTATGATCCAAGTCGATTCATACCCAACAACAAGCTAGACAAATATTTATAATATTTATTTATGATATGATCAAACAAATAAATATTAACACTTAGAATATTTAGAAATTGGTTTTCTAAATAATTTCACTTGAGAAACTAATAAATTATATGGATAATTTATTATGAGAGAATATTTTATTTTGTTATTTAATAGGTTAAATAACATTATAAAAGTTAATGATTTGTTGCATAAAGTCTTATAAATATATGATGTTATATTTAAAAAAGTTATAAATATAATACATGACATAAAATTGGAAAAAAGAAAAAAAATTTATTGGTCAAAATGGAGGCCTTATGGCCGCCCCCTATGGGGTCTTCCCAAGGCCGTTTGGCCAATCAAAAAGTATGCAACTCTTCTCTTGTTTTGAAATATGATTTGGTGAATTATGTGCATACCTCTCTCATTCATTCATACATGTTTCTCTAACAAAAATCAAGTCCAAGAACTCTAGAAAAAGCTCTCTAAAAATCGGCCATGTATGGTTGCCTAGAGGGAATTTTTCAAGTGAGTTTTAAGTGTAAAATCCTAGCTAGACTTAAAGTGTTTGTTGGAAGGCTTGGGGTATACAAGCTTGAGGTCTTCTACACTTGAAGATTACCATTCAAGAAGCATCATCTTCTTCATGTCTTTTACTCCAAGAAGGTAGTATTCTTGAAACACCCTATGGTTGTGTTTTATTTTGATAGCATGCATGTTCGTATATGGATCCGGGTATTGGGTTTTACATATAAAATGAATTTTATATCTTGTAAGTAACATGTTGTAAATAACTTTTCCGCTGCATTTTGATTTTATATGGATGAAATTACTTTGATAAACATATGAAAAACCCAACAATGGCATCAAGAGCCGCTTATATGAGTGCATGCTTCATAGAATTTAAAATTTTCGGGTTTTTGGGTTTGGAGAAACCCTATGGCCAAAATATTTCATCATGGTTCTCCTTTTGTTTTTCAATATTATTTTCATACATGCATAAAAGTATCTTGAAAATATTGTGTCATTTGGATGATTTGTTTGTTTGGACAAAAACCCACATTTTTCGGTTTTTTCATTCTTGACCGAAAAGTAGGTTTTAAAAAGGGAACCATTTTTGCTTCTTGAATTTTATATATGTGGATATATATTTTGGTGTTCATAACCTAGCCATGACCTTGTGTTTGAATATGTTGAATGTTTGTGTTTGTGATTTATATTTAATTATTTCAATGGGTTGTAATAATTAAAAGTCTTTGTTCTTCTATTTGTAAAAATATGTAATTTATTTATTTGCATTTGGTTTGTAAGTAAATAGATTAGGTGCATTTTATTTTTACTAGAAAAAATGTATTAGGATAATTTTATGTAAAAGAAAATGCACACAAAAATGCGTTTTTGGTTTTGGCTAATTTCGGGCCTAAAGGACTTCATAGTTCTTAACGGGATTTTAGCCCAATAACCAAAACACATTTTTGAAGCCCGAAAGAGTTTGGAGCTGAATTTAAAGACATTTTGGAAGCCAAAGTAATTGAAGAAATCACAACACAAGAAGAAGACTTGAAGCATTTGGATGCGGGATCAAGTGGGAGTTCAACGGCACATTACTTATGTCAATATTCACCCCTTAGGAAGGACCTTTTGGCACACTTGTTTCGGCTAACAAGTGTTGTCAAAAATAGTTGGCTATGGTTATGCACCTATTGATATGTGTGTTGTGCTTGTGTGGTTGCTTATTTATGTTGTTTGGATGATATGTCGATATGCATGCTTAACAAACTAATAATCAACAACAAGCTTAAAATTGGTTCTTAACAACATCATTAAAGTGGTTAATAAAAGTTTTTTGTTAAAAGTTAATGATTTTATAATAAAATGGGTTTTATTAAAACCTAGAAGATTGGTTTTCACTAAAGTACCAAGGATTTGAATGCGTACAAATGTATGGTACATAATATTTTTTTTAAACTAGAATTTTGAAATATTAAAAAAAACCTTTTTATAAAAACAAGTCAAACACCATCCTTTTATACAACACTCGAATCACTTGGGAACTTGTTTGTGGGATAAAGGTCACCTAACCACATTTGAGGGAACTTGTATGTTCGAGGTGGGGTTACCATGTTTGTGGGATAAAGGTCACCTAACCACTTATATGTGTAAACTCACACGTGTGTGTAAGTTGGACGACTTGATTTGGAAACCATGTGCTTAGGATCACCGAAGCATGGCGTACAAAGGTGTTGATGGTATTAAATATACCAACTAAACATAAAGATGTTTAACCGATCCCATATGGCTAGAAATTGCAAAAGGGTTGCAATCGTCAAACATTGACTACCTTGTTAATTTAAATAATGGGATAAAGGTCACCTAACCAATATTTAAATGTAACGTTGGATTCTAGATTTTAATTATTAATTGTCTATGAGACATAAAAGGGTATTAATGATTAAAATATAATAATATCGAAAATACTAAAATTGAACCTTGTAAAATTTTGTAGATGGCCGCTAACAATTACCCAAACCGTCCGTAACCTATCACTAAGAACAATCCTTGAAAAGGATCGTCTCAATCATAACACTTCATGGATTGATATCGAAACTTGAGAATCGTTCTCAAGCAAGAGAAAATATTATATGTGTTGAACGATCCTATTCCCGATAAACATCTTATGGAAGATGAGGATGCCTATAACGATTGAATTATGTATACCGAAGATAGTATGCAAGCCTCTCGTCTCATGTTGGGAACTATGATTCCCGAGATTCAAAAGGATTTTGAACATCATGAGCATACGAGATGATTACCCAATTGAAGGAAATGTTCCTACAATAAGTAAGGGTAAAACGCTTCGAAACGGTTCGAGCACTTCATGCATGTTGGATAAAGGAAACCCAATCGGTCTCATCTTATGTCTGTAAGATAAAAAGCCACATTGATCACCTCAAAAGGACCAATATGGGTAAAAGGGCTTTATCCATTCTGACGATCAATGAGGATGGCAACAAGAAAGGGCATCACCCCGACTTCAAGGCAAGTGTTGCAAATGAAAGGGGAATTTCAAAGGGAAAAGAAAAGAAAGACCAAAGCGCAACCACTGAAACCAAAAGAAAAGAAGGAAAAGGTTGCCACAAACGATCCATACTTTGAGCGTGGCGAGATAGGGCATTTGAAAAGGAATTATCCAACCTATCTCAAAGAGTTGAAAAACAAGAGGAATGCGGGGCAGACCTCAGGTACAATCTTTATAATACATATTGACCTTAATGTTATTTCTTCTAACACATGGGTATTAGATACTGGATGTGGAACTCATGTTTGCAATTTGTTGCAAGGGTTCAAAAGAAATAAGCATTACAAAAAGGGAGACATTAGTGTCTTCATGGGCAATAGAGCGAAAGTTCAAGTTGAAGCCCGAGGAGACTATGTTTTGAAACTTCCAAGTGGTTTAGAAATCATTTTATAAATGTTTTGTATGCTCCTAGTTTGACTAGGAACATTATTTAAGTTTCCCTTATAAGACAATATGTTTTTTGATTTAAAGTTGATAAACAATGACATTTATATTTCGATGAATGACATGTTTTACTTTAAAGCTATGCTTTCAAATGGTATTTATGAATTGGTTCATGATAATACATCATTTGATAGTTCAATGTACCAAACAATCACCAAGAAACTCAAAATAGATTTGAGTGAAACCTATCTTTGGCATTGTCGTCTTGGTCATATAAACCGAGATCACATGCAAACACTTCAAAAGAATGGTCTTTTGGAAACAAATGAAATTGGTTCATTTGATATATGTGAATCTTGTTTACAAGGTAAAATGACCAAGAAACCCTTTAGTGGTACCAACCAAAGGGCAAAAGATTTATTAGGAATCATACATTCGGATATATGTGGTTCTTTTATGCCAATGACTAGGAATGGTGAAAAATACTTCATTACTTTTACCAACGACTATAGTAGTTATGGTTATGTGTACTTGCTGAGACACAAAGATGAAGCTTTTGAAACGTTCAAAATCTTCAAAAGTAAAGTAGAGTATCAACTCAATCAAAGTTCTTCATTTCGATAGAGGAGGAATCGAACTCTATTATATGGTTCGATCTATGATGGCTAGGAGCGCATTATCTCTATCATTTTGGGGTTACGCTTTGCTCTCCGTGACTCGTATATTAAATATGGCCTCAACCAAGAAAGTGGAAAAGATACCTTTTGAAATATGGCATAGAAGGGCTCCATCATTATCAAATTTGAAGGTATGGGGTTGTGAAGCTTATGTGAAGCAATACACCCCAAAAAAAATTAAAGTACGATCCACTAAGTGTATCTTTGTAAGATATCCTAAAGGTGGTATAGGATATTATTTCTACGATCCAACAGAGCAAAAGCTATTTGTTGCTCGAAAGGCCGAGTTCTTGGAACCTAAGTTCCTTATGGAAGGAATTAGTAGAACAATGAAAATTGATGAGGATCGAGAACCACAAGCCGATGCACGTTTGGTTAATACTAGCACTCAACAAGGGGTTGTTGAAAACGATGAAGTGGTTGATCAATACACACAAAACGCTCACAGATCTGGTAGAATTAGTAGTCCACCTGAAAGATATGGATTTTTCATAGATGGATGCTACGTGGTAGATTTGGGTGAATCAACCACATACCATGATGCAATGTCAAAATCTGATTATGACAAATGGCTTGAAGCCATGAACGTAGAGATGCAATCCATGTATGATAACCAAGTATGGGAATTGGTTGTGCCATCTGTTAACTCCAAAGTAGTTGGAAGTAAGTGGGTTTTCAGGAAGAAAACCGATATGCATGGTAACTTGGATACTTATAAAGCGAGACTTGAAGCAAAAGGTTTCAATCAAACTCAAGGGGTTGATTATGATGAGACCTTCTCGCCCGTGGCGATGCTAAAGTCGATTAGGAGATTATTTTCCATACCTGCATAATATGATTATGAGATTTGGCAATGGATGTCAAAACGGCTTTCCTCAATGGATATCTTGATGAAGATGTCTATATGGTTCAGCCTGAAGGTTTTGTCGATCCAAAACATCCTAACAAAGTATGCAAGTTAAAGAAATCAATCTATGGATTGAAACAAGCATCAAGAAGTTGGAATCACCGTTTTGATGAAGAAATTGAGAATTTTGGATTCATCACAAGAACGACGATGAAGCTTGTGTGTATAAGAAAGCTAGTGAGAGCACCATCACTTTCTTAGTATTGTATGTCGATGACATTCTGCTATTTGGAAATGATATTCCAAACAAGGGAAGGTGTAAAAACCTGACTTGGAAGTTGTTTTTCCATTAAGGATCATGGTGAAGTCGCCTATATTTTAGGAATAAAGATCTATAAGGATAAATCAAGGCGCTTGATATGTTTAAACCAAAGTGCATACATTGACAAAGTCTTGAAGAGGTTCAAGATGGAGAACTCTAAGAAAGGTTTGGTACCTGTTCAAAAGGGGACAATATTGAATGTGTTTCAACATCCAAGCTCAAAGGATGAGAAAGAAAGAATGAAAGGAATCCCATTAGCGTCTGCTATAGGATCCATTATGTATGCAATGATATGCACTAGACCGGACATGTCATGCGCTTAAAGCATGACGAGAAGATACCATCGAAATGTAAGTATATTGAAAGTATATTGAAATACCTTAGAAGAACTAAGGATATGTTTCTAATATATGGATCTGATAAAGAGGAACTCGTTGTAAAGGGTTACAAGGATGCGAGAATCGGAACTCGTTGTAAAGGGTTACACGGACACGAGTTTCCAAACTGATCGAGATGATTCTCGATCACAATCGGGGTAGCATTGTCCACTATAGAATCAGAATACATCGCCGCTTCATTAATCGAAATGATTCATATGGATATGCCACTTGAATTATTGCCGATCTAGGGGTAGTCCCTAGCATTCAGGACCCCTAGAGATCTTTGTGATAACGATGGTGCGATTGCTCAAATCAAGGAACCTCGTGCACATCAAAAGTCTAGGCACATTGAGCGGAGTTTCAACTACATAAGGGATGAAGTTGAAAAAGGAAAGATATGTACTCGCAAAGTTCACACAGATCAAAATATTGTGGATCCACTCACGAAGCTCCTTGAATGGGCAAAGCATGAGAGGGCCATACTTGTGCCTTAGGACTTCGATATTCTAGTGATTGGATTTGATCTATTTTGTATTTGGATATTGGAACAATTATTATTTTAACTCTTTTATGGTATGTTGAGTTATGTTCCATTTTAGCATGTTTAAATCCATGAATAAGTTACTTATTCTAAATGTCCGTAGTCGATCATACTTGTGGGAATAAATATGAATGTAAGACTATTATGAACTTGGATTGGTGGATATTCATTAGGTATGAATATAGAGCAAAGTGTTGCTACCAAAGTTCATAGATATTTGTGGGATACAAATATTGGACTGACTCGCTCTCAAATGTTACTGCATGGAATCATTTATGATTGATCATAAGTGAATTTGAGTAAAGGAGAATATCATAGTATCCTCTGACCTGAGATACATATTGGGTCTTGATATTCACCAAATATTATACCTTGACTTAGTTCTTTGTTGTCTGTAATAAGACAGTACATAAACCTAAACTCAGGTATGGTACAAGGTGATTTTGAGAGACGTATGTTGTGACAACTTGAGATTTCAAGGCCTTACCTTTACGCATTACTTGCTTCACAATTCATTTTTATGGTGGATCTGGAATGATTAATGTATTGTTACTTTGGGTGTTGTATGGAAACTTAATTGTGTAATGTTTAGTCATATCATACTTATGTGTAACTTTGATTCAATAACACTAGCGACGAAGATTAGATCTTCGTCACAACCCACTCTTCGTTCCCCTTCGACGAAGGTTGAATGTTCATCACCACTCGGTCTCGACGAAGACCCACTCTTCGTCAAGAAGGGCCTCGGCCCAGGAAGTATTCGCGGCCCAACCTTTATGTTGATTAGTATAACCTCTCTTGAGACATGAACACAAAAACCCTAAGTCCTCTTTCCCCACTCTCTGTGCGACGGTGATTCTAGGACCTTGAAGCCCTTCATTTCGTTCAAACTAATCAATCCGATATCACGGTGAGTGTCTAACGTTGTTATTCGATGAAATCCTGGTGTTGTGATTCTGTTGTTGTGATTTTGTGTAAGATTAGGTTTCAGTAATAACATTCTAAATCTAGAATTTTGCATGATGAGGGTTGATGACCTAAATATGTTCATATTCTTGATGTAATTATTAATTATAATAGAAGTGATAATCTGATTTACATGAGAACGAGAATGTTAGTGATTGGATTAAAATCATGATTGTAAATGATTAAGACTTATGTTAATCCGTGATGTTGTGATTCAAGGTTACTGTTGTAATATTATTGTTGTGGTATTATTAGTTTTGATGATGAGCGGTATATAGGGTTTGCTTGAATGTATGCAATAACCGTTGTTTGGTCCTTTGATCCTGTTTGGAAACGTGTTAATTGTTGATTTCGTGATCTTGTTGAACCTTATGACATTCCGCCGAACCTTGTATCGACGAAGGTTGAGAACTTCGTCAAACCTTGTATCGATGAAGGTTGAGAACTTCGTCAAACCTTGTATAACCTTGTGTCGACGAAGGTTGAGAACTTCGTCAAACCTTGTTTCGACGAAGGTTGAGAACTTCGGCACATTTCATTCCGACGAAGGTTGAATACTTCATCACGCTTCATTTCCGACGAAGGTTAGTCCTTCGTGGCTAGGAATCTTCGTCGTAGGAGTGCATGATCAGAATAGTAACCATGAACCAGATTACGATGTCTATGTATTGTACACTTGGGTTGTGATATTCTATTTATGGCATGATAGTAATGTTAACTAGATATGGGGGTCTTGACTTGACTTGTGTAGTAGTCAATCCATCTGTTAAATGTAATCCTGATAACTGAGTACTTGATATGCAATATGAAGTGATCATGTGATAGATGCAAACTGTGTGAATAAGTGATTTGTTTGATCGTGAAACTGATGTTGATTGGTAACCTCGGTAGGGTTTGGTTGACCAACTTGGAACGGGTAATGTAATGTAACATACCGAGCAATCTAAGGTGAGTTCACTCCTCTTGAGCATGCGTCCCGGTGGGTGGGACAGTCAAATGGGTATTCCTGAGAGGAATAGGTTTTCGGGTAAATCAGTGGATATTCCTGAGAGGAATAAGTCTTTTGGGTAAAAACTGGAATGTTGGATAATACACTCACTCCTATCACCATTAAGTCCCATCTTGTTTGTTACCTAAGAGGTAACGGGGTATTAGTTGGTAGCGCTATCTAGGTTTGGCACCCTCACCCCGTACCTGTGTGAATTAATGACCCAGTCACGCCCAATGCTTTGATAGGGGCATTGGGGAAAGGGCAAAATAATCTGGAGCCATCTTGTACGGTATCGAGTTATTATCAACATTACATTCGGTATTATTATTAAATTGGATTAAACACTTGGTAACCAAACGTTTTCATAAAACTGTGAACTCACCAGCGTTGTCTGATACACTTGTGTGCATGCTCGCAGGTTATTGACATGTGTGGATGTGGAACTTGTTGTCTGGGATGCTGGAGTGGTCATGGGTCGAGATACATGGAAACTTGAAACGAGACTAGTTGATTACATACACTTGGGTTTTGGTTAAACTATGTATTATGCTTCCGTTGAACACAACGAGTTATAAATAATGTTCTGTAACACTTATCTTAATGAATGAAAGCTTTTATTTGAAATATTGTTATGAGTTCAATGTGATTAGTGGCGAGATCCTGGTACGTCACACGCCTCACGAGGGATTCCGCATGTGGTATTTTGGAGGTGTGACATATGTAGTCAAGAAGGGATTTGTTCCTCTTATTCGTTGAGAGTAAGATGTCTAAGGCCTGGTAAAGTTAAATCAACAGAGAATGATCACACTATGTCTCTGGATTTGACATGACATCTGTAACGAAAGGATAAGTGATAGATTCACCTAAATCATGTTCAAGTAAGGGACTTGAAGGGGATGATGTTATTGAATGGCACATATAGTCATACGTATTAGGGGTAGTAAACTGTAGTTAGGTGGTCTTTACTACTTGCATCAATGTTCTATGTATCTTGTGCAATTGGGAGATTGTTGGATTCTATATGCCCAAGACACATATTAAATTGATGTCGCAAGTACGTTATGATCCAAGTCGAGTCATACCCAATAACAAGCTAGACAAACACTTATAATATTTATTTATGATATGATCAAACAAATAAATATTAACACTTAGAATATTTAGAAATTGGTTTTCTAAATAATTTCACTTGAGAAACTAATAAATTATATGGATAATTTATTATGAGAGAATATTTTATTTTGTTATTTAATAGGTTAAATAACATTATAAAAGTTAATGATTTGTTGCATAAAGTCTTATAAATATATGATGTTATATTTATAAAAGTTATAAATATAATACAAGACATAAAATTGGAAAAAGGAAAATTTTTTATTGGTCAAAATGGAGGCCTTATGGCCGCCCCCTATGGGGTCTTCCCAAGGCCTTTTGGCCAATAAAAAAGCATGCAACTCTTCTCTTGTTTTGAAATATGATTTGGTGAATTATGTGCATACGTCTCTCATTCATTCATACATGCTTCTCTAACAAAAATCAAGTGCAAGAACTCTAGAAAAAGCTCTCTAAAAATCTGCCATGTATGGTTTCCTAGAGGGAATTTTTCAAGTGAGTTTTAAGTGTAAAATCCTAGCTAAACTTAAAGTGTTTGTTGGAAAGCTTGGGGTATACAAACTTGAGGTCTTCTACACTTTAAGATTACCATTCAAGAAGCATCATCTTCTTCATGTCTTTTACACCAAGAAGGTAGTATTCTTGAAACACCCTATGGTTGTGATTTATTTTGATAGCATGCATGTTCGGATATGGATCCGGGTATTGGGTTTTACATATAAATGAATTTTATATCTTGTAAGTAACATGTTTTAAATAACTTTTCCATTGCGTTTTGATTTTATATGGATGAAATCACTTTGATAAACAAGTGAAAAACCAAACACATAACCTCCCTTGATTGCTCTTACGTCGTATAGCAGGGCTAGCATCCCTGTCATGTGCCTAGAAGCTCCGCTGTCCATTATCCACTTTGACAGTATTGACCTCGGGAGCTCCTTCGCATACCAGATGTGATTAGTTGAATAGAGCAACCCAAGCCTCCTTCGACTCGGGTAGCTGGACACGAATTGTAGATAATATGGCAAAATGTTTATCATTTTTCTCTAAACCATTTTCTGTCTCAACTACAACCATCTTGATTGAATCAAGTTTTGAATCACAAGGTTGGACAGATTTTGGAACATACTTCTTTCTCTCTGCAATCTCGTTTTGTTGCGGCGTATATGGAGCGCTGAACTCATGCAGAATACATTTCTCATAGCAGAATTCGGTCATTCGGTTGTTTTTGAATTCTGTGCCATTGTCACTGCGTATTCTTCTATTCGGCAACTGGTACATATTTGGACTGCAGAAATAGTACCCATGAGAATCTCGAATAGTTGTCTGTCACAACGAGGCAATAAAGATCTCCTGAAATGCTTTTCACATTGACTGGGCCGAAGAGATCCATGTGTAACCTTTCTAGTGGTTTCGTGATGGAGTTCAGAAGTTTCCTTGGGTGCGACTTTTTCGTTTGTTTACCCTTCTTACAGCTGATACACTCATCACCCAAATGGAAATTCTTTAAGTTAACACCTTCCACCAGATCGTTGTGGACTAAGTAGTTTATCTTCCTCAGATGAATGTGATCCATCTTGCGGTGCCATAATATTGATTCTTTTTTCAATTTCTTTAGACACGAAACACCGCGGTTGGTTGGTCGTAGTGTTTGCGACACTCATGTCGAGGACATAGAGGTCGTTTTCTCTCGGTGCCCGCATCAAAATCCACTCTTTGGGGATAACAAATCCTGGCTTGAGAATCAGACATTCTCTATCATTAAAATGTGTGGTAAACTTTTTGTCACAAATCTGCGAGATACTTAGTAGATTGTTCTCCAGTTCGGGAATGAAGTTGACCTTCTCAAATGACACTTTTCCATTCGTTAAAGTACCTTCCCCGATAATTCTCCCTCCTTGATTACCCGTAAATCCAACATAACCTCCCTTGATTGCTCTTACGTCGTATAGCAGGGCTAGCATCCTTGTCATGTGCCTAGAAGCTCCGCTGTCCATTATCCACTTTGACAATACTGACCTCGGGAGCTCCTGCACATATCAGATGTGATTAGTTGAATAGAGCAACCCAAGCCTCCTTCGACTCGGGTAGCTGGACACGAATTGTAGATAATATGGGAAAATTTTTATCATTTTTCTCTAAACCATTTTCTGTCTCAACTACAACCTTCTTGATTAAATCAAGTTTTGAATCGCAAGGTTGGACATATTTCGGAACATACTTCTTTCTCTCTGCTACCCCATTTTGTTACGGCGTATATGGAGCGCTGAACTCATGCATAATACATTTCTCATCACAGAATTTGGTCATTTGGTTTTTCTTGAATTATGTGCTATTGTCACTGCATATTCTTCTAATCGGCAATTGGTACAGATTTTTGATCTTTCTGAACAACATCAACAAACTCTCAAATACTTCGTCTTTGGAGTGCAGAAATAGTACCCATCAGAATCTCGAATAGTCATCTGTCACAATGAGGCAATAAAGATCTCCTTAAATGCTTTTCACATTGACTGGGCCGAAGAGATCCATGTGTAACCTTTCTAGTCGTTTCGTGATAGAGTTCAGAAGTTTCCTCGGGTGCGACTTTTTCGTTTGTTTACCCTTCTTACAGCTGATACACTCATCACCCAAATGGAAATTCTTCAAGTTAACACCTTCCACCAGATCATTGATTAGCCGCAAATCCAACATAACCTCCCTTGATTGCTCTTACGTCGTATAGCAGGGCTAGCATCCCTGTCATGTGCCTAGAAGCTCCGCTGTCCATTATCCACTTTGACAGTATTGACCTCGGGAGCTCCTGCACATATCAGATGTGATTAGCTGAATAGAGCAACCCAAGTCTCCTTCGACTCGGGTAGCTAGACACGAACTGTAGATAATATGGGAAAATATTTATCATTTTTCTCTAAACCGTTTTCTGTCTCAACTACAACCTGCTTGATTGAATCAAGTTTTGAATCGCAAGGTTGGACAGATTTCGGAACATACTTCTTGACATGTGGAGTCGAAGAAGTTTGTTTCTACTTTTCACTGACAGAAACTTTAGGAGCAAACTTCTTTACCGGTGTGGTTGGAAAAGTTTGTTTCTTTTTAGTTTCATCAACAGAAACCTTTTGAACATCCTTCTTGACTTGTAGAGTCGAAGAAGTTTGTTTCGGTTTTGGTTCAACAGATGTTTTGTTTTGAGATCTAGGCTTCCATGTTTGTGAGTTTGAAATAATTTTCTTAACTCCAGAAGTTGATTCTTTCTTATCATGTTGTTTTGAAATCTCACCAGTTTTCTTTAAACCTTGTTTTGCTGGTTGAGATTTGATTTTAGAATCACTCTTAGTCTTTGGAATCTTTTTCTCAACAAACATTGGAGCCTTTCCTATAACATCATTTGGTTTCTGTTTGTTTTCCACAATAACAGACTTAGGCTTGTTGTTGGTACACTTTCTAGCAATGTGCCCAACTTCATTGCATTTAAAACAAGTCCGTTTATCTGGAACCCGACTCGTTCCCACAGTCTATTTTTGTGTTACTGGTTGAGCAAAGAATTCTTCATTTGATTTTGTGAAAATCTCCGATTCTTGATCAACAAGTGAACTTGAACTTTTGACAAAATTTGTTTTCTTGACATAACTCCCATTGTTTTGTTTTTTATTCTGAAAACGTGGGTTTCTAGGCTTGTTGTAATAAGCTTTATCTTTTTGATAGTTCAAAAACCATTTTGAGCTCGACAAATACTCAATCTCAGATATCTCAACTTCCACAAGTTTGAAAACCTTTTCTATTTTATCCACATTTACATTTTGAATCGGGATTCTTCATCCGAATACAACTTATCTGAACCACACCTGGTACATAACCAGAGTAGGTTCTTCATTTAAGTTGTGTTTGGATTTCGAAATGTAGTTGTTCAGATAACAATCTTCATCTTCAAAACGTTCATTTGAACTTGTGGACTTTATGGAACTACTGTCACTTTTTGAAACATTTTTATCACATTTTTCACCACTTCAGAATCAATGTTTCCCTCATCAAAAGATTCATCAAATGTGACATCAATATTCTCTGGTAATTTGTCAGCTTCAGTATCCAGTTTGATGTTCAAAGCCTTCTCTACCCCTAAGTTTTTCTTTGAAAAATCACCATTAACGGGTGGTGGAACGCGGTTATACCCCAACCCCGCCTCCGTTGCTGTAAACATCCTCACCATCTTTGTTCTTACCGATTGGTTTCAGAATGATGTGGTCAAGAACAAAGCTAACTGTAAAATAACTCTTCAATTTCAAGTTAATACGTTCATTTTCAATTTTAAATTCTTCATTTTGAAGTTTCAATTTTACCATGTTATCCAGAAGAGTACTGACTTGTTTCTCTTTCTCATGAACAATAGACATTAATTTTGAATTTGTCTGACGACATTGAAAATCACGTTCATCAGCTGCTATAATAGATTTTTTTTAACTCTTCGTATGCTTCTTTTATTTTTCTATGTTCAAGCATAAGCGTTTCCTTTGTTTTTCGAGAATTTTCAACTTCTGTTTCATCATTTTTCAATTTTTCTTCCAAAAGAACAATTCTATCTTTTGAACCTTTAATGATTTTATCTTTCAAAATTATGTCATCTTTTAATCTATCAATTTTCTTGTTAAACTCATCAGTTTTGGATGCCAGTGCTATGTCTTTTACAGTACAGGCCCTGCATGTTTCCATGATTTTCCTGCACTGTTCATCAGTTTTAATTTCATTATTCTTACCTTTTTCTTCATTTTGACTCACTGACCTGACCTGTTTTGACGACTTGGACTTAGATTTGTTATCTACCTCAGTGGCCTTTGTCATCATGGCCTTGTCTGCCATCTTCATCAGATTCTCAACAGTCATTTCCTTATTCACATCGATGACTTCTTTCACGACTTTAACCTGGATTATCTCTTTTCTCCTTTTCCTCTTTTTCTCTTCTCAATCTCTCAAACACCTCTTTATACTCTTCCTCAATAGTCGGAATTGTTTTGACGAATGCTTCAAAATCGATAGTTTTTGGATCTGTAGCAATGTTTCCTTCAGGATCCAACAAGCATTGTCTATCAGCATCCTACCTTTCAGCATCTCTAGCTTCCATCCAAATTTCCTCAATTTTGTTCATCTTCAAACGAGCAATTTCTCTTTCACGATTGAATGTCACTGCAGCAACTAACGCAGAACCTTCATTTGGAATATATTTATTCCAGTTGAAGCCCTCATCATCTAGAATAATAGCAAGTGCCATGGATTTCTCCTTTGCAGGTCCTTCATAAATCTGCTTCATATTGGGCGGTTGCTCCTTGTTGCGATGGTATACTGCCTTCCGGTAATAGTCGTCGTGGAACGGGTTAACAATTTCATCAGCACTGTGATTAGCACTGTGATTCTGACACTCTCGCTTAAAATGGCCCTTTTGCTTGCATTTAAAACATGTCACCTTTGACTTATCAAAACCAAGCTTAGTCGACGGACCACCAATGCATTGTCGTCCGGTGATTTCCATAAACCATTGGGCTCTACGTATCACACTCGCCATACACCACCTTATGTCGATCAACTCCATTTCTTCTGGGTCGATCTGGTCATAATCCTCTTTCGTCATGTACGGGTTTCCTATTTTGCCTGCAACTAGACTCTCATAGGATTCAAGAATAGACGCCAGAAAAACCATCTGTTGCTTTGCAGTTTCTTCACTAAAACTCTGTGCGTTGTTAGGTTGACTGCAATATTGCATTGAACCACGTTCGGGTTGGAATTGTGACTTTGGTGAGTATTCGAAGTAGTTGACGATTGTGTGTTCGAACCAGATCCTGAATATCCACCTCCAGATGATGATCCACCACTTTGAGTGCCTTTTGGTGTTTCATTGGCATTGTCGGCAATGAAAGCTGCTCCAATCTTTGGTGATGGAGTATTGGAAATCATACTACCATGATAATACAGATTTACATTTTGTTGATAGTTAGCACTATTATTTTTGTTTTGTTTCCTAATCTGCAGTTCATGACCCTCTAACTTTTCTATCAACCAATCAAGACTCATTGTCTTGGTTTCAACACCGTTTTTCAGGATCATAACATAATACTGCCAATCATTTTCATTCGGGAGTGCTTCAAGCAACTTGTTAATGATCTCTTCATTTTCTTTTCTAATATCAAACCTTTCAATTTCCAGCTTCAGATGACAGAACCTCTCGATCATTTGACGTACATTCTCTCCTTTCATACACGTGAACAGATTGAACTCTTTCTTCAGTAAAGATTTTTTGTTCTTGACTATCTCATCCCCACCAGCACACTTCTTTCGTAGAGCTTCCCACAAGCCTTTTGATGTATCATCATAACAAAGCAGTGATATGATATCATCTCAGACAGACTGATGAATGAGTGCGATAGCCTTTTGTTCACTAGAGAAAAGATCTATATCACTCTTGCCCAAATCTGTAAACGGTATACTCGGAACTATATATCCTTTCTGAATCGATTTCCAGCTCTCATACGCGTAAGCTTTCAACCAGTTCTCAATTCTGCCCTTCCACCTGTTGTAATCTTTAATATTCATTAGCTTTGGTGATTTCTGGTAGGTACCGTAGGCGTTATCAACATTCAAGGTCTCGGAAATAACACTCGTCATGTTTTTCGGATTGGAAGTTAAAATGGGTGCTTCCGAAGTTGCAAATCCGTCAAAGAACTCGTTATAAAACTCGTTCTCCATGATGATCAACACTGGAGTATTCAAAAAATACCTGCAAAAGTCAAACTTTGGTCAAATCAAGATTGCAAATAACAAACAATGTCCGTTCGTATGAATCTAGAATTGTTGATTCGTACGGATCAACCAATATTGACTGAACAAACTTTCACTTGTGCTTTTGAATTCAGTAATCTGCTTATGAACTGGCTTTGACGATTGTTCACTGTTTTGATGATAAATGGCCTTCTTGTAGTAGTCGTCATGGAATGGATTAACATGATCATTCACCTCTCGATTCACGTACTCTCTTTTAAAATGACCCTTCTGTTTACATCTAAAGCATGTAACCTTCAACTTGTTAAACCCTAGCTTTGTATTCGAACCTTCAAGACACTGCCTGCCTGTGATCTCCATAAAACGTTGTGCTCTTCTAATGCCACTTGCCAAACACCATCTGATATCCATAAGTTCCATCTCTTCCGGGTCTATCTGGTCATAGTCTTCTTTTGTCATTTCCGGGTTTCCAATTCTACCCGCTACCAGACTCTCATACGACTCCAGAATTGATGCTAAGAAACTCATCTGTTGTTTAGCAGCATTGATACTCATCGTCGGAGAATTTTTTAGTTTCAAAGTAATGTTACAATGAATCTCATCAGGTTCTGTTGTGTTTGATGATGTCGAGGAAGAATGAAAACCTGGATCATAACTTGATAAACTACCTTTCGGTGAATCCTATGACTTTTCAACACTGAAAGCCGTACCAATCTTTGATGATTGATTGGTTGAGGGTAAGCTTCCTCTGTAATAAAGACCCACATTTTGCTGATAGGTTGAAATGTTTATTTTGTTCTATTTTTGCAACTCCAGTTCATGACTTTCAAGCTTCTCAATCAATGTATCCAGGGTAATCTCATCAAACTGTGAATCATTTTTCAAAATTATGACAAATGTCTGCCAGTGATCTGCGCAATGTAAAGCTTCGAGCACTTTATCAATAATATCTTCTCTGGTTTTTGTAATTCCAAACCTGTCAAGTTCAATCTTAAGATGACAAAATCTCTCAATCATTTGTCTCACTGTTTCACCCTTTATACAATCAAACATATCGATTTTTTTCTTTAGCAATGATATCTTGTTCTTTTTTATTTGTTTTCCACCTTTAGCTTTCACATGCAATGCCTTCCACACAGACTTTGAAGAACCCTCATGCTGAAGTAATGCAAAGATATCATCTCTGATTGACTGTTGAATTAAAGCAATCATTCTTTGTTCATGAGAAAATGTTTGTGTATCTTCTTTTCCTAAACTCTCAAGTGGAATTTCTTCATTTCTATCATTTATCGGCCTTTTATACCCAAATTCCATACAAAACCAACTCTCATGAGCATAAGTTTTTGCCCAGTTAATAAACCTCTCTTTTCAACGGTTATAATCTTCAATATTATTAAGTTTCGGTGGTTTTGAGTTAGTTCCGTAAAAATTATCATGTTTCAAATTTTCAGTGATAGCTTGAGAAATGTTTTTCGGTGCAATTGTTGTTGTTTTGAACGATTCCGAAGTAAATGCGTTGTAAAACTCTTCGGCCATGATGTTTGGATTCTTCGATTATCACTCCTTGATTATCACACCTTCAATCAAACAAACACTTGATCAGTTTTAATGAACCAAATACTTAAAAACCCTTGAAATGTGCGACTATGAAATAATGTTGAATTTTTGCGGACGGGGATTGGTCTTAGACTCGTGCGGATGAACAAGACTCCGTACAACTTTGTGCGAATGTGAAATTTCAGCGAATCTGCAAATGAACTGATTTGCAGCGGATGGACAGAATCAGCGAATGAACTCTTTTAGCGAATAAACTACAGTGTACTAAGTTCCAGATTCTGATGAAATTGTTTTCACATCATTTTCACATTCGTTCCTGTTGATTCTTGATTTCTGATTTGCGGCTGGACAGTTTCTAATGGATGAACAGATTCAGTGAATAAACCAAATTCAGCAGATGTTGATTCGCGCAGATGGACACCAAACTGAATTTTGCGGATAAACAACCTTTTACGGATGAAAGTTTCAGCAAATGACCCAACGAATGGACCGATTAATTCCGCGGATGGTGAGATTCTGCACAAACATTCAGCGAATGCACACTATTTCAGTGACTGATTTCAGATTCTGCGAATGATCTATGATTAGCGGATGGACAGATATAACAACTGAACAAGATTCTATGAGTGGATCAGATTCTGCAGTGGCTGATTTCAGCGAATAAACATCTTAGCTAATGAACTGTTCTGTGCACGACTAAACTGCACAATTCTGTAATTACAGTTCTGCAGATTCTGTTCTGTAATTAATCTACAGATGTGCAGTTTCAGCGTTTGATTCTGCGTATGAACTGCAGTGAATGAACTGTAGCGAACCAACTTAACTCTGCGAATGAATCAGTTCTGTTTAGATATCAGATTCATAACAACTGCCAGATCTTGATTCGTTCAATCAGTTATGCGTAAACATAAGTTGATTCGTAAATCTGCATATCTGGGATCGTGAATACAAATGATATTTCTTGTTTCAAACAGTTGGTTCGTGAATAATCTGTGCAGACAATTCGTTCAAATCTGATAACAAACAATCAATCCCACTGTTCCAGATCCGTATGGATATAGAATTCCTGGGTTCGTACGAACCTGTGATCTGGGTTTGTAAGGCTTGAGGGTATGGAGAGCCTCATCCCCAAGGGGATGGGCTGCCACGTCACCGCCACGTAAGCTCGGCTTGGAGGGGATGGACCCCTTTATATATATATATATATATATATATATATATATATATATATATATATATATATATATATATATATATATATATAGGGTAAGGATATATAGAAAACCACTTTTAGCTAGAAAACCCGGGAAACTCAAAGCTCCCGACTTTTTTTTTTTTTGAAAAAAATAACACATGTAATATACATGTTTTTAAGAGTTTTGGGCCAAAAAAAAACAAAAAAGCGCCGAAGGGATTTTTTTTTAAAAAATAAACAATTTTCAGCATTTTTTGCCTAACACGTGTTACACAACAAAGTTGCTGAAATTTGTTTTTTTTTTTTTAAATAATCCTTCGGCGCTTTTTCGATTTTTTTTGCCCAAAACTCTTAAAAACATGTATATTACGTGTGGTAATTTTTTCAAAAAAAAAAAAGTCGGGAGCTTAGAGTTTCCCGGGTTTTCTCGCTAAAAGGTGGTTTTCTATTTATCTTTAGCCTATATATATATATATATATATATATATGTATATATATATATATATATGTATGTATGTATGTATGTATGTATGTATGTATAGCTGTGTGTGTGTGAGGAGAGAGAAATTGAGCCCCGTCGAGAACGGCTGGTGGGAGACGCTGGGGAAGGGCCGGACCGAGGGGGGCGGTGTGGGGGACCGGCGCCGGGCCTAAGCCGGCCCCCATACCGTCTGGTCTAACTTGTGGGTGTCCAAGCTTCGTACGAAGCTACTCATATATTGTTTCTGAGTTCGTGAAGAGTATGTAGATCCGTAACACCTGCACACAACAACTGGGTTCGTAACTTGTGTTCTAGGTCCGTACGAAGAACCCTAGGTTCGTACGGAGTAAGGAAACAACGTCGGTTCGTACAAAGCTGTTGGTTCGTAAAAGACCTTCTGGGTTCGTAGAAGCTCAAGGTTCGTATAAACTTGTAGGTTCGTAATACCAGCCCTAGCTTCGTACAATGATAAATCCTAGAAACATTGCAGCTTCGTAAAAAAACAACTTCATAAAAAAAACAGCTTCAGTAACTTGTGTTCTAGCTTCGTAAAAACTCAGCTGGGTTCGTATGAACTTCTAGCTTCGTAATCTAGCTTCGTACTAACACATCAGCGCGAACACAAGTCATTTTTGTCAAGTTTTTCATCAATTTGACCAAGATTTAGGTTGAATTAGATCTTGAAACTTTGTAGGATTATTAAAACACATTTTCGCACCTTACATCAAAAAATTAAACGTTTTTAACCGTGAAATCAGTGTAGATCTGATTTTTAAGTTCAAAAAGATGAAAAAAGATTAGTAGATGAAGAAATGTGACGAAAAGCTTTTTGAAACAACTTATTGACTTATTGGCTTTTTGAAAAGTCATAAGCTCTAAAATGATGTTTGGCAAAGAGGGTGTATGTGAGGGGAAAAAGCCAATAAGTCAATAAGTCACAAAATCCTGACTTTTCCAAGAAGCCAATAAGTCAATAAGTTGTTTTAAAAAGCTTACCCAAACATGCCCGAAATTGATGCAATTCAGCCCCGATTTTGATGAAATTGCGTGAATTCTTGTATCTCTAATCCTTGCAATCGATCTCCCGCTCTGATACCACTTGAACGTGTGTTTCCAGATCGATTTCGTAATCCCGATGATTGCGAAGAACACGTATCACGTACGGAATCCATGTACGTATGTGGATTGGACACAAGAACGTAATATAATGATGATTCTATTGAAGATTTGACAAATACAACACCTTGAATCACCTTGTGTAGAAGTTTCTCTCTCTAGAACTCTAAAGCTTCTCAAATGATCAAAAGTCCTAAACTTCTAACATAAGCTCCCTATTTATAGGGCTCTCAAAAAGAAAAAACTCTTTATTTACAAATATGCCCTCATTCGTCCAAATGGCCTTTCCCATTCATCCGGATGGACTTTCTCTTATATTTAACATTCTTAAACCTTGTCTTGATTGATTTCCTGCTACGATACATGATTGACGGAAGTGATAGACATACTTCATTCACACAATAATTAGAAAATTTTAATCAAAACCCCATTATATCGATATTTTATCATGGAAATTACATCACTTGTACGTAGTTCGTAAAGGGCTAATAGAACCTGGTGTGAATAAAATCAAACACTATTGACAAGTTTCGCCGAATTTCCTTCTAAAACATCTAGTTGGCATGCAAGCCGAAATAGGGTTACCAAAAGAAACAGAACAAACAAAACAACCATCTATCACTTAAAACCCAGAAACTCCAACAGTTTCCTAACTAACTCCTCGAGCTCCATACTTCTCCAGTGCATCTTATCCATGGCACTGTCGTCAAATTCCTGAATCTCATTGTACCAATCCATCTGGCCTTCAAGATTCCTTTGCTTTACTCTTGGTCGTCTCCAGGTCTCCACGTATGGTTGCAACCTGAAGATCACAGCGAGAGTATCGGTTTATCCAAACTCTTTTCTGCTTCTTCAAAGCAGACTCAATAACAGCTCTAAAAGTCGATGCTATATCTCCAACGGGTCGAGTTCTCTTCCTATGATGAGCATAAACCAATATAGGTGTAATAGAGGCTCGTGTCTCAGACTGCAGAACGGACAACTCTGTTATGACCGGCGGAGGGATCTCAGATGTAGGCTCAACAGTAGCGGTGAATAAGACTACTAATAGCTCTAACGGCCAAGTCGTGATAACAATGGCGTCCACCGTCGTTGCTACTCCGAAGGACTCTCCAATCACAGATATACCTCTATCTAGTTCTTCGAGTACGGGCATAGTACCGGATGATTGTCCAATCTCAAAGGCTGAGGGAGGAATAATCGAATCACCATCGTCCATCCGACCGTTACTCGTATAGGCGTAACGCGGGTCAACCTGACTGGCAAGAGCAGTGGGGCAGACATAAAATGATGAGGTAAGACTGACCATGTCAATAAATTGTGAGTTAGTGCGTAATAACTCTGTTAAGACTAAGGTCGAAGGGGTCTCGAATTCATGCTCGCTCTCGGAGTTGTGAATATTGATAATCTCATATAAGTGCGACATTTGTGACACGATGTAACCGTACTAAGTAAGTGTGTGTTTGAAGTGAACAATAAAACATAAGGCCTAGATAAACAGATTAACATGTATGTACATAAACTCTTCATAGTTTTCATACATGATTAAAATGTCACACCCTGGCTTTGCGGAAGCGTGGTAAATTTTGGTGTGACTTCTTAATACCATAGCGTAATCATAACAAAGCTATATGAATTTAAAAACCATGCAAGTCATCATTAAGTTTAGAAATCAACATACAATACCATTGCTTTAAACATACGACCATAACCATGTTCAGTAAACATTACACTTATAACAAACATAAACGAGGGTTAAGGATTGTGTCTTGTCCAGGTAAGAGAACACAACCCCTAATCCTTGATGACTTCATGAAGATTGCAGCGGAAAACGTTCATACCGTGCCAGAATCCGTTTAATTTCCTGAAATACATGTGAGTTGAAAAATCAACAATAATGTTGAGCGAGTTCATGTGCAAGTGAGTAAGTAAAACACTTGTAAGTATAAAAGTTTCCTGGTATATAGCAGTGTAAGAGGACTTGTGATCACCAATGGTTTGCAAGGCCATTAGCATGTCGTGAAATGCAAGTAAGTAAGACACAACCCTAGCCGATTTTGCGTTGGGTACCAAGTCACTCCGGATCCGTTCTGTTAGTCCTCCGAGAGGCCTGTTCTGTTGGACCGGGAGCTGGGCTCGCTACACCCAGATAGATCTACCGCTCGAGTCCCTCGGGGTTCTAACTACCCATTCACATGATCTAAACCTCCTTACGTTATTCATACCGTGTATAAAGTACTTGTAAACAAAGTAACATGTATTTCACCCCCGCAGTTAAGAAAACTGAAAACAGTTAGAGAAAAGGGGGACATGAACTCACAGTGGATGCGTAACTCTATCAAGCGTCTCTGAAGCAGTAAGCTGTGCAACGACCTACAAGTGCTAATTCTATTAGACGGACGGCCGTGCTTTAGCTTTACAGTTTATGTTTGCGGGAAATAGTTAGACAACTATTTCGTGTTACATTTTGTACATGCTTGATAGTTATTTTCCTTCCCAAGGATGGGGGATTTAATACATGTGCGTAATATTTTCCATCATTAAGTCTCACTTAACCTTCATATATATTCAACTCCAAAATATAAGTATTTACCCAAAATACGTTGTTAAAGTACGCGTTCATAAATATCTCCCGTAATTGTGTAAGTTACGTTTTAACATACGGGTGGTAATATAATTACCGGTGTAACTTATATATTTATGGCGAAAGCGTTCGTAATAATTTGGAGTTGTTATCGTTCGTAAACATTATTTTTACGCTAAAAATAATATTTAGGTGTTTCACAAAATAATCATAAACAGTGTGTGAAAATATATTTATCACGTTAATATTTTGTGAAAATCCCACCTCCGAATATTTAGTAATTCAAGTCATGGCGAAATTTATGTTTTGAAATTATGTCAAAAATGATTCTAACACTTGTAATGTAAACAGGTTTAAGTGTTAGGTTTTTAAGAAAATTTCGCCAGAGTTTCCTCTGTAACTGGAGGTGGCCACGCTTTCAAGCGTATCATTTTCTTTTAACAAATCAACTCAATCAACTTCTTTATTCAATCAAACAATTTCCGGCACATCAAACTAGTCAATAAATATGTAACTCGCATAATCGCATGAACTTGTAGTTTTTCCGAATCTATATTATAAATCCCATTTATATATGTAGATCTTTATATAAAGTACTTTCAATCTTGTAAAAACCTCGTTTTTAGAGAATCTGTCTTTTACAACTTCTAGTTATTTTTCTCAAAAATAGTTATTTTGTCGAAACATGCGTCACACAAGTGTTTACACACTTGTGTGTTCTAAATATCATTCTTAGCATTGTAAGATCCGTTTCTTTAAAAATACATGGTTCTCAAATGTGTGGTCCTTTGAAGATACCACTTGCGGATACGTAGATCCGCTAGTTTTAAACACCCTTTTACCGGTTAAAACACTTTTACACAAGTAAAATATTTCTTTACAAGTTCATGTCTCTAAAATGTGGTAGTGTTTTACTTTTAACCCTTGTATCTTTCAAAAACAAGCTTATGTGGTGATACGTGATTTAACAAAGTCGGGTTAGACGAAGATTCGAGCTACCACATTATAGATCGGGTCTAGATAAACACAAATTTCAAGTCCTACGACTTTTACACAAGACATGTGCTATTAACCTCCATTTTTATAGTTTTAGTAAGCTTTAAAGATTCAAAATGCGTGTTTACGATATTTCACCGATAAAATTCCTTTTAACCACTTTAAACAAGCTTAAATATGAGCTTTACGTGATATACCTCTAGCTCGGGGCTAGGGAAGAATCTCGACGAAAACGGGGTGGATAAAAGCCAACGGTTGAGGTCCTTCGCGTTCCGAGTGCACAAGAGCTCCTAATACGTGATCTTGGATGTGTGTATGATGTTGGAATGATGAGTGTAAGGGCCGAAAGTATGATGGTGGTGAGGGTGATGTTCGGCCGAGAGTTAGGAGACAAGAGAGAGGTGAGTTTGATGAAGTATGGTGGTGATTATCTTATGTCTAATGGTGTTATTTATAGATAAGTTCTAGTCCCTTATATCCTTTGGGTTTTATGTCCTAAAGATATTAGACACCCACCATTAAAATAATTAAACTAGTACTTGGTGTGTTTCCCCTAGTTAGGGGTCGGTTATGGGATGGGGGTTGGGTTAGTTCGATTGTAAGTAGTGATTAGGGAGGTTAGTTTAGTTAATTAAGTTAACTAAGTATCTAACTTAGTTAGTGGTGTGTTACATGTTATGGCGGGTGTTAGGGTAATCAGGGACCCTAACTGGCTCAGAAAAAAATAAAATAGTGAAAAACTAATATTTTCATGTTCCGGGTAAAGTCCGGGTGTCCGGTTGGATAGTAATCCGTTAAAGTGTTACAAAAGACTTTAAAGTGTCGTTATTGCATTTTAGTGACACATTTTGTTTTCCCGACACTTTAGAAAGTGTCTAGTAATATTTTCTCATGTACTGGCACTTTACTAGTCAGCTAGAAGCTGGTTTTTTTTTTTTATTAAAGTGCTGTGTTTGGTACTCAAAGTACGTTTTAGGCACATCCGTATCAGTGTATCTTATCCCTAGAGACGCGGTAACACAACCCTTATATCCTACACTCACTACCAGTGTAGCCAAAATATATGAGGCTCTTAACAGGCCTTAGAGGCAGTATTTGCCTGATGCTGGTTATATCAGCATGTTCACTGTGTATCCGTTTAGTGCTACTGTGCTTTTTGTGCATCATGTTTGTCACTAGGGTTCAGTATGTAGATAGTGTAGTGACAGCAAATAAAGTGTGATGCAAGTAAGTGCATGTATCAGTATGCAGGTAGCAGTTTTTCAGCTAGTTTCAATCAAGCACAGTAATTAAGCAGTAATCAATCATTAATTAAGTTGTACGGATACCTGGTTTTGTGCGGGTTGTCACATAAAATTCATGTTTATTTTAAATTATTGGCTTCGCGAATTTTGGGATTAAATCTCTAACTCTTTGGTTGAAGTCTAGTGTTTTCCACGAAAACACCTAGTTTGCTAACAACCATTGGCTCTGATACCAACTTCTGTCACACCCAAAAACGTCGCAGCGGAAATACAAATGCGGCAGTGACGGAGGTTGGTACCCATAAATATCTTTAGTGGACGATTCATTGTTTATTTTGGACATATACTTATTAGAAGCATGACTTTAGAGTTTAAAGTTCGGATACAGTCCATAGTTACAACTTAGTTGTCTTAATTCTTATGGATTCAATTACACACGGTCCCATTTTAGTTTTTAAAGATGTCCAAAACAATTTTAAACACAACAAGCATCACTACCACAAGATATGCCAAAATCCCGAAGCCAAACTCATGTACCTGAAGAACACGTAAAAATCAAGTGTCAACACAAAGGAAGGTGAGTTCACGTATAATTTTTGTAACGATTTATTTAAGGAAAACTTCCTTATTTCAACCCTTAACGGTTTTGAAAACATTTTCATATGTTTAAGAAAGACATTTATTCTTTAAAAAATGTCATTGTAATTGTTAGGGGTCATTTTCTTAACATATGTATCCTGACCAATATCCTGCCTTTGTTTGTTTATTTGTGATCAGGATGCTGGAAGAGGATATTGCTAACATCTTGGGCGATATCCTGAGGCTTATTGAATTAACCACGTGCAGGTTAAGGGTTGAGACTTGCTAACGGTCAAGAGGACTTCTTCTCCACAAGACTCGGACGAATTTGTTGAGAAAGAGACGTTGAGCCCGAAAGACCAGGTCTACAACGTTCCAAGAAGGAATATTCGGTGGATCCCGCGAGTTTAGGGTAGTTAGTTATTTTATCTTTACTATAAATAGATGAGGTCGGATCAGCTTAGAACACAACAATTCACACTTACACTCTCGAACACTTACACTCTCTAGCTAAATTGCAAACACCACACTTGTATTTCATATTTATTGTAACACTTAGTCGATCCGTACCACATCCCGCACTGTATCCTGATTTTTGAAGCAATTGAAGAACAAGGCAGCTGCGATTGTCAGCTCCCGAGGTTTTATGCCGGCGATCTAGATTGATCAAGGGCTTTCCTCGTACATCTCGTGTCGTTTACTTTATTTTTGCTCATTGTTTGATCATAGATACAGCTCAATATCCTGAGCCGTATCCTGAGTACTGTTTTTCCAAATAACTTAACAAGTATATTTCCAACACACTTTCTAGCACACTACCTCACTTAACTAATTTGATCACTTAATTACTTCGGTAATTTTTTACCAAAACAATTTGGCGCCCACCGTGGGGCAAGTGGTGCTCTCTTTACTAAAATTTTTTGTCAAATCGCTAATCGGTTTTCTATTTTCAAAACTTTTTGCCACATTGTCCATAATGGCCTCAAGATCAAACATGAGTTCCTCTACTGTGTCTGCTATGACTTCTGCTACTACCGGTTCGGTGCTTCCACCACCTCCTCCAAGGATACCAGCCTCTACACAATCTCAAGATGTTATCCCAACTCGGAGTGTCCAGGGATCTGCTCCCGTTTTAGCTTCTAATGATGAAATTTTAACCTTATTTGGAAGTGTGCAGGAACAAATGAGGCAGCAACAGGAAACAAACCAAATGCTTTTGTGGGAGATACAACTCCTGAAGGCTGGCTCGAGCAGATCTGCGGAGGACAATGTCACTCCGTTACACCCCAGAGCGTTGAACTTTAGCTCAGCTGTGTATACCGAGGATAATAGGGGGAATATCGTGCCCAGTCTTCCTCAGAATCATACTCCTGAAATACCCTCCTCGATTAGGATGTCAACCATGAGGAGCTCAGGATATGCTTCAGGATATGGGCAAAATCCTCCAACGGGTAACGTGTCGAATAATAACAATACTCATGCTACTAACAGTGGTGGATCTTTGCAGGATGCAGGTGTAACATCAGCACTTACCAGGGAACTTCAGAAGTTGAAAGACATGATATCTAGTGTACCTGGGGTGGTCCAGCCGATCCCCGAAGTATCTCAAGATAGCCACAAGATATCTCGTTTTGCATATCCTATCTGTGATGCTGAGATCCCGAAGAGATTCCAAACCCCCAACATGAAGCTTTATGATGGGACTACGGATCCTGAGGAGCATATTGCCCAGTATAGGGAAAGAATGGAGATTAACCCTATCCCTCCGGAGCTCAAGGAAGCGTGCTTGTGCAAGGGATTTGGTTCTACTCTAACAGGATCAGCCTTAAAATGGCTGTTAAACGTTCCTCCTCATTCAATTACTTCATTTGCTCATTTGGTTAATTTATTTAACAGTCAATTTTCTTGTAGTCGGAGTTTTGAGAAACTAACCAGTGATCTTTACAGGATAACCCAAGGGCCTCAGGAATCCTTGAGGGATTATGTGAACAAATTTAGTCGAGAATCCTTGGATATCCCACATCTTGATGTTGCAACAGCTGTGCAAGCTTTTAAGATGGGATTACAAAAGGATTCTCAGTTTTATCAGGATCTTGTAATGAATCCCTGCAGGAATCTCGATGAAGCTCGTAACAGGGCCTTGAGATATATCCGTCTGGAAGATGACAAGAAGATGCAAGAAAGGATGAACTCATCCAACACTTATGAATCGACTAATAGGAAGTCGGAATCCTCATTTAAGTCATATCGGCCTAAGCCATATGGTAGAAATGAAAACAAGAGAGTGAATGCTGTCGAAGATGAGGATCTTGAAGAGTATCCTGAATTGTCTGAATATTGCTTTTCTTTTAATATTCCTGAATTGATGTATGCTATGCAGGGTCTAGGAGACAAGGCTAGATGGCCTCGAAAGAATCAACAAAAGGCTGACTGGAAAGATAAGTCGAAATGGTGTGCTTTCCACGAAGATTTCGGACATATGACTGAGGATTGCATTGCTTTAAGGAAAGAAATAAGCTATCTTCTGAGCAAGGGATATCTGAAAGATCTCTTAGGAAAAAAGAAGAATAAGGGTCAGGATACTAAGAAGGATCCTGAACGAGCAGCATCACCTCCCGCGGATGCCAAGATAATCAACTTCATTTCGGGGGGATCCGACATTTGTGGAACTTCGTATTCGGCAGCAAAGAGACATGCAAAGGAAGCCAAAGCCGAAAGGGGAGACAAACCTGTCAGGATGACTACACTCACAACTGACAAAGTGATCACATTTGATGCTGATGACAGGGATACTGTCCAGGATCCTCACCATGATGCTCTGGTAATAACGTTATATGTGGCTAACCATTTTGTACGCAGGATATTGGTTGATAATGGCAGCTCCGTCAACATAATCCAACTAGAGACACTTAAAAGAATGAATGTATCTCCAATGGATATCACTTCGAAGTCCACCGTGCTTGTTGGGTTCAGCGGAGAGGCCAGAAACACAGTGGGAGAGATAAAGTTGCCGGTGTACGTTGAAGGAGTCAACTCGATACAACGTTTCTGTGTGATGGACTCTCTATCCTGCTATAACATTATACTGGGAAGACCGTGGATTCACGATATGAAGGCCGTGCCATCAACATATCACCAATGCATCAAGATACCTACCCCTTGGGGAGTTGTTAAAGTTGATAGCGATCAGCAGGAGGCGAAAGAATGCTAATCATCCTCGATGAAATCCTCAGCCAAAACTAGTGCAGCATAGCAATTAAAGACGCGGGCCCAGGATATCGTGGAGGATCCGGAGCAGGATGTGAAGAAAGTTATCCTGGACCAGGATAACCCCGATATCTCGGTGCTCGTAGGGACCAATATCCCTCAGGATATTGAAGAACAATTAATTAACTTTTTGAAATGCAGGATGTCTACGTTTGCATGGAAGCATGAGGATATGACAGGCATATCCAAAGATATTATCACTCACAAGCTTGGAATTGATAAATCATTCAAGCCTGTGCAACAAAAAAGAAGGAAGTTTGCTCCTGAGCGGAACGCGATTATCCAGGAGGAAGTTGAAAGATTATTAAAGTCCAGAATGATCAGAGAGGTTAAGTTCCCAAGGTGGTTAGCAAACGTGGTTGTAGTACAGAAGAAGAATGGGAAATGGAGAGTTTGTGTAGACTACACAGACTTGAACAAAGCCTGTCCTAAAGACCCCTTTCCTCTTCCCCATATTGATGCAATGGTAGATGCCACTGCCGGGCATGAAATGCTGACCTTCATGGATGCATCCTCAGGATTTCAACAGATCCAAATGGAGCCTTCTGACCAGGAGGATACCGCCTTCATGACGCCAACAGGTATTTATTGTTATACAGCTATGCCTTTTGGTTTGAAAAATGCAGGTGCAACATACCAAAGATTGGTGAACATGATGTTCAAAGACAAACTGGGGGACACCATGGAGGTATATATCGATGACATGGTGGTGAAATCTAAAAAGTCTGAGGATCACCTCCAAGATATCAAAGGAGCATTTGATATCCTGGATCACTACAACATGAAGCTAAATCCTGCTAAATGCCATTTCGGAGTGGGGGCAGGGAAGTTTCTTGGATATATGGTGACAAAAAGGGGGATAGAAGCAAGCCCAGAGCAGATCAAAGCTATCCTAGACATAAAATCACCCTCAAATATGAAGGACGTACAAAGATTAACAGGCCGGGTAGCAGCTCTAAACAGATTTATCTCAAGATCCTCAGAAAAATGCAAAGACTTCTATGATATCCTAAAGAAGAACAAAAGATTCGAATGGGGGGAAAAGCATGAAGCAGCCCTGCAGGATTTCAAACGGTATCTTTCAACCGCACCTCTATTGATGAAGCCCGAAAATGGTGAACCACTATCCCTGTACCTTGCTGTGTCAGGGAATGCTGTAAGTGCCGTTCTTATAAAAGACCATGAAGGTCAGCAGTATCCTGTTTATTATGTTAGTAAAAGTTTGTTAGATGCTGAAACTAGGTATGCTCATTTAGAAAAATTGATATTAGCTCTAGTCATGGCATCAACAAAGCTTAGACATTATTTCGAGACACATAGGATACATGTTAAAACGAATTATCCTGTCAAAAATGTGCTTAGGAAACCAGAGATGTCAGGCAGGATGGCCAAGTGGTCAGTAAAGTTGAGTGCTTATGATTTAGTATATGAACCTAGAAGTGCCATAAAATCTCAGGCTTTAGCTGACTTTGTGGCTGACTTTAGTAGTGACATTCAGGACGAGGTAGACCTAGAAGTTCAACAGTTAGGAGAATCCTCAGGATCCTGGACATTATATACTGACGGTGCATCTAATGTAAGAGGAGTAGGATTAGGAATACTACTAAAATCGCCACAGGGGGACATATTACCCCAGGCTATTAGGTGTGAATTTCCTGCTACTAATAATGAAGCAGAGTATGAGGCTTTAATTGCAGGATTAGAATTGGCTAAGAGCATGAGTATCAAAAATTTGCAAGTGTATGTTGACTCTTTGTTAATTACTAACCATTTTAATGGATCCTATGCAGTTAAGGGTGAGAAATTAATCGAATATCTCGATATTCTCAAACGATTAGCAGGATATTTCGATGTTTTTATACTTGAACAGGTACCAAGGGAGGATAATGCTGAAGCGGATGCCCTAGCAAATTTGGGATCATCGATCAGGATACCTGAAGGGACGCAAATACCAATATTACATGTCTTATATCCTGCAACGAATCCTCAGGATAAAGAAGTGACTAGTATACAGAATCCTGGAGCAGAATATCCTGAGGAGGATCCTGAATCCTGGACGGCTCCAATCATGAGATATCTCAAAGAAGGACACATCCCTGGAAATGAAAATCCTAAGGCATTTAGGATGAAGGTATCACGGTTCACTATTATAAATAATATTTTATACAAGAAATCTCTCGCAGGACCGTATTTGAGATGCTTGGAGGATCTTGAAGCCAAAGAAGTACTTCAGGATATACATGAAGGGGATTGTGGTAACCATGCTGGGGGCAGGTCGTTATTCTCAAAAGTATTAAGAACAGGATATTATTGGCCAACAATGAGGAAGGATGCAGCAGAATATGCTCGAAGATGTGACGCATGTCAAAGACATAGTAACATACTGCATCAACCGGCTGAACCATTATATCCTATTGTTTCCCCTTGGCCATTTATGAAGTGGGGTATGGATATAGTGGGAAAGCTACCAAAAGCTCCGGGAGGAAAAGTCTTTATGCTAGCAATGACGGATTATTTCTCTAAATGGGTTGAAGCAGAAGCATTCGTTCAAGTAAGAGACCAAGAAGTAGTATCCTTCATCAAGAGAAATATCCTGACCAGATTCGGAGTACCAGCCGAGATAATCTGTGACAATGGTTCTCAGTTCATAAGTAAGAGGACTACAGACTTTTGCAAGAGTTGGGGAATCAAAATGATCACATCTACTCCGGTACATCCTCAAGCAAATGGACAAGCAGAATCCTCAAACAAAATAATTGTCAATAACTTAAAGAAAAGGCTTGGAGCCAAAAAAGGAAGATGGGCAGAAGAATTACCCTTTGTTTTATGGGCTGATAGGACAACGGTAAAGAATGCAACAGGTCAAACCCCATTTTCGTTGGTGTTTGGAGCAGAAGCAGTGATTCCAACGGAGATGACAATACGTACTGCAAGATCTATCTTAAGTGATCCTGAGCAGAATCCTGAAGCCTTGAGTCAGGATTTAGATACTATAGATGAAAAGAGAGATGCAGCGAGGCTAAGGATGGCAGCATATCAACAGAGAATATCCAGGGCATATAACAAGAATATTAGAACCAGAAGATTTAAGGTTGGAGATTGGGTGTTAAGAAAGGCTTTCCAAAATACTACTAATCCTGCCGATGGCAAGTTAGCTCCAAAATGGGAAGGACCATATGAAGTTGAATCAGAAGCAGGGAAAGGAGCATATAGACTCAAGAATATGGAGGGGGATATGCTACCGAGATCCTGGAATGCTATACACCTTAAGCTCTATTTCAAGTGAGTTAGAATTTAATTTCTAACTCAGGATGGTATGAATTCTACTTCTTTTAAACATGTTTGGTTTAATTTGTTCTTTGTAACCTGATACTGACTTAAGCATCGGAGGGGTGTTAGCCAAGCTAACACCCACCTTAGTTTACATTTGTTTTGCAAGATATGTTTCAGGATATAGCTCCAGGATATGCACTCAGGATAACTCAGAAGATTAGAGGATTGGCCCCCTCTCTCACGATTAAGGGATACTGATCCCTTCACAGGTTTAAAGGTATTCACCTTTCTTCCGAATTGGGTTTAAACACCCCGCCTGGAGCGCAAGTTATTCAGGGATAGTTCAAGGTGGCGGGACCAGTCCATGTAAAAGTGGCTGACAATTTCGTTACCATTGGCTATATCCTGAATCCTAACGGTATATGAGGATTGATCACCCTCTCTCACGAAAGGGTATTTTCATACTCTCTAAGGTTTAAAGGTTTTCACCTTTCTAAGTCTTGGAGTTTATACACTCCCGCCTGTAGCGCATGAAAAATTGGGATTTTCCCCAGGATACAAAGGATTTATCTCCAGTACATCCTTGGGTTATACCCTCGGGACGTGAAAAATTGCTTATGCCATGAAAACTGACATTAAGTAGATTTCTAAGATCCTTGAAGACATTGTACACAGGGGACATCCCTGCCAAGATGGTGGTGTAAAGCTAAAAGAATGAAGTTTGTGACTAATGCACTAAGTACCTTGCACTGGGGACATCGTCATTGGAAGAGTTGCAAAGGGATTGAAGTTCGGTAATAGGTTTATATCCTATGTCTGGTATGATCTTTCCTTTGTAAGCCTCATTTAAGTTTTTGGTAACATTATGTTAAGTATCCTGGCATATATCCTCAAACCCCTTTTAAGGATATTTGATTAGGATGTTTGAAACTAGTATTGGCTTGGAACTTTGATCATCATCAAAACTTGGTTTTGAAGAGATAAACTATTTTTTACTTTCTAAAGAAATTTTTATAAAGTTAAAGGAACGTCTGGAGGATCTATAAAAGGCTTCTGCAGTATGTTTTTAAGCATACTGGTCAGGATATTTTGTAAAATAACAGTATGAAATTTTTACAAAGCCAAGACTTACACTAAACAATGCAAGGTAACAAAAAATAAGTCAAAAGATGAAATTATTCTTAAAGCGATCAATACTGGTTGATAACCGAAGGTTTCATCCTGAAACCCAGGACCCATCCGCCTTCGGTTATCAAATTGTTTAGAGATGGAAATGAAAATTGTTCATAAAGACATAAAAATTGTTCGAATGAAAATAAGCTCTAGGGGGTAGTGCCTTCTTGCTCCATAGCGGTTTCAGCAACATCCATTTTGGGATCCGCCTCAGCATCCTTGTCAGCATCGATTGCCTTTTCAACTGCTTTAGAAGGTTCATCGACAGTTGATTTGGAAGAGGTACCGCCAAGATTCTTCAGCTTGGTCTCCCAAGCACCAACGTCCCAAGAAGGGCATTCGAAGCCTAATGTTTTGGCTTCGTGAGCCATCTTCAACCTAGCCTGGAGAAGAGAAATGACGACGGAACTTTTGAGGCTTTCTCGGTAACTGACCATATCCCGTTCGTACTGCACATGGGCAGCTTCCAGATCGGCTTGGGCTTGAAGAGTAGCTTTGTTAAGAGCAACTTGGTGTTCCTGGGTCATAGCTTTGTATTTCTCCTCGTAATAACGAGACTTGGCGGCCGCGATCATACCTTGGTCAGAAATTGTGATTTCTGCTTCCTTTAGCTTAGATTCAAGTGTTTTGTTAAGCTTGCAGGATTCTTGATATAAGTGAACCAAACGCTCAAGACCCTACAAAGGTAAAAGGACAGGGATCAACATTATTATTAAGTCTTTGAAAATAGTCTAAATTGCAGGATATGATATAAAGATACTAACCTGGTTGAGAAAAGAAGTCATAAAACCGCTGGCTTCGATGAATCCATGCTTTTCATAAGGAAATGTGTCAGAAACGACAGGGGAATCGGGTTCTTTCCTTTTTCGAGAACTTGAACTCCGAGGTTTGGTAGCCGGTGAAGGTTTAGGAATGATGATGGCTTTGGAGCTGCTGGGTTTGGATGTAGCAGTGGTCTTGGAGCCAGGTTCTTTCTTGACCTGGATCTGGTCAGAATAGCTATCCAGTTCGTCAAGATCAAAGACTTCAGGGATCTTAGCTGGTGCTGCGTAAAGGGAAAAGTTTTACTCTTTATCATTAAATTGTTTTGACTAATTATTTTGAAAGGAATTCTTACCAGACATCTCGGATGACGAGTACTGACTTGAACTCGGAACGTGTGTGGTAAAAGTCCTGTCTATTGCAGGTAACCGGTAAACGGTATTGATTCTCTCTTCTGACTCAGCGGTAGGAGGAGCAACTTCCTTAAAGTTCACTGCATAAAGGTCAAAAAGAAGAATATTAATAGGGGATAACAATTAAATCGTCTATAAGGATATTTATGATCCTACCGGTGGTTAACCACTCCACCGGAAGGTTGGCACCCTCAGCAATGGAATCTCGTTTGACAAAGAAGAATTTACGTTGCCATCCGTCTTCGTTTTTGGTGGCTTTGAGAATCAGGGGTTTGCTGGAGGTTGAAAAAAGCAAGAACCGGCTAGAGCCGTGGGATCGGAGGCGATAAGCAATAGGTAGATCCTCGATGCAGAGGTCAGAACAATGGAGGTTTTTGATTTGGTTGAGTACAATTAGTACTCTCCAAACCATGGGCATGGTTTGAGCAAAAGAGATGCCAGTAATACGAAAGAATTGCATCATGAATTCAGGAAAAGGGTATCGAAGACCTAGTGAAAAAGGATATGCTGGAAAACAGATCCATTCGGTAGAAGAAACATCCGATCGGATTGACTGATCAAATGGCCTAAAGACTGTGCTGTCAGGGAAAGCGCCGGAGGCACTTAAAGCTGCAATATCTGCGTTGTCAAAAGCGCAGATCTCCTTCTCGGGATTTTTGAGAAGATTCTGCTGGGTGAAGGTCTCGGCGGCCATTGCTAGAAAGATGAAGTAAATTGACAGGAAGAAAGTCAAAAATGGAGAATTACCTGAAGGGTCTGTTGAAGATATCTGCTTTTCAAACAAGAAAAGAGAAGATATAGGGGCATTGTGGATCTCCATGGAGTAAAAAACGCGTTGGAAGTTATGATGTGATCTTGTCCGTCGCTTCATTTTAAATACCTTGAGTTGTGGGATAAGGTTTTTGAAATATATCCGTTGGATTGGTATCCCAACCGATATATTTGGGGACAATTGTTAGGGGTCATTTTCTTAACATATGTATCCTGACCAATATCCTGCCTTTGTTTGTTTATTTGTGATCAGGATGCTGGAAGAGGATATTGCTAACATCTTGGGCGATATCCTGAGGCTTATTGAATTAACCACGTGCAGGTTAAGGGTTGAGACTTGCTAACGGTCAAGAGGACTTCTTCTCCACAAGACTCGGACGAATTTGTTGAGAAAGAGACGTTGAGCCCGAAAGACCAGGTCTACAACGTTCCAAGAAGGAATATTCGGTGGATCCCGCGAGTTTAGGGTAGTTAGTTATTTTATATTTACTATAAATAGATGAGGTCGGATCAGCTTAGAACACAACAATTCACACTTACACTCTCGAACACTTACACTCTCTAGCTAAATTGCAAACACCACACTTGTATTTCATATTTATTGTAACACTTAGTCGATCCGTACCACATCCCGCACTGTATCCTGATTTTTGAAGCAATTGAAGAACAAGGCAGCTGCGATTGTCAGCTCCCGAGGTTTTATGCCGGCGATCTAGATTGATCAAGGGCTTTCCTCGTACATCTCGTGTCGTTTACTTTATTTTTGCTCATTGTTTGATCATAGATACAGCTCAATATCCTGAGCCGTATCCTGAGTACTTTTTTTCCAAATAACTTAACAAGTATATTTCCAACACACTTTCTAGCACACTACCTCACTTAACTAATTTGATCACTTAATTACTTCGGTAATTTTTTACCAAAACAATTTGGCGCCCACCGTGGGGCAAGTGGTGCTCTCTTTACTAAAATTTTTTGTCAAATCGCTAATCGGTTTTCTATTTTCAAAACTTTTTGCCACATTGTCCATAATGGCCTCAAGATCAAACATGAGTTCCTCTACTGTGTCTGCTATGACTTCTGCTACTACCGGTTCGGTGCTTCCACCACCTCCTCCAAGGATGCCAGCCTCTACACAATCTCAAGATGTTATCCCAACTCGGAGTGTCCAGGGATCTGCTCCCGTTTTAGCTTCTAATGATGAAATTTTAACCTTATTTGGAAGTGTGCAGGAACAAATGAGGCAGCAACAGGAAACAAACCAAATGCTTTTGTGGGAGATACAACTTCTGAAGGCTGGCTCGAGCAGATCTGCGGAGGACAATGTCACTCCGTTACACCCCAGAGCGTTGAACTTTAGCTCAGCTGTGTATACCGAGGATAATAGGGGGAATATCGTGCCCAGTCTTCCTCAGAATCATACTCCTGAAATACCCTCCTCGATTAGGATGTCAACCATGAGGAGCTCAGGATATGCTTCAGGATATGGGCAAAATCCTCCAACGGGTAACGTGTCGAATAATAACAATACTCATGCTACTAACAGTGGTGGATCTTTGTAGGATGCAGGTGTAACATCAGCACTTACCAGGGAACTTCAGAAGTTGAAAGACATGATATCTAGTGTACCTGGGGTGGTCCAGCCGATCCCCGAAGTATCTCAAGATAGCCACAAGATATCTCGTTTTGCATATCCTATCTGTGATGCTGAGATCCCGAAGAGATTCCAAACCCCCAACATGAAGCTTTATGATGGGACTACGGATCCTGAGGAGCATATTGCCCAGTATAGGGAAAGAATGGAGATTAACCCTATCCCTCCGGAGCTCAAGGAAGCGTGCTTGTGCAAGGGATTTGGTTCTACTCTAACAGGATCAGCCTTAAAATGGCTGTTAAACGTTCCTCCTCATTCAATTACTTCATTTGCTCATTTGGTTAATTTATTTAACAGTCAATTTTCTTGTAGTCGGAGTTTTGAGAAACTAACCAGTGATCTTTACAGGATAACCCAAGGGCCTCAGGAATCCTTGAGGGATTATGTGAACAAATTTAGTCGAGAATCCTTGGATATCCCACATCTTGATGTTGCAACAGCTGTGCAAGCTTTTAAGATGGGATTACAAAAGGATTCTCAGTTTTATCAGGATCTTGTAATGAATCCCTGCAGGAATCTCGATGAAGCTCGTAACAGGGCCTTGAGATATATCCGTCTGGAAGATGACAAGAAGATGCAAGAAAGGATGAACTCATCCAACACTTATGAATCGACTAATAGGAAGTCGGAATCCTCATTTAAGTCATATCGGCCTAAGCCATATGGTAGAAATGAAAACAAGAGAGTGAATGCTGTCGAAGATGAGGATCTTGAAGAGTATCCTGAATTGTCTGAATATTGCTTTTCTGTTAATATTCCTGAATTGATGTATGCTATGCAGGGTCTAGGAGACAAGGCTAGATGGCCTCGAAAGAATCAACAAAAGGCTGACTGGAAAGATAAGTCGAAATGGTGTGCTTTCCACGAAGATTTCGGACATATGACTGAGGATTGCATTGCTTTAAGGAAAGAAATAAGCTATCTTCTGAGCAAGGGATATCTGAAAGATCTCTTAGGAAAAAAGAAGAATAAGGGTCAGGATACTAAGAAGGATCCTGAACGAGCAGCATCACCTCCCGCGGATGCCAAGATAATCAACTTCATTTCGGGGGGATCCGACATTTGTGGAACTTCGTATTCGGCAGCAAAGAGACATGCAAAGGAAGCCAAAGCCGAAAGGGGAGACAAACCTGTCAGGATGACTACACTCACAACTGACAAAGTGATCACATTTGATGCTGATGACAGGGATACTGTCCAGGATCCTCACCATGATGCTCTGGTAATAACGTTATATGTGGCTAACCATTTTGTACGCAGGATATTGGTTGATAATGGCAGCTCCGTCAACATAATCCAACTAGAGACACTTAAAAGAATGAATGTATCTCCAATGGATATCACTTCGAAGTCCACCGTGCTTGTTGGGTTCAGCGGAGAGGCCAGAAACACAGTGGGAGAGATAAAGTTGCCGGTGTACGTTGAAGGAGTCAACTCGATACAACGTTTCTGTGTGATGGACTCTCTATCCTGCTATAACATTATACTGGGAAGACCGTGGATTCACGATATGAAGGCCGTGCCATCAACATATCACCAATGCATCAAGATACCTACCCCTTGGGGAGTTGTTAAAGTTGATAGCGATCAGCAGGAGGCGAAAGAATGCTAATCATCCTCGATGAAATCCTCAGCCAAAACTAGTGCAGCATAGCAATTAAAGACGCGGGCCCAGGATATCGTGGAGGATCCGGAGCAGGATGTGAAAAAAGTTATCCTGGACCAGGATAACCCCGATATCTCGGTGCTCGTAGGGACCAATATCCCTCAGGATATTGAAGAACAATTAATTAACTTTTTGAAATGCAGGATGTCTACGTTTGCATGGAAGCATGAGGATATGACAGGCATATCCAAAGATATTATCACTCACAAGCTTGGAATTGATAAATCATTCAAGCCTGTGCAACAAAAAAGAAGGAAGTTTGCTCCTGAGCGGAACGCGATTATCCAGGAGGAAGTTGAAAGATTATTAAAGTCCAGAATGATCAGAGAGGTTAAGTTCCCAAGGTGGTTAGCAAACGTGGTTGTAGTACAGAAGAAGAATGGGAAATGGAGAGTTTGTGTAGACTACACAGACTTGAACAAAGCCTGTCCTAAAGACCCCTTTCCTCTTCCCCATATTGATGCAATGGTAGATGCCACTGCCGGGCATGAAATGCTGACCTTCATGGATGCATCCTCAGGATTTCAACAGATCCAAATGGAGCCTTCTGACCAGAAGGATACCGCCTTCATGACGCCAACAGGTATTTATTGTTATACAGCTATGCCTTTTGGTTTGAAAAATGCAGGTGCAACATACCAAAGATTGGTGAACATGATGTTCAAAGACAAACTGGGGGACACCATGGAGGTATATATCAATGACATGGTGGTGAAATCTAAAAAGTCTGAGGATCACCTCCAAGATATCAAAGGAGCATTTGATATCCTGGATCACTACAACATGAAGCTAAATCCTGCTAAATGCCATTTCGGAGTGGGGGCAGGGAAGTTTCTTGGATATATGGTGACAAAAAGGGGGATAGAAGCAAGCCCAGAGCAGATCAAAGCTATCCTAGACATAAAATCACCCTCAAATATGAAGGACGTACAAAGATTAACAGGCCGGGTAGCAGCTCTAAACAGATTTATCTCAAGATCCTCAGAAAAATGCAAAGACTTCTATGATATCCTAAAGAAGAACAAAAGATTCGAATGGGGGGAAAAGCATGAAGCAGCCCTGCAGGATTTCAAACGGTATCTTTCAACCGCACCTCTATTGATGAAGCCCGAAAATGGTGAACCACTATCCCTGTACCTTGCTGTGTCAGGGAATGCTGTAAGTGCCGTTCTTATAAAAGACCATGAAGGTCAGCAGTATCCTGTTTATTATGTTAGTAAAAGTTTGTTAGATGCTGAAACTAGGTATGCTCATTTAGAAAAATTGATATTAGCTCTAGTCATGGCATCAACAAAGCTTAGACATTATTTCGAGACACATAGGATACATGTTAAAACGAATTATCCTGTCAAAAATGTGCTTAGGAAACCAGAGATGTCAGGCAGGATGGCCAAGTGGTCAGTAAAGTTGAGTGCTTATGATTTAGTATATGAACCTAGAAGTGCCATAAAATCTCAGGCTTTAGCTGACTTTGTGGCTGACTTTAGTAGTGACATTCAGGACGAGGTAGACCTAGAAGTTCAACAGTTAGGAGAATCCTCAGGATCCTGGACATTATATACTGACGGTGCATCTAATGTAAGAGGAGTAGGATTAGGAATACTACTAAAATCGCCACAGGGGGACATATTACCCCAGGCTATTAGGTGTGAATTTCCTGCTACTAATAATGAAGCAGAGTATGAGGCTTTAATTGCAGGATTAGAATTGGCTAAGAGCATGAGTATCAAAAATTTGCAAGTGTATGTTGACTCTTTGTTAATTACTAACCATTTTAATGGATCCTATGCAGTTAAGGGTGAGAAATTAATCGAATATCTCGATATTCTCAAACGATTAGCAGGATATTTCGATGTTTTTATACTTGAACAGGTACCAAGGGAGGATAATGCTGAAGCGGATGCCCTAGCAAATTTGGGATCATCGATCAGGATACCTGAAGGGACGCAAATACCAATATTACATGTCTTATATCCTGCAACGAATCCTCAGGATAAAGAAGTGACTAGTATACAGAATCCTGGAGCAGAATATCCTGAGGAGGATCCTGAATCCTGGACGGCTCCAATCATGAGATATCTCAAAGAAGGACACATCCCTGGAAATGAAAATCCTAAGGCATTTAGGATGAAGGTATCACGGTTCACTATTATAAATAATATTTTATACAAGAAATCTCTCGCAGGACCGTATTTGAGATGCTTGGAGGATCTTGAAGCCAAAGAAGTACTTCAGGATATACATGAAGGGGATTGTGGTAACCATGCTGGGGGCAGGTCGTTATTCTCAAAAGTATTAAGAACAGGATATTATTGGCCAACAATGAGGAAGGATGCAGCAGAATATGCTCGAAGATGTGACGCATGTCAAAGACATAGTAACATACTGCATCAACCGGCTGAACCATTATATCCTATTGTTTCCCCTTGGCCATTTATGAAGTGGGGTATGGATATAGTGGGAAAGCTACCAAAAGCTCCGGGAGGAAAAGTCTTTATGCTAGCAATGACGGATTATTTCTCTAAATGGGTTGAAGCAGAAGCATTCGTTCAAGTAAGAGACCAAGAAGTAGTATCCTTCATCAAGAGAAATATCCTGACCAGATTCGGAGTACCAGCCGAGATAATCTGTGACAATGGTTCTCAGTTCATAAGTAAGAGGACTACAGACTTTTGCAAGAGTTGGGGAATCAAAATGATCACATCTACTCCGGTACATCCTCAAGCAAATGGACAAGCAGAATCCTCAAACAAAATAATTGTCAATAACTTAAAGAAAAGGCTTGGAGCCAAAAAAGGAAGATGGGCAGAAGAATTACCCTTTGTTTTATGGGCTGATAGGACAACGGTAAAGAATGCAACAGGTCAAACCCCATTTTCGTTGGTGTTTGGAGCAGAAGCAGTGATTCCAACGGAGATGACAATACGTACTGCAAGATCTATCTTAAGTGATCCTGAGCAGAATCCTGAAGCCTTGAGTCAGGATTTAGATACTATAGATGAAAAGAGAGATGCAGCGAGGCTAAGGATGGCAGCATATCAACAGAGAATATCCAGGGCATATAACAAGAATATTAGAACCAGAAGATTTAAGGTTGGAGATTGGGTGTTAAGAAAGGCTTTCCAAAATACTACTAATCCTGCCGATGGCAAGTTAGCTCCAAAATGGGAAGGACCATATGAAGTTGAATCAGAAGCAGGGAAAGGAGCATATAGACTCAAGAATATGGAGGGGGATATGCTACCGAGATCCTGGAATGCTATACACCTTAAGCTCTATTTCAAGTGAGTTAGAATTTAATTTCTAACTCAGGATGGTATGAATTCTACTTCTTTTAAACATGTTTGGTTTAATTTGTTCTTTGTAACCTGATACTGACTTAAGCATCGGAGGGGTGTTAGCCAAGCTAACACCCACCTTAGTTTACATTTGTTTTGCAAGATATGTTTCAGGATATAGCTCCAGGATATGCACTCAGGATAACTCAGAAGATTAGAGGATTGGCCCCCTCTCTCACTATTAAGGGATACTGATCCCTTCACAGGTTTAAAGGTATTCACCTTTCTTCCGAATTGGGTTTAAACACCCCGCCTGGAGCGCAAGTTATTCAGGGATAGTTCAAGGTGGCGGGACCAGTCCATGTAAAAGTGGCTGACAATTTCGTTACCATTGGCTATATCCTGAATCCTAACGGTATATGAGGATTGATCACCCTCTCTCACGAAAGGGTATTTTCATACTCTCTAAGGTTTAAAGGTTTTCACCTTTCTAAGTCTTGGAGTTTATACACTCCCGCCTGTAGCGCATGAAAAATTGGGATTTTCCCCAGGATACAAAGGATTTATCTCCAGTACATCCTTGGGTTATACCCTCGGGACGTGAAAAATTGCTTATGCCATGAAAACTGACATTAAGTAGATTTCTAAGATACTTGAAGACATTGTACACAGGGGACATCCCTGCCAAGATGGTGGTGTAAAGCTAAAAGAATGAAGTTTGTGACTAATGCACTAAGTACCTTGCACTGGGGACATCGTCATTGGAAGAGTTGCAAAGGGATTGAAGTTCGGTAATAGGTTTATATCCTATGTCTGGTATGATCTTTCCTTTGTAAGCCTCATTTAAGTTTTTGGTAACATTATGTTAAGTATCTTGGCATATATCCTCAAACCCCTTTTAAGGATATTTGATTAGGATGTTTGAAACTAGTATTGGCTTGGAACTTTGATCATCATCAAAACTTGGTTTTGAAGAGATAAACTATTTTTTACTTTCTAAAGAAATTTTTATAAAGTTAAAGGAACGTCTGGAGGATCTATAAAAGGCTTCTGCAGTATGTTTTTAAGCATACTGGTCAGGATATTTTGTAAAATAACAGTATGAAATTTTTACAAAGCCAAGACTTACACTAAACAATGCAAGGTAACAAAAAATAAGTCAAAAGATGAAATTATTCTTAAAGCGATCAATACTGGTTGATAACCGAAGGTTTCATCCTGAAACCCAGGAACCATCCGCCTTCGGTTATCAAATTGTTTAGAGATGGAAATGAAAATTGTTCATAAAGACATAAAAATTGTTCGAATGAAAATAAGCTCTAGGGGGTAGTGCCTTCTTGCTCCATAGCGGTTTCAGCAACATCCATTTTGGGATCCGCCTCAGCATCCTTGTCAGCATCGATTGCCTTTTCAACTGCTTTAGAAGGTTCATCGACAGTTGATTTGGAAGAGGTACCGCCAAGATTCTTCAGCTTGGTCTCCCAAGCACCAACGTCCCAAGAAGGGCATTCGAAGCCTAATGTTTTGGCTTCGTGAGCCATCTTCAACCTAGCCTGGAGAAGAGAAATGACGACGGAACTTTTGAGGCTTTCTCGGTAACTGACCATATCCCGTTCGTACTGCACATGGGCAGCTTCCAGATCGGCTTAGGCTTGAAGAGTAGCTTTGTTAAGAGCAACTTGGTGTTCCTTGGTCATAGCTTTGTATTTCTCCTCGTAATAACGAGACTTGGCGGCCGCGATCATACCTTGGTCAGAAATTGTGATTTCTGCTTCCTTTAGCTTAGATTCAAGTGTTTTGTTAAGCTTGCAGGATTCTTGATATAAGTGAACCAAACGCTCAAGACCCTACAAAGGTAAAAGGACAGGGATCAACATTATTATTAAGTCTTTGAAAATAGTCTAAATTGCAGGATATGATATAAAGATACTAACCTGGTTGAGAAAAGAAGTCATAAAACCGCTGGCTTCGATGAATCCATGCTTTTCATAAGGAAATGTGTCAGAAACGACAGGGGAATCGGGTTCTTTCCTTTTTCGAGAACTTGAACTCCGAGGTTTGGTAGCCGGTGAAGGTTTAGGAATGATGATGGCTTTGGAGCTGCTGGGTTTGGATGTAGCAGTGGTCTTGGAGCCAGGTTCTTTCTTGACCTGGATCTGGTCAGAATAGCTATCCAGTTCGTCAAGATCAAAGACTTCAGGGATCTTAGCTGGTGCTGCGTAAAGGGAAAAGTTTTACTCTTTATCATTAAATTGTTTTGACTAATTATTTTGAAAGGAATTCTTACCAGACATCTCGGATGACGAGTACTGACTTGAACTCGGAACGTGTGTGGTAAAAGTCCTGTCTATTGCAGGTAACCGGTAAACGGTATTGATTCTCTCTTCTGACTCAGCGGTAGGAGGAGCAACTTCCTTAAAGTTCACTGCATAAAGGTCAAAAAGAAGAATATTAATAGGGGATAACAATTAAATCGTCTATAAGGATATTTATGATCCTACCGGTGGTTAACCACTCCACCGGAAGGTTGGCACCCTCAGCAATGGAATCTCGTTTGACAAAGAAGAATTTACGTTGCCATCCGTCTTCGTTTTTGGTGGCTTTGAGAATCAGGGGTTTGCTGGAGGTTGAAAAAAGCAAGAACCGGCTAGAGCCGTGGGATCGGAGGCGATAAGCAATAGGTAGATCCTCGATGCAGAGGTCAGAACAATGGAGGTTTTTGATTTGGTTGAGTACAATTAGTACTCTCCAAACCATGGGCATGGTTTGAGCAAAAGAGATGCCAGTAATACGAAAGAATTGCATCATGAATTCAGGAAAAGGGTATCGAAGACCTAGTGAAAAAGGATATGCTGGAAAACAGATCCATTCGGTAGAAGAAACATCCGATCGGATTGACTGATCAAATGGCCTAAAGACTGTGCTGTCAGGGAAAGCGCCGGAGGCACTTAAAGCTGCAATATCTGCGTTGTCAAAAGCGCAGATCTCCTTCTCGGGATTTTTGAGAAGATTCTGCTGGGTGAAGGTCTCGGCGGCCATTGCTAGAAAGATGAAGTAAATTGACAGGAAGAAAGTCAAAAATGGAGAATTACCTGAAGGGTCTGTTGAAGATATCTGCTTTTCAAACAAGAAAAGAGAAGATATAGGGGCATTGTGGATCTCCATGGAGTAAAAAACGCGTTGGAAGTTATGATGTGATCTTGTCCGTCGCTTCATTTTAAATACCTTGAGTTGTGGGATAAGGTTTTTGAAATATATCCGTTGGATTGGTATCCCAACCGATATATTTGGGGACAATTGTTAGGGGTCATTTTCTTAACATATGTATCCTGACCAATATCCTGCCTTTGTTTGTTTATTTGTGATCAGGATGCTGGAAGAGGATATTGCTAACATCTTGGGCGATATCCTGAGGCTTATTGAATTAACCACGTACAGGTTAAGGGTTGAGACTTGCTAACGGTCAAGAGGACTTCTTCTCCACAAGACTCGGACGAATTTGTTGAGAAAGAGACGTTGAGCCCAAAAGACCAGGTCTACAACGTTCCAAGAAGGAATATTCGGTGGATCCCGCGAGTTTAGGGTAGTTAGTTATTTTATCTTTACTATAAATAGATGAGGTCGGATCAGCTTAGAACACAACAATTCACACTTACACTCTCGAACACTTACACTCTCTAGCTAAATTGCAAACACCACACTTGTATTTCATATTTATTGTAACACTTAGTCGATCCGTACCACATCCCGCACTGTATCCTGATTTTTGAAGCAATTGAAGAACAAGGCAGCTGCGATTGTCAGCTCCCGAGGTTTTATGCCGGTGATCTAGATTGATCAAGGGCTTTCCTCGTACATCTCGTGTCGTTTACTTTATTTTTGCTCATTGTTTGATCATAGATACAGCTCAATATCCTGAGCCGTATCCTGAGTACTGTTTTTCCAAATAACTTAACAAGTATATTTCCAACACACTTTCTAGCACACTACCTCACTTAACTAATTTGATCACTTAATTACTTCGGTAATTTTTTACCAAAACAATTTGGCGCCCACCGTGGGGCAAGTGGTGCTCTCTTTACTAAAAATTTTTGTCAAATCGCTAATCGGTTTTCTATTTTCAAAACTTTTTGCCACATTGTCCATAATGGCCTCAAGATCAAACATGAGTTCCTCTACTGTGTCTGCTATGACTTCTGCTACAACCGGTTCGGTGCTTCCACCACCTCCTCCAAGGATGCCAGCCTCTACACAATCTCAAGATGTTATCCCAACTCGGAGTGTCCAGGGATCTGCTCCCGTTTTAGCTTCTAATGATGAAATTTTAACCTTATTTGGAAGTGTGCAGGAACAAAAGAGGCAGCAACAGGAAACAAACCAAATGCTTTTGTGGGAGATACAACTCCTGAAGGCTGGCTCGAGCAGATCTGCGGAGGACAATGTCACTCCGTTACACCCCAGAGCGTTGAACTTTAGCTCAGCTGTGTATACCGAGGATAATAGGGGGAATATCGTGCCCAGTCTTCCTCAGAATCATACTCCTGAAATACCCTCCTCGATTAGGATGTCAACCATGAGGAGCTCAGGATATGCTTCAGGATATGGGCAAAATCCTCCAACGGGTAACGTGTCGAATAATAACAATACTCATGCTACTAACAGTGGTGGATCTTTGCAGGACGCAGGTGTAACATCAGCACTTACCAGGGAACTTCAGAAGTTGAAAGACACGATATCTAGTGTACCTGGGGTGGTCCAGCCGATCCCCGAAGTATCTCAAGATAGCCACAAGATATCTCGTTTTGCATATCCTATCTGTGATGCTGAGATCCCGAAGAGATTCCAAACCCCCAACATGAAGCTTTATGATGGGACTACGGATCCTGAGAAGCATATTGCCCAGTATAGGGAAAGAATGGAGATTAACCCTATCCCTCCGGAGCTCAAGGAAGCGTGCTTGTGCAAGGGATTTGGTTCTACTCTAACAGGATCAGCCTTAAAATGGCTGTTAAACGTTCCTCCTCATTCAATTACTTCATTTGCTCATTTGGTTAATTTATTTAACAGTCAATTTTCTTGTAGTCGGAGTTTTGAGAAACTAACCAGTGATCTTTACAGGATAACCCAAGGGCCTCAGGAATCCTTGAGGGATTATGTGAACAAATTTAGTCGAGAATCCTTGGATATCCCACATCTTGATGTTGCAACAGCTGTGCAAGCTTTTAAGATGGGATTACAAAAGGATTCTCAGTTTTATCAGGATCTTGTAATGAATCCCTGCAGGAATCTCGATGAAGCTCGTAACAGGGCCTTAAGATATATCCGTCTGGAAGATGACAAGAAGATGCAAGAAAGGATGAACTCATCCAACACTTATGAATCGACTAATAGGAAGTCGGAATCCTCATTTAAGTCATATCGGCCTAAGCCATATGGTAGAAATGAAAACAAGAGAGTGAATGTTGTCGAAGATGAGGATCTTGAAGAGTATCCTGAATTGTCTGAATATTGCTTTTCTGTTAATATTCCTGAATTGATGTATGCTATGCAGGGTCTAGGAGACAAGGCTAGATGGCCTCGAAAGAATCAACAAAAGGCTGACTGGAAAGATAAGTCGAAATGGTGTGCTTTCCACGAAGATTTCGGACATATGACTGAGGATTGCATTGCTTTAAGGAAAGAAATAAGCTATCTTCTGAGCAAGGGATATCTGAAAGATCTCTTAGGAAAAAAGAAGAATAAGGGTCAGGATACTAAGAAGGATCCTGAACGAGCAGCATCACCTCCCGCGGATGCCAAGATAATCAACTTCATTTCGGGGGGATCCGACATTTGTGGAACTTCGTATTCGGCAGCAAAGAGACATGCAAAGGAAGCCAAAGCCGAAAGGGGAGACAAACCTGTCAGGATGACTACACTCACAACTGACAAAGTGATCACATTTGATGCTGATGACAGGGATACTGTCCAGGATCCTCACCATGATGCTCTGGTAATAACGTTATATGTGGCTAACCATTTTGTACGCAGGATATTGGTTGATAATGGCAGCTCCGTCAACATAATCCAACTAGAGACACTTAAAAGAATGAATGTATCTCCAATGGATATCACTTCGAAGTCCACCGTGCTTGTTGGGTTCAGCGGAGAGGCCAGAAACACAGTGGGAGAGATAAAGTTGCCGGTGTACGTTGAAGGAGTCAACTCGATACAACGTTTCTGTGTGATGGACTCTCTATCCTGCTATAACATTATACTGGGAAGACCGTGGATTCACGATATGAAGGCCGTGCCATCAACATATCACCAATGCATCAAGATACCTACCCCTTGGGGAGTTGTTAAAGTTGATAGCGATCAGCAGGAGGCGAAAGAATGCTAATCATCCTCGATGAAATCCTCAGCCAAAACTAGTGCAGCATAGCAATTAAAGACGCGGGCCCAGGATATCGTGGAGGATCCGGAGCAGGATGTGAAGAAAGTTATCCTGGACCAGGATAACCCCGATATCTCGGTGCTCGTAGGGACCAATATCCCTCAGGATATTGAAGAACAATTAATTAACTTTTTGAAATGCAGGATGTCTACGTTTGCATGGAAGCATGAGGATATGACAGGCATATCCAAAGATATTATCACTCACAAGCTTGGAATTGATAAATCATTCAAGCCTGTGCAACAAAAAAGAAGGAAGTTTGCTCCTGAGCGGAACGCGATTATCCAGGAGGAAGTTGAAAGATTATTAAAGTCCAGAATGATCAGAGAGGTTAAGTTCCCAAGGTGGTTAGCAAACGTGGTTGTAGTACAGAAGAAGAATGGGAAATGGAGAGTTTGTGTAGACTACACAGACTTGAACAAAGCCTGTCCTAAAGACCCCTTTCCTCTTCCCCATATTGATGCAATGGTAGATGCCACTGCCGGGCATGAAATGCTGACCTTCATGGATGCATCCTCAGGATTTCAACAGATCCAAATGGAGCCTTCTGACCAGGAGGATACCGCCTTCATGACGCCAACAGGTATTTATTGTTATACAGCTATGCCTTTTGGTTTGAAAAATGCAGGTGCAACATACCAAAGATTGGTGAACATGATGTTCAAAGACAAACTGGGGGACACCATGGAGGTATATATCAATGACATGGTGGTGAAATCTAAAAAGTCTGAGGATCACCTCCAAGATATCAAAGGAGCATTTGATATCCTGGATCACTACAACATGAAGCTAAATCCTGCTAAATGCCATTTCGGAGTGGGGGCAGGGAAGTTTCTTGGATATATGGTGACAAAAAGGGGGATAGAAGCAAGCCCAGAGCAGATCAAAGCTATCCTAGACATAAAATCACCCTCAAATATGAAGGACGTACAAAGATTAACAGGCCGGGTAGCAGCTCTAAACAGATTTATCTCAAGATCCTCAGAAAAATGCAAAGACTTCTATGATATCCTAAAGAAGAACAAAAGATTCGAATGGGGGGAAAAGCATGAAGCAGCCCTGCAGGATTTCAAACGGTATCTTTCAACCGCACCTCTATTGATGAAGCCCGAAAATGGTGAACCACTATCCCTGTACCTTGCTGTGTCAGGGAATGTTGTAAGTGCCGTTCTTATAAAAGACCATGAAGGTCAGCAGTATCCTGTTTATTATGTTAGTAAAAGTTTGTTAGATGCTGAAACTAGGTATGCTCATTTAGAAAAATTGATATTAGCTCTAGTCATGGCATCAACAAAGCTTAGACATTATTTCGAGACACATAGGATACATGTTAAAACGAATTATCCTGTCAAAAATGTGCTTAGGAAACCAGAGATGTCAGGCAGGATGGCCAAGTGGTCAGTAAAGTTGAGTGCTTATGATTTAGTATATGAACCTAGAAGTGCCATAAAATCTCAGGCTTTAGCTGACTTTGTGGCTGACTTTAGTAGTGAATTTGTCCCAATTTAGATTAAAAAAATATGTTTTTTTAATCTTTACGATCGTTATACCCATAACTTCGTCATTTTACCCAGTTTCTCCCCGAAACCTATATATTTTATATTAAACTCATTTTTCTTGAAAACAGTTTAAGTTATACATCTTTCTGAGTTCATAAAACATATTATGATACTCTAAAATTCGTATTTTCAATGAAAATACATTTTTATGTAATTTAATAGCATATTTTTCCATGAAAACGTATACTTTTCTTTTTAATGGCGTGTTCTTCCCTCCGAAAACAGTATATAAAACAGTAAAAAGAGGGGTTTCGGTGACACTCACCTTTGGGTGCGCTTTTATTATCGCAATCCCTTAGTTTGAACCTACATATCCTAATTTAAATAGGAACGATTTAATAACTAATTGTTCTATAAACAATTTAGTTTCTCAGATATTTCGAACTTTCACACATCTCTAAGAATTTCACGAAAATCTTTATTTTGATTATGTTGGCAATATATATATATATATATATATATATATGTTCATACATATATATATTAAGATTTTTGCGTTTCGAACGATTTTATAGGTATTTGTTATTATGCCTACTTATACGCAATATATCTACGATTTGCGCTTCGTAATATATATGCGTAAGTATGGACATATTCGACATATATCGTAATTCACGTATCACGTTACTTCACGCATATATATCATACTTAAACACTTAATATATATCAAATAAATTATAAAGTTACTTCAAGCATATTTCTCATGTTTATCACAAATTTTCACACATAATGCGATTTCTGATCTAGTTTACCGTTTCTACCGTACAAACGTTTAAACATAGCATCATTTCATATTATCATGAAAAAATCACATTACACATACTCATATTCACATATCAATCTATAACACATAAAGTTCACTCTTGAACATCCTGTTTTCGCATACGTTGAAATATGCTTATTTTACCGTTTCGGTAGCGTTTTTGGGCGTCGGAAGTCACGTATGACCAACCAAACACCAAATATACTTAATATAACTTAAAATACTTATATTCATTATAAAAAACATCAGTTTATAATCAGATTTAAAACAGTTTCGAAAAATCACTTTAAAAGCCATTTTTTACCTTTTTTAACGCATAGTTTCGTACCGAACTTTACCGTAACCATCCCAAATAATCACGACTTGATATTTTAACATAACACATGTTATCTACTGATTAAAATGGTAATTCTATTCCTGATAGTGCAGGTCTCACATAAGACATATAAATCATGCAATTTCACCCATTTTACTACTTTTTAAGCTACATGTACAACATGCAAAGCTATCTAACTTATGACAAAGTTTCATGCCATCATAACACATCAAATAATATGATTTTTATGAGTTTATATTCTGATTTAATTCAACTTTCATCATATCATTTTTAGTTCACCAACTTTGATCATTAAATCATCACTTATAATCATGTACAAGTACCTAATGCATGATTTTCATATCATTATCATTCAAGATTGTTAAAAGCATCTATCATACTTTTTATAACTTTTAAATAAATCAAGAAATCATGTTAATATAATCATCATCAAATCATCTATCAACAAATGCATGTAATATTCTCATGTTTTCATAAACTAGCAAAACTCATATACTAGTACATATACATACATATATATACGGCCATACACATATATACATACTTTAAATTTTAACATTTTCACTTAATCATTTCAATCCACAATAACTTTCAATAAAACCTTTTTAATTAAACATGCATTAATCTTTCAAGAATCATCAACATCATTCAAGAATCAACTAATAATCAAAGCACAATTTCTAACATATATATATTTTTTCAGCCATATGCCTATATATATACATATATATATATATATATATATATATATATATATAGGGTAGGGTTCATGCGAGAACCACCCTTATTGCGAGAACCGCGAGAACCAATGTGAACAGGGGCAATTTTGTAAATACATACAACTTGTGAATTAGTCGCTCCTCTCCCTGCATCCTATACTACTGGACTTCAAACAAAAAATAAATCACAATCTATCAAGTATTCATGTCCGACAATCCCCCAAGCATCATCAATCTGCGATTCATCATAGCAATCATAAAAAATCAAGTTCGTCACTCCACAATATCAGCAATTCGTCATCAAAATTCGTCGTATGTTCGATATTAGTGCAATATGAACATAATCATCGATCGCACATTCGTCTTCGATTCGAAATTAGGGCAAAAAGATGATAATCATCAAGGTTTGTTGTACAAATAAGGATAATTTGAAGAACATATGTCGTCTAACGGAATCACGATTCTCTGTTGCACCGTTCTGTGAATTTGTAAGTTCATACATTTTGTTTTGTAGTCGTATATGACAATACAACTCTTAATCATCGATTCAGATATGTTATTATGTGATTATGACACTTAAGCAGTCGTTTCATATCTGTTTCATATCTGCATTATTGAAAATTGTGTTATATATATGATTTTTTGAGTGAACAGGGGCGAATGTTGTGATAGAACTACATGTAATAAGGTAGTTATGTGTTTGTTCATATAGTTTTTCTTGCTGAATAATGTTATGTGAATAATGCTAGATATGATGGGCAACATGAAATTTGATTTGGTAAGTGTTAGGGTTTTTTTTTTACTGAATTATAACTGTTGATAAGTTATGTCATGTTAATGCACATGTGCATAGCTATAGTTATGCACATGTGCATATTTTGATAGAATATGCTTACACGGAACAGGATAATAAGGTAACGTTGTGATCTATATAGATATGCACATGTGCATATTTTCTGACAATACAGGCTTACACAGAACATGTTGATTAGGTATAATTGCGTGATACATAGTTATGCACATGTGCATAGCTTGACAGAATATGATTACACATAACAGGATAATAAACTAAATTTGTGATCTATATAGTTATGCACATGTGCATAAATTGTTATAATAGGTTAATATGCACGTGTGCATAGTTTGCAATAATAGTTTAACAAGGTAGATAATGTTGATGCATATGAATTTGAATAGGAGTCTCACCTATACATCAATGATCTGTAATCAGTATTTAGTTTTATTTAGGTGTTTTTTGGTGTGTTATACAGTTATGAGAACGTGTATTTCATCTTGGAATATGTTAATAAGGTATAATTGTGTGATATATAGTTATGCACATGTGCATAGATTGACAGAATATGTTAATATGCACATGTGCATAGTTTGCAACATAGGTTATTAAGGTATTTAATGTTTATTCACATGTATATAATGATGCATGTGTGCATATCTTATATGTTGATCATAAATTAATGTTGATACACATGCTCATTGTAGATCATCGATGGAAAAAAATACATGGATTAACAAATGAAAGAGTTAAGCAGATGTTAGACGAAGAGGCGTTGAAGCAATAGGAATGATGGGGTATGCTCAACAACTGGAAAAAGGAACAGACAATATGATGATATGGATGTTATATGTGGATGATTCAAGGACATGAAACACGTAGTGTTTGTTTTTTTCTTTTTTTTTTGGGCAGTAGTAAGTGGCTAACTGATGTGGTGTGGGCATATTTGGTTGACAATAGTTGTATAGGATAAATTACGTATGGATGCACATGTGCATTATTCAAAATTAGTAATCATATGTCGATGTATTATGTATATCAAAGGATGCATTATGTATATTAAAGCAATGTATATACGTATCAAAGCGTGCTGGTATGTTGTTAAAAAATATGTATGGGTGCACATGAGCATTATTAGAACACGTATATTACGTGTGTGCATATTTTTATTCCGTATCAAATAACCATGTTAATTTAAACAGAAAAACATGTATGCACATGTGCATATTTCTGTCAATACATTAAGTTTGGTAATGCACATGAAAACAACTAAAAAACATAATCAAAATGTAAATTTGATAATCCACATCGTGACAACTAAAAAGTACAGAATAAAAGTGAATACTGATTGGAATTTGTTTATCGTCATAAATAGTTAATTCAAGAATCATAAATTTGGGTTTGGTCAATTTACGACGTCTGGTTGAACATCTAAGAACGATTGTAGCTCGTTATCAACTATAACATAATCAAAATAAAAGTCTTTGAGGTTGGCAAATTGGGGTTTCATTGTATGTAGTATAATGTATGAATCACGTTAACCGATAAATAGACGTACGTCTCTGGAACAGTTTTTGAAATCTTCTCTCGTCTGCATCACCCTTATCATCCTATATTTTTTTCAAATGTATACATAATGTAATTATCAACATAATGCACATGAGCATTATCAATTTATATATAACGACATTTTTTTTAACATAACAAGATGCCATATATTCAAAGCATAACTTTAGACATGAACTAGAGAAGTACACTTACAGTAAACATATAAACTCCTATTTTTCTATTACATTCACACCACTTGTGTACCACTATTCAATCACTAAATTCTCCATTTTGGCTATGACTTTCATCCACAACAAAGTACACTCATTGACTTATTCCAGTCTTATAGCATTTGAACACTGCAAGACTTTGAATACCTTCTCATTTCTGCTCGGCCATATGATCCATAATGTAACCATCACTATGCAGTTGACTGCCTTTTTCTTCTTCTTAGAAATATCCAGCTTCCAGGAAAAAAGAGATAATATATGCCACTGTTGAGTAAGAATGTAAATTTTTTACTCCCAGCCAAGCTCTGACCATCCACCATAGCGTTTTCGACATCAAACACGGAATGAGGATGTGTTCAACAGTTTATTGCTCGTATCCGCAAACCGGGCACAATGTGTTGCTGATATGAATCCCCTTTTTTTACAGCTCTGTCTTTGTCGGTAACCTGCCTTCGACGCCTTTCCATGTTAACATATTGGCTTTAGGTGTAGCCCAACCGTTCTAGGTCATTACAAAGCCACTCGACGGGTCCCCGCTTGTGACACACAAATCCTATCTAACGGGTTTAACATTGCAAGTCGACTTATTTTTCTGAGTGCCAACCCAACCCATATTGACCGTCTTCATTCTGGTGTCTCTCAGCAACACCAAAAGCTACATAAACTCCACCAATGCCTCCCCGGTTGTCGTATTGTTATTCCATTGCCAATCCCACACAGTCACCTCCCCTATTTTTTTTGTAGTTGTCCGCCACCCAAGCCCCTTTGTTTGCTGCCATCCTGTACATAATTGGATAGTCATCCATAAGGCACTTGTTCAGAATCCATACATCAACGACATAGTCTAATTTTCAACATAATGCACATTTGCATATAATTTAATACAATATCATTTACAATCAACATAATGCACATGTGCATATAATTTAATACAACATCATTTACAGTAAATATAATGCACATGTGCATATCATTTAATATAATATCATTTACAAAGTATATACATCAATTACAGTCAACATAATACCTTTAGTCACAAATCGAATGGACTGTAACTTTAGGTATGTATTCAACGTCAACTTCAGGTATCCAATATAGGGTGCCATTGGGTGTAGAATGTATAACAGCCGTAACCGTTCCAATGAATTTAATAAGAAAATTTAACAAGTTACATGTGCAATGTAATTTAATATACAATATAACAAATTAATTATCGTCATCATGCACATGTGCATATATTTATAATGTATCATAATTTATAATATGGTTCAGTTAACACAGTGCACATGTGCATATATTGTTGATTATTAATTAGTGACAACATAATATGAATGTTAACATATTTTAAACATGTATAACATTGAATAATATACAAATTACACAAAATGGACATGGGATACCTTTATTCTCAAACCGAATGGACTGTAATTGAGGTTGTTCTGTATTTGTGGGTGCTGTACCAGTCGAAGAAGTGTCAATCGACAACGATTGGTCAGATATATTGACATTCCCAGATGATACCTTAACATTAGCTGGTACTGACATGGAATCAAGAGTAGGTATTTCAAATCCATGAAGGGAATGTCGACTATCAACTGTTTTGTACACAATTTTGCAACTTTCAATTGGATTGACAGCATATACAGGTTTGGCAGCAGATGGACCACCAAGATAGGTAGTATCAGATGTATGAGGATGATATTCAGAGATTGGTGGGTTAGTATCATCAGATGCGGTAGGTTCAACACGAGATATTTCAACACGGGATGAATCAGAGGAAGCCATATGTAGAAATAATCCTGAATGCCCCAGCAATGAAATTTGTGGGATACGCTATTGTCTAATGTTGCGAGAACCACCGTAAACTCATGTGTGCCGTCGGTAAGCCGCCGTGAACCTCAATCAAAGTGTAGATGATGATGATGATGCAGATTGTGGATTGGGAACAAATGTGATGAAGAAACCCTAAAACAGGGGACACGCGTGTTTATGTTACAGATCCATATATTTTCACTTATGACACCGTGTGTTTTTTTTTTTTTTTGTTAGAATTCAATATATTTACAATTTTGCCATGTGTTCACACTGGTTCTCGCGGTTCTCGCAATAAAGGGTGGTTCCTAACGGATCCTTATCCTATATATATATATATATATATATATATATATATATATATATATATATATATAGGGGAAGGTTCAAATGAAAACCACTAGTTATTGTGAAAACTCGAAAACTAATTAAACAAGCCAAAAAACATACCAATTTTTTTTTTTTTTTTGCAAACCAATTTTCGCAGGTTTTACTATATAAAAAGAAATTTCAAAAAAAAACACAACTTTAAAAAATACATTTTAAAAAAAAAAAGCTTTCCATCATCATCAAAATGCAAGAACACAACTTTAAAAAATACATTTTATACCTTTCAATATTATAAATGGGTTTTTGATGATGGTTTTTGTAATAAAAAATCTTGCATCTCCTTGGAAACTCCATGGTTTGATCTTCAAACATTTGAAAGAACTTGAAAAAGGCTTTAATTTTCAAAGATGAAGTTTTGAATTTCAAAGTATGTATGTGTATAAGTGTATACGGTTTTGGAGGTGAAGAATGAAAGAAATTGTGAATGTTAAGTCTTGAAAATTGTTTAAGTGTGCATGTGAAGGAAACTTGTGATTGGACCAACATTCTTAGCATAACACTTGGCACATTTTGAAAGAAAGGTGGCAACAAAAGAATCTTCTTGGTCGACACATATACTTACACACTCACATGCACATGCATTTATACATATATATATAACACATAGAGTTAAATACAGGTATTTAACTGACTACCAGGTATTTTATCTCGCGTTTAAATCGCATTTTAAGGCGTTTAAAATTATTTTTATCACTCTATAAAAATAAACTCATCATAATATTACTGAATAATAACTTTATTTGCTTAGATTGGATGCGCAGTATGCGCTTAAACTCGAGAAATAACGTTTTTAAGAGTTTTAATTAATTTTTGAGTTAATTACACATATGGGTCCTGTGGTTTATAGCTAGTTTCGCCTTTGGGTACTAACTTGTTTTTAACAGGTTTAGGTTTTATTGTTTCAATTTTGTAATACCTTTAGGTACTAACACCAAAATTAGTTAATTAATGACTAAAATACCCTTGCATTTTTTTAAGTTTATTAATGTAACACATTTGGGTATTAACACCTAATTTTATTTAAGTTTAAATCAATTTTACAAAATCTATTTATTTATTTTTTATTTTCATCTTTTTATTATATCTCTTAATTAACATAAAATCTATTTATTTTCATATTTTTATTAAATTTCTTATTTAACATAAAATCTACTAGTTACACCAGTATTTTTTTTAAATAAAATCTACTAACTATATAGTTTTATGTAAATTAAATTTGTTACTCGTTTTAAATAATGTAAACCTTACTCGCTTTCAATTTGGATAGATATGATTGATAATAATAAATATCATTCATGTAAAAAAAATGTAAGCCTTTTTTTAACTCGTTTTTTTTTTTCATTTACATTTTACTATTTTAGAACTTATACAGTTTCTATATTTATTATTATCTATCATATCTATCCAAAATTGAAAACGAGTAAGGTTTACATTATTCAAAACGAGTAAGATATTTAATTTACATAAAACTATATAGCTAGTAGATTTTACTGGTGTAACTAGTAGATTTTATGTTAAATAAGAAATTTAATAAAATATGAAAATAAAAAAATAAATAGATATTATGTTAATTAAGAGATATAATAAAAAGATGAAAATAAAAAAATAAATAGATTTTGTAAAATTTATTTAAACTTAAATAAAATTAGGTGTTAATACCCAAATGTGTTACATTGATAAACATAAAAAAATGCAAGGGTATTTTAGTCATTAATTAACTAATTTTGGTGTTAGTACCCAAAGGTGTTACAAAATTGAAACCATAAAACCTAAACCTGTTAAAAAAAAAGTTAGTACTTAAAGGCGAAACTAGCTATAAATGTGACAACCCAAGATTTCAAGCTCGTGTTACTTGTTCGTAATGCTGTTTGACAACCAGTTTTATTTTATGTAACGTGAAGTTGTTAGATTGGAGTTTTGCTAGTTACTGAACTTGTTTGTGTAATTGTGCAATGTTTCTGATTAATTAAAATCTTGATAACTCATTAACCATTTAAAAGGGATCCGACGAAACATGGGACATGTTTCGTCATCTTTATGCTTGACGAAACATAAGTTTCGTCATCTTTATGCTTGACGAAACATAAGTTTCGTCTGGGTGAGTTTTGCCGTGATGGGTTTCGGCCCAGGTGAAGCCCAAGTATGTCTCAGTTATATTTATACATAGAGTGTCAGTTACAAAACCCTAGTTCTCCCTACACCTATCGACGGCAGAAAAACCCTCTCGAAGCATATCATCTCTTTGGTCCAATTACCCTAGCTACTATATCGAGGTTAGTGTTTTGTTTGTTCATTGGGTCTATATCCGATACGTCATTTGGTGTTACCATGTTTATGTGTGAATAAGTTGGATCTGATGTGTGTAATGTTTATCGTTCAATAACCGTGATATGTAGTAAGGATTATTCGATGGGGTCTTGAATGTTCTTGTGTTTCCTCATGATTACTGTTTGGTTAATATGATGAGCAGATGATGATTGAATAACTGTTTTGATAGTGATGATTATGTGAGTATGCAAATTGTTAAGGCCCTTGTTGCTTGATTAATTGGGAACTGGATGTTTGATTGTGGATCATGATGTAAATGTTGATGATGATTAGGGTCTTTGTTCGTGATTAGAAAATAATTGGTTGATCTGTTTGGAGAAACCGTCAAGTTGTTACAATAATTACGGCCGAAATTGATGAACTGTTAAGGATAGTCGGCGAAACATAGGCCGACGAAACATTGGTCTTTCGTCAGCAAACAATTCGACAAAACTTGTGTTGTTTCGCCACAAATTGAATCGACGAAACTCTATATGTTTCGCCACTTAGAATCTCGACGAAACACTATATTATTCGTCGTTTGGAGTTTTGCCGTCCTGTGAGTAGTCACAACAGACTGTAGTTTTGAGCATGTAACATAATGGATAACTATGTCACTGTCTGTTGATGATGCTAGTAAAGACTGAGAAACATGGAATGAACTTTGATGGATGGCACAAGTAACTGTTATGTGTTGTTATGAATCATATATGTGAAGTATGGTTTTGTATAGACTTGAATAACTGTTATGTGTTATTCAGTGATTGTTGTCCTAATTGCACACTGTGACTATAAACTCCTACATGTACAATGCAAACATAAACTGATTTTTGTATACATGAATACCATAGGCTTAATTGATTTACTGTGAACAAGTAACTAATCAAACCGAGCAAACCAAGGTGAGTTCACTGCTCTTCTTCCAAGCATGCGTCCCGGGGAGGGACATCTGGTAAACGTTTCGGGGAGGAATGCTGGGTTATCGGGATGCTTGTTAGTACTCGCATATCTATCAACCAAGTCCCATCTACAGATTGTTGCCGGGGAGGCAACGGGGTATTAGTTAATAGCGCTATTTAGGTTTGGCAACCTCACACCGTACCGGGGAGGTCGGGAGTGAACTAATGATCCCTGTCTTGACCATTGCTTTGATAGAGGCAATGGGGTTTGGGCAAAACAACTTTAAGCCATCAGCGGTAAACGAGTTATTACAACATCAAATCATTGAATCGTCTTATATTCATATCTGGTAACTAAAACGTGTTAACAAACTTTGAACTCACCAGCGTCGTCTGACACACTTGTCTGCATACTTGCAGGTCGTTAGGCTCATCTTTATGGGCTTGCTATCTGGGAGTGCTGAAGTTGTCATGGATCGAGACTCTTGGACACTAGTTATATTGGTTTTGAACATTTGAATTGAAACAGTTGATTAACAGTTTACTATATGCTTCCGCTGAACGTTTACTTTGGTTTAACTTATGTCTTGGTTTAATTATTTTGAAATAAATCGAACGTTTTATTTAATTATTACTTATTGGTTCAATGTGACTGGTGGCTTGGCTCCTGGTACGTCACACGTCCCGCGGTGTTTCCGCATGTGGTATTTTGGGGGTGTGACAGTTTGGTATCAGAGCCACTGGTTATAGTGAACTAGGTTTTAAAACATTTTTATAAAACCAGACTATAACCGAACAACTTCGAAAATCGACCATGACACTCAGCTCCAGATTGCAAGGTTCGTCCTCTGTTTACTTTATGCATTACTTGTTTAGTAGTCACACACATGACTTGCATGAAACAACATATTTGATACATCGATGTGATTACTTTTGCTGCATGTTTTAGTGGAGCTAGAGAGTGTGGCACTACTCTTCGACTTTTGTGATTATCGATCTTGTAATGCTCTTCGTTTCATTATTTGAATGTAGGGGAAACTTTAAGCGCAAGTTAAGAGGCACTGAGATAAGCATGCAAATTGCCTTATTATTATGGGTGCACACATAATAATAACGTGAGGTGCATGTAAGTCCCAGTGAGGCTTAACGAGTGTGAGAAGGGTTCTGCCCTATTGTGTGTAAACTTGGTAGTTTGTAGATTTCAACGTGAGACTTGACTCTTACCTTATCTTGATCCTTAAAATTGTTCCCTCTCCTTATATAGAATCATGAGTGGACGAGGTCATGGACGTGGTCACATCGCGATGACCCAGGCTGAGCTGACAAACTTAATCAACACACGTGTGGCTGAGGCTTTGGCAGCCTACCAAGCTGGTACGAAATGTGCCAAATACTCTTTAATCTTGTGTCGTGTACACAACTCTTACCCCTGTGTTGTATTTCCTTTCGTCCATTAGGTCAGCCAGCGCATCAGAACAATCCGCCTGCCTGCACATTCAAGACATTTATGGATTGTAAGCCACAGATGTTCAGTGGGACTGAAGGGGCTGTGGGGTTACTGCGTTGGTTTGAGAAGGCTGAATCAGTGTTTGCTATGTGTAACTGTCACGTGGGGGACCGTGTGAAGTATGCTACAGGCACTTTGGAGGATGGTGCCTTAACTTGGTGGAATGCCCAGGTGCAGATGTTGGGCATCGAGATGGCTAACGCAACGACTTGGGATGATTTTAAGGAATTCATGCGAGAAGAGTACTGTCCTTGTGATGAGATTCAGAAGCTTGAGAATGAGTACTACGATTTGCAGATGGAAGGATCCGAGATCGAGGCTTACACGAAACGATCTCATGAACTAGCAATTATGTGCCCTAACCAGTCTCGACCTCCACATCGACGAATTGAGTTGTATCTCAAGGGCCTAGCATCCGCTGTAAAGGGTTATGTCACTGCTGCAAACCTTAACAATCTGCCCCAGATCATCCGTTTGGCACATAAGATTACCAACCAAGAGGTCGAGCGTGGCTTATTGCCGCCTCGTAAATCTGCTACTACCTCTACTGCTATAGCTACCACACCTGCTAGTGATAACAAGCGCAAGTGGAACGATGCTGACAAAGCAACCAGTGCAAGTCAATCTCAGAAAAGGCCTGACAACAGCAATAATTGTAGCTTCAGCCAGTCGTCCTCAGTTAACCCAGGCCAGGGCAGCAATCAGAATCAAGGCTCCTACGCTGGTAAGAAGACAAAGTGCAACAAGTGTGGTTATCATCATCATGGACAGTGTGTCCGGGTTTGCCATAGATGCGACAAGTTAGGCCATGAGGCAAAAGACTGTAGAGCCCCGTATCCAAAACAGCAGAATCATCAGCATCAGCAACAGCAAAGGCAACAACCCAATCAGAACCAGGGCTTTAAGAAGGGGTGTTTCCAGTGTGGGGATGAGGGCCACATCAAGCGGGATTGCCCTCAGCTAAATCAGAATGCCAACGACAACAACCGCCAAAACAACAACAACAATGCTGGGAATAACAACAATGGTAACAATGGGGGCAATAGTGCTCATGGAAGGGTATTTACGATCGGTGCTGGTGATGCTAGGAACGACGGCAATGTCGTGACTGGTACGTTTTCTATGAACAATCTTATTGCTTCTGTGTTATTTGATTCTGGTGCCGATTGGAGTTATGTGTCCCTAGAGTTTGGTCAACGATTAGGGTTAGCCCCAACACTTTTAGAAGTTAAGCATGTAGTAGAATTAGCTGATGGCAAAACGATTGAAGCTTCGCATGTCCTATTTGGGTGTAAACTAGATCTTGTGGGTCAAGTGTTTGAGATTGATCTCCTTCCTGTTACCCTCGGTAGTTTTGATATAGTGGTTGGTATGGATTGGCTGTCTAAACACCAAGCTGAGATTCTGTGTAAAGAGAAGATTGTACGTATTCCCCTCCCTGGTGGAGAGTCATTATCGGTTCAGGGGCATCGCAGTGGTGCGATGGTTGGTATCATCTCAGCTATGCAAGCACAGAAATGTCTACGAAAGGGGTATCCTGCTATTCTAGCACTTGTTACTGATACTCCGTCAGGAGAAAGAAAGATCGAGGATCTTTCGGTTGTACGCGAATTTGCCGATGTGTTTCCTGAGGAACTTCCTGGTTTACCTCCTCACCGCCAAGTGGAATTTCAGATTGACCTTGCGCCAGGAGCGGCCACAATTTCTCATGTTCCCTATCGTTTAGCACCTGGAGAGTTACAGGAGCTGTCCAACCAGCTGCAAGAGTTATTGGACAGAGGCTTTATTCGACCCAGTTCTTCGCCTTGGGGAGCCCCAGTTTTGTTTGTAAAGAAGAAAGACGGGTCCTTTCGCATGTGTATCGATTATCGGGAACTCAACAAGGTGACTATCAAGAATCGTTATCCATTGCCACGCATCGACGACTTGTTTGACCAGTTGCAAGGGTCAAGTTTTTATTCGAAGATCGACTTAAGATCGGGCTATCACCAGATGAGAGTCCGAGAGGAGGATGTTCCTAAAAAGGCTTTTCGAATGCGTTATGGGCACTATGAGTTTTTAGTTATGCCGTTTGGGTTGACGAACGCGCCAGCGGTCTTCATGGACCCCATGAACCGTGTATGCAAACCGTGTCTCGACGACTTCATCATCGTGTTTATCGACGACATTCTAATCTACTCGAAGAGCAAAGAAGATCACGAGAGGAACCTACAACTTATTTTGGAGCTTCTGAGGAAGGAGCAGCTCTACGTGAAATTCTCTAAGTGTGACTTCTGGATTCGAGAGGTACACTTCCTTGGACACATAGTGAATGAATCAGGGATACACGTGGATCCAGCTAAGATTGATGCTGTCAAGAATTGGGCGGCACCAAAGAATCCTTCGGAGGTGCGATAATTTATTAGTCTCGCTGGGTATTATCGAAGATTTATCAAGGATTTCTCGAAGATTGCTCAACCTCTTACCTCGTTGACACAGAAAAGTGTTGTGTATTCTTGGGGAACGAAGCAAGAGGATGCTTTCCAGTTGCTGAAACATAAACTCTGTAGTGCGCCGATTTTATCTCTACCTGAAGGAACAGAAGATGTTGTGGTATATTGTGATGCTTCCATTCAGGGTCTTGGTTGCGTGCTGATGCAACGCAACAATGTGATCCCCTATGCTTCTCGACAACTTAAGGTTCATGAGAGGAATTATATGACACACGACTTAGAGTTGAGAGCCGTGGTGTTTGCACTCAAAATCTGGAGGCATTACCTGTACGGTACTAAATGCACTATTTATACCGACCACAGGAGCCTTCAGCATATTTTCGACCAGAAGGATTTGAATATGCGACAGCGTCGCTGGGTAGAACTTTTAAACGATTATGATTGTGCAATCAAGTATCATCCGGGTAAGGCCAACGTTGTAGCTGACGCTCTCAGTCGAAAGGAATTGAAACCCAAGCGTGTTCGTGCCTTGCAGCTTACTATCCATTCTAACCTACCTGATTAGATTCGTTCTGCACAAATTGAAGCGTTAAAAGAGGAAAACATTGAAGCAGAATACTTAAGGGGAATGGAAAAACAACTTCTAGAGAGATCAGATGGTATTCTCTACTTCATGGAGCGTGTATGGATTCCTTTGTTTGGGAACCTTAGAGAACTTGTGATGGATGAAGCGCACAAGTCTCGATACTCTGTTCATCCAGGTTCAGATAAGATGTATCAGGATCTTAAGGTCATGTATTGGTGGCCGAAGATGAAAGCTCACATCGCGACTTATGTGAGTAAGTGTTTGACCTGCTCGAAAGTTAAAGTGGAATATCAGAAACCATCTGGGTTGCTGCAACAACCAGAAATACCCATGTGGAAGTGGGAGCAAATCGCAATGGATTTCGTCACAGGTTTGCCGAGAACTCAAAACGGAAACGATACCATTTGGGTAATCGTTGATCGTCTCACGAAGTCAGCACACTTTCTGGCAATCAAGGAAACAGATAAGTTCTCACAACTAGCTGCTGTCTATCTTAAGGAGGTGGTTTCTAGGCACGAGGTGGCGACATCTATTATTTCTGACCGTGACCCGCGTTTCATCTCAGATTTGTGGCAGTCGATGCACAAATCATTAGGGCTCGCGTCTCGATATGAGCAATGCTTATCACCCGCAGACGGATGGTCAAAGTGAACGAACCATCCAGACACTTGAGGATATGTTACGAGCGTGCGTGATTGATTTTGGCAAGGGTTGGGAGAAACACTTGCCTTTGATAGAGCTTTCTTATAACAATAGCTACCACACTAGCATCCAGGCAGCCCCATTCGAAGCATTGTACGAGTGGAAGTGTCGTTCACCTCTCTGTTGGGCTGAGGTGGGGAACAGCTAGGTTACCGGCCTGGAACTTGTTCTTGAAACCTCCGAAAAAATTGTTCAGATCAGGAATCGTATGGCGGCAGCGCGCGATCGTCAGAAAAGCTACGCTGATAAGCGTAGAAAACCTTTGGAATTCGAAGTTAATGATCGTGTTATGTTGAAGGTCTCACCCAGGAAGGGTGTAGTGCGTTTTGGGAAACGCGGCAAGCTTAACCCATGTTATGTTGGGCCATTTAAGATTTTGGAGCGAATTGGTAAAGTGGCCTACAAGCTGGACTTACCTGCTGAGTTGGGTAGCATTCATGAAGTCTTTCACGTGTCGCAGTTAAAGAAGTGTTTGTCTGATGAAACGCTAGTGGTACCGTTTCAAGAGTTGAAAATCGACGACAAGTTACAGTTTGTCGAGGAACCTATCAAAATCATGGACCGGGAAGTCAAAGTCCGCAAGCATTGCCGAATCCCGATTGTGAGAGTTCGTTGGAACTCAAGACGTGGACCGGAATTCACATGGGAACGCTAGGATCAGATGAAACTCAAGTACCCACATTTATTTCCAGATGACAAGTCCAAGTCTGGCAAACCTAAGTCTGGCACAACTAGTGAATTTCGGGACGAAATTCCCAATCAAGTTGGGGATGATGTTGCACCCGCGGAAAATGCACAGTCATCATTGATCTAGCATCGTACCGTCTTGGATTGCTTGTCAAATTTCGGGACGAAATTTCTTTCAAGTTGGGGATGATGTGACAACCCAAGATTTCAAGCTCGTGTTACTTGATCGTAATGTTGTTTGACAATCAGTTTTATTTTATGTAACGTGAAGTTGTTAGATTAGAGTTTTGCTAGTTATTGAACTTGTTTGTGTAATTGTGCAATGTTTCTGATTAATGAAAATCTTGATAACTCATTAACCGTTTAAAAGGGACCCGACGAAACATGGGACATGTTTCGTCATCTTTATGCTTGACGAAACACAAGTTTCGTCTGGGTGAGTTTCGCCGTGATGGGTTTCGGCCCAGGTGAAGCCCAAGTATGTCTCAGTTATATTTATACATAGAGTGTCAGTTACAAAACCCTAGTTCTCCCTACACCTATCGACGGCAGGAAAACCCTCTCGAAGCATATCATCTCTTTGGTCCAATTACCCTAGCTACTATATCGAGGTTAGTGTTTTGTTTGTTCATCGGATCTATATCCGATACGTCATTTGGTGTTACCATGTTTATGTGTGAATATGTTGGATCTGATGTGTGTAATGTTTATCGTTCAATAACCGTGATATGTAGTTAGGATTATTCGATGGGGTCTTGAATGTTCTTGTGTTTCCTCATGATTACTGTTTGGTTAATATGATGAGCAGATGATGATTGAATAACTGTTTTGACAGTGACGATTATGTGAGTATGCAAATTGTTAAGGCCCATGTTGCTTGATTAATTGGGAACTGGATGTTTGATTGTGGATCATGATGTAAATGTTGATGATGATTAGGGTCTTTGTTCATGATTAGAAAATAATTGGTTGATCTGTTTGGAGATACCGTCAAGTTGTTACAATAATTACGGCCGAAATTGATGAACTGTTAAGGATAGTCGGCGAATCATAGGCTGACGAAACATTGGCCTTTCGTCAGCAAACAATTCGACGAAACTTGTGGTGTTTCGCCACAAATTGAATCGACGAAACTCTATATGTTTCGCCACTTAGAATCTCGACGAAACACTATATGATTCGCCATTTGGAGTTTCACCGTCCTGTGAGTAGTCACAACAGACTGTAGTTTTGAGCATGTAACATAATGGATAACTATGTCACTGTTTGTTGATGATGCTAGGAAAGACTGAGAAACATGGAATGAACTTTGATGGATGGCACAAGTAACTGTTATGTGTTGTTATGAATCATATATGTGAAGTATGGTTTTGAATAGACTTGAATAACTGTTATGTGTTATTCAGTGATTGTTGTCCTAATTGCACATTGTGACTATAAACTCCTACATGTACAATGCAAACATAAACTGATTTTTGTATACATGAATACCATAGGCTTGATTGATTTACTGTGAACAAGTAACTAATCAAACCGAACAAACCAAGGTGAGTTCACTGCTCTTCTTCCAAGCATGCGTCCCGGGGAGGGACATCTGGTAAACGTTCCGGGGAGGAATGCTGGGTTATTGGGATGTTTGTTAATCCTCGCATATCTATCAACCACGTCCCATCTACAGATTGTTTCCGGGGAGGCAACGGGGTATTAGTTAATAGCGATATTTAGGTTTGGCAACCTCACACCGTACCGGGGAGGTCGGGAGTGAACTAATGATCCCAGTCTTGACCATTGCTTTGATAGAGGAAATGGGGTTTGGGCAAAACAACTTTAAGCCATCAGCGGTAAACGAGTTATTACAACATCAAATCATTGAATCGTCTTATATTCATATCTGGTAACTAAAACGTGTTAACAAACTTTGAACTCACCAGCGTCGTCTAACACACTTGTCTGCATGCTTGCAGGTCGTTACGTTCATCGTTATGGGCTTGCTATCTGGGAGTGCTGGAGTTGTCATGGATCGAGACTCTTGGACACTAGTTATATTGGTTTTGAACATTTGAATTGAAACAGTTGATTAACAGTTTACTATATGCTTCCGCTAAACGTTTACTTTGGTTTAACTTATGACTTGGTTTAATTATTTTGAAATGAATCGAACATTTTATTTAATTATTACTTATTGGTTCAATGTGATTGGTGGCTTGGATCCTGGTACGTCACACGTCCCGCGGTGTTTCCGCATGTGGTATTTCGGGGGTTTGACAATAAACCACAGGACCCATCTGTGTAATTAACTCTTAATTTTTCTTCACGAATATGATTAAAAATAGAATTATAATCATAACGGAATATTTTTAGGATTTTAACATTATCCGGACGGTCACCAACGTTCGTTTCGCATTTTGTTCGTTACGCGATAAGAGTTTATCTTATTATTGCCAACATAATTTTTAACAATTATTAAATATTACATGATTACACCACATTTAATAAAATATTGCCTTTATTTATTCATAACACGTGTCACACTAGTATGGTACGGACTCAAAATAGTCGGGTGTCACGGTTTTTGAAAATAGAAGGTTTGCTTTATTTAAAGTATTTCGTATTACAATGCGAAGAGTAGTATTTCAGAAACTTGTGTGAAAACTTTGGTCTTTGAAAAGAATTTTAGCAAAATGAACTTAGTGATTTTAAAAAGAGTTTTAGCAAGATGAGCCTTTTGATTTTGAAGAGAGTTTTAGCAAAATGATCCTTGTAACATCTATAAGTTTTTTTTTTTTTTTTTTGAGCATGTGAGAAAATTTGGATTGGTTCCCGATTTGAGAACAAATGTCTTTAGTATAACGTGTTGGATATGAATTTTGTGGACAAGAGATTCATTAGACCGATTAAGTTTATAGGTAGCATTTTATACAATTTCGAAAATCGGGTGATAAAACATTTAAGGTATGATTAGGAATTTTTACGTATGGGATTTATGTAAAATGGATTGTAGGGTAAGAAATACGTTTGATAAAACGATGAGTTTTGAAATTTTTGCATAAGTATAAATTTCGACAAAATGATAAAAGATCTAGGTATAAAGCTTGATCATGTGGTTGGCATAATAAAGTCTCTTTTAAAAAAGGAAAGTTTGGTAACGATCACCAAGTAAGGGAATCACCCCTAGCCCATTGGTGGGGTCATTTTAAGAAAGGGGAGGAGCGGAGCTAATCGTCAAGGTAAGGGAATCACTCCTATCTTGAGGATATGCCCCCATTTTGGGATTACGGGAAATATAAATCTTGTTGGTGACGTTTTTGAAATCATGCATATAAATAACGCATATGTGTATGAAAAAGGGTTAGTATGATGTGTGTGTAACCATGGTGAAAATAATTCGAATTTTGAAAAGGAGAGTTTGGATCATGATGAGTGTAAAATTGATACTAGTAAAACTGAGGTTTGTTTAAAACTTTGATTGTTCCAAAACGGTACTTTAACTAAACCAAAGTAGTCGAAAGTTCTTTTGAGTTTGGGAAGCATGCTTTGGCCTAATAGGTAGAATACACTCGCCGAAATTTCGGTTAACGGTACTCGCCCTTCCGGTTACTACATGTTCCAAATCAATTGAAAATTCAAGACTTGGCGGGATTTTGAAAATCGAGGAGTAGGACTAGTTGACAAGATGTGGGTTTCACCCCTAACTTGACAACTTCATACCCTAAGTGTGGTTAGTACTCGTCGGGTCAAGAAAGTTAATTCCGACACATTGACGAGGGTCCACTAGATTTGAAATGGAAATCTTCCACCAAGGTGAGGATTTCACTCCTAACTTGATGGCGAAATGTCGTGTAAAAACGAGTAAGCGGATTGAGAGTCGTTCACCAAATTGTGGGTTTCACGCCTATTTTGGTGAAGTCTTCTTGTTTGTATAAGACGAGTGTTTTCATGTTTAACATATACGTGTAAAATGGCCTTAGGAAAGGCGTATGTTTTGAAATAGTAAAACAAATATGAGCACATAAAAGGCATTCAAGAATTTAGCACATAAATCAAGTATGGTCGAGTATGGTGCTAAACTATAGACTAGGTCAAAAGCATGGCAATTTTCCTAATTCCCTATTGTTATGGCTCTGATACCAATCTGTCACACCCCAATCGATGGCGGAAATATCAGAGTGAGACGAAATAGATTGCTCATTACTCACAACACTAAATTGTGACAAGTATTTAATAATAAATTTCATTTCATTGCTAAAAGAATCAATTACATTGTTTGAAATCGAATACAACAAGTTGAAACAAAATGAATTACATTACAACAAGTATTTAAAGTTTAAAATGTGTTTCTAGGCATCCTACTAAGTTCCGCGCATCATCATCATCATCATAATCCTGCAACATGTTTTAAAGTATAGTTCAATACAAAAGTATTGGCGAGTATACAAGTTTTGAGTACTAGTATAATATAATAAAAGTTCGACTCAAATCCAACATGGCAATTTATATACAAAGTTGTAGCTAGCATGCATAACTATAGGCCAAACCCGAGTGTCCACGAGAATAATGTGCATCCCTCGTCTCCGAAGTGAACGAGGCCGTAAAGTATAATAACTTAACAATACCCCAAAGGGCGGCGTGCTACTCCTATTGCGCTATAATTGTTAAGGTGGGCTAGCTAAGTTAATGACAAATAGAGTGCATGAAAGTATTCTAGCATAAACAACCTAAGCATACAAAAGCATGTTTGGCGGATTGAGTGATTAAATATGTTTGATTATGTATATTGTGAATTTTGATAGTTGAAACATGTTACACCCAAAAGTGCATTAAAGCGTAAAAAGAGTCAAGTATACTCACAATATTGCAAGGCATTCCAATTATCCGTGGGTGATGAGCTGTTTATGAATAAGGAATTGAGGGTAAGGTTCTATGACGTTTAAGAAGTAATTAGATTCGGCATTTAGATTTTAAAGTACAAAAAGTATGTATTCATAAAAGTATTATCTAGTCTAAGTACTCGTAGTGACACTAAGTTGTATGTGATTTCATGGGTCCTAGTTTGCCCATTAAAATCGACGAGTGACTTATAATCGTAGATAAGTTAGTCCTAGTTTATGATGAATAACCATAGACCAATTATTATCACCAACTTGGCCAAGTTCATATATATATATGTATATTTATATAGTTATATTAATAATCTAAGCTAAGTCCATCATAGATTGTCATATATTACCATGTAAGTCAAGCATGGAGGATTAATCTCTTTGTATGATTAACCACTACACAAATCATCACAAGGATGATTCGGAGGGTCATGAATAACAAGAAACAAATAACTAACTAATACATTGTAACACCCGTCTAATTACTACTTGAATATAATAATAATTCATATGGTTTTATATAAAAGACGTGAAAATTAAAACATAAGTTCCAAAGTGACCAAACTTTAGTCAACTACCGACTAATTCAAACATTCATAAGTTGTTTAGCAAATTGTTTACACTCCAAAAACATTGTCTATTAAAGTTAGATATTGCGGAAGCTTCTAAAGTGTGTTCGGTTCTTCAAAACTTGCTTGACCGCCATCCGTAAGATCCCCTTTGTCACCTAGGGTCAAAACCACTAAAAATGTTAGTTTTGACATAGATATAGTACATATAAATGAGTTCCGACATTGAAACATGAAAAATAAAATAAAATTTCAAAACCGATCATGTCGCGTGTCGCGCCAGGATTCTTTCGATTTGTCGCGTGGCGCAGGTGCCCCCGCGTGTCGCGCCAGCTCCCTGTGTCTCCCCCGCGTGGCGCGGGGGAGTACGTTTTCCAGCAGATTCAGTTCTGAATCCTGCACTTGCTGCCAGTTCCGGAAATTCAGATTTTCAACTTTAAATGACCATAACTTTTGACTCGTGAGTCCATTTTAGGTGATTCTTTTTCCTATGCGTCTGTAAATTCAATACCGACGTAACTACAATGATTTCAATACCAAAAGTTTGGTTTACGGGCTAAAAGTCTATAAATCCCTAATATATTTGTTCGACCCGTCTAGTTTTGCACTAAAACTATCATCAATATTTTTATGACCACGAGGCTTATTTTACCCATCCTCCGGGGCTTACGATCATTGGCGTTTCATTACCAATTCCATGGTTTACGCTCTTATGATCTACAATCGCCAAGGGATCTTTCAATAATTTCATAGTATCGATTTAACACACATTTATTTGACCCGTTTAGCCGATTTATGGAGTTCACCATTTCAATAATAACCAAACGTTTTCTAATCTAGTTTTGACCGTTCAATTAAGTAGTGATCATCACCACTTTAACTAATACAAATCCTTATTCTAAAACCCAACTTTGAATAACTACAATATCAAATTATCATAATGTAACGAAACAAGTTACATACTTACATAATTCATCAACATTGGTTTCTAACCATAATTACCCATTCCCGGGCTTGTCAATCTTAACGTATCACGTCCATTCCATGGTTTACGCTTTTATAACTCAACTTTAATGAGTGACGTTTAAGTCACTTCGAACACTACCTTTTCGACCATTATTTTAACTTGTTTCTTTATCTAGTGAGTTACATCACTTTATTTACATTCCATACATGACTAATTAAACAATATTATCAACCAACATTTCTAGTTAACTATTTTGACCCGTTTGGTTTGTCGAGTGAACTTCGTCACTTCTATGACATACCAAACTCGCAATTGATGTAACACCTGTGTCATTTCAACCATCAAACAAATGCCAAACCAATGAAATATTGTATTTCATACTTTGGACTTGTATAAATATGTGTATCTTTTGCACATATCAACTCATGTTCGATTTCAAGCTCTAAATCGCTTTCTGGAAGGTTATACGCGCTCTGATGCGTAAATATAACCAGTTTAATCCAACGAACACTCCGGAATAGTGAAATAGGCTTAACATACCTTAAATTACCTTTACATAACTTAGATATAAGTTTTGGAAGGTTTGGTGTGGTGAAATAAAGTTTAATCGCTTACAGGGACTAAAGTTGACAAACTGCGAAAGTATGCCAATTTGAACTGTAACAGACCTTCCGGAACATGACCATAAGTTAAACATGCCATAAATATCCTTTGCATAGCTTAGAAATAGGCTTTGAGGTGTTCGGTATGCTAAAATAAACTTTCGTGTCATTCAGGGACTAAAAGTGTCAAAAAGTGCACAAGTTTGCATTTTCGAGCATAACTTACGTTCTGAATACATCCGGACATCTAAAAATTTATGTAAGCATGACTACATTATATTTTAGTGTTCGCCTTAAGAAAAATCCATTCGTCGCGTCATTTGGATCGTTTTTCGCGCTTGTGCGCATTCCGTCGTAATTAAGCGAACATCGCGTTCGTACGGCTAAACGAACCGACATCCGAGATATTTTTTAACACATTTTAAGTTCCCTATACTTTAACTTCATTTTAGAGCTTTGAAATGGGGTTAACGGGCCTTAAACGTGTCAAAAATGGCCTAAATACAGTTCAGGGACCAAAAGTGTAATTCTGCCAAAGTAAGCCCTACGATGCGTATGGTATTTATACCATACGATGCGTATGGGGTCTTCTGACCAGGTGCAGAGTCTTTAACAGCCTGTTTTCAGCAGATTTAACCACAACCACATGTTCCTAATTGTCTAGTCATGAGATAAGGATGGAATTTTAGTTACCATAAGGTTCCGACAAGTGTACGGGTTGGATTCATGGCACGTTATCCAAGAAACGATCCCAACGGTGGACCATTTCCTATAAATACCCACCAACATCACACCCAAAAACTCACACCTTTGAATCTGAACTTGCTCTCTAAGTTGTCGTGTTTAACACTTCATACCTGAGAGTGTTAGGGTTCAAACCTTCCATTCTTGGACCCTTCGTAAGTATTCTTTCGTTCTTTTCCTTATTTTTACTGCTTTTCGAGTCAGAAAGTCAAACTTTGTTTGACTTTCAGCGTTGACCAGTAATGGTCAATGCGAAGTTCGTAGGAACTTCGCAACGTGAGTGTAATCACGTTGGTCATAGTCCCTTGGGACTATGCCCACTGATTACCACGTTGTCTAGGGTCGTAGGGTAGGCGATCTGATAAATCGCCTATACCTTCGAACCCGACCCAGTTTGGTCGATCATTAGGATCCGACCAAATACATTAGTTGACCATAGTAGGTAGGGAATAACCTTCCGAGGTTATACCCTATGGTCACATCGTTTAAGTAGTTGTATGATAGGTAGTTTATATGCCTTAGGTAAATTACCAGAATACCCTTTTCATGTATAATTGGTAATTAAGCATATGTAACCTAAACTTTTGTCACATAACTGATTATGTAACATGTTTAGGCATATAACACTTGTCATAGGACTAGTTAGGCGGTCCGAACGCGTTACACGCGAACGACGCGTTAAAGTAGCATAAGCTTCCTAAACGGGTCGTAATGGGTCGTAGACACTTAGGTTAAGTTTCATTTAGTATGTAGGCTTTGTTAAACCATATCATATGAGTTCCTACACTCATTTGGTTTACAAACCCTAATGCTACCCAATCTTCCGATTTAGGTCCGGTTAATTAACATAGTTACCTATATTAGGTGCCGTTTGATTTCCGTGATCTCTAGCTTTGTTTGGTTGTTACTCAAGGACTACTGAGCAATCTCAAGTGAGTACATAGACCCCTCTTTTACTGTTTTCCAAACTGTTTTGGGGTGGAACACATGTGCCTACTTGTTACTTTCCTGCTTTTCTGTTTTCACATCATATACCGACTATGTTTGTTAGTACATTATAGTACATGATTTCATTACTTTTCTGCTATGTATGTTGACTGATAACATGCTAAGCACATTGATTTACATGACTTTTCTACTTTGTATGTTAACTTAGCATACTTAGTACATCATTTTTACATTGCATCTCTGTTGCATATGTTTACTCAGCATATGGACACATTGTTTTACAGTGCATCTCTGTTGCATATGTTCCAGTAACATATGGACACATTGTTTTACAGCTCTACCTTGTATGTTTACTCTAGCATACTAGGTACATTATCTTCATCACATGCTTACATTTTGGTATGACATTTGGTTTGTTTAACGGGTCTATATAACATTCATTAACATTTGCTACGCCGCTCGGTAGTAGGTAGTGGTACCATAGGACTTGACAAATCCCATTTCGGACATCCCGGGTAGGTGGGGATGAAAGGAATGACCGAATCCGAATACAATTCTTTTGATAACCTTGACTGAAAGGGTTATCCGACTGTCTCAAGGCTTGAATGTTTGCGTCTAACATACCGCATAAATGTTCATATTCAGTATAGCATGCATATATCTTACAAAACATAACTTTGATTTAAACCAGTTTTACTTCAATACTTTGTTTTGTACATTTTTTCTTATGGTTTAAGTAGTCTAAATTTTACTTACCATACATATCATTTTGGTTATACATTACTTGACTATTTTTGGACTATAGACATTTGACATGGATATTTGACATAGACATTTGACATGGATACTTGACATAGACATTTGACATGGATATTTGACATGATTTACATCTTGACATGAACATTTTACATTGTTTGGTTTGGTTTGATTAAGTGATTAAGTAACGATGCGTGTGTAATATGATACAAGCATGGTGGATACGCCGCTGGTACTTCCTATATATAAGTGTTTGTATGGTATTACATGTCGTAACGTTATTTGAATCATTTCAGTTTGAGACATAGAATATTTTATACAAATAACATACTTTTCACAAGACATTGTTTTACAAAACAACTTATCTTTTACAAACTCATTTAACTTGGTTATTCATTTAACCATACATTATTCACTTATTTATACATATCATCTGAACTGATTGTTTTTCAAGTAATTTACAAAACAAAGCAAATAACAAGGTTCATGACTAAACATTTTCTCAAACATAAGTCATGATACCTATTTTCACAAAAACCTATGTATCTCACCGGCATTTTTATGCTGACGTACCATATTTTCACATGTGTTTTTCAGGAGCTGTTGCATAAGATGATCAAGATATACATAGACAGACTTGGGCTTTAGTGACAATAAAAGATGCAAGACTAGTTAATTATGTTGTATTTTCCTTGTTTGTTAAGACATTGTAACACTTTTAATCAATAAAACGAAACTTTAATTTCCATGGTTGTGAAACATTAATTCTGTTGCAACACGCCCCGATGTTTCCGCCGTGATTTGTTGTTTTACGCGGTCGGGGTGTGACAGAAAAGATGGTATCAGAGCTAATGGTTATAGGGAATTAGGTTATTAGTAATGCTTTGACCTAGTCTATAACCTTCTTAGGACCCTAACGCGAGTTTACTTGCGTTTAGTCATAAAACAATACCGTCACCTATCCTTAGGCGACGATCACAACAAGAATATAAATTTCAAAACCGCTTTGAAAACTAATCATCTGTTCTAGGATGATTGATTACTAGGTTTTGAACTCTCTGTTATATGGTTTTGAACCCTGTTGGGTTTTCAAAAACATCGTCAAGGTTTTGGGTTTTAAATAATGTGAACACGTGCAAACTGGAAGGGTGAATGCCTGTATTCTGGGTTTTCTGTCTAGGCAAGCACTTCGTATACATCTCATCAGACGCGAGACCAGTTGTGCTTACCTGGGAATTCTTGGGATGAGTGTTCACTTATAGGCGAGCATGTCTTCGCGATACATTATTTTTGACCCATTTACTTTGATTTGTCATCATCTCAATGTACCCATTTACTTTGATTTGTCGTCATCTCATTTGTTTGCCTTAGGTAACAAACAAATGATCACAATTTTCATTCGTTGCCGTTCTGTATTGATTATCCAATAACCTTTCACTCGTTTCTTTCTCTGTTTTTCATTTTCTTCTAGAATGTCTATTCCTCTCAGCACTGGTCAAATGTCCGAGCAAACAGCCAAATTTGCCCAGCAAATAGGCGAGGTGATACTGAAGTCTGTGGATCTAGGCATTGCCATGGCTCGTCTTAACAATGAAGCCTATCGTCTCGACAATGAAGCCACTCAAGAGACACCAAAGGAAGCAAAAGTCAGGCTTGCACCAACATCAAGGAAGCGTAAGGCTTCAAGGAAACTCGCAGCGGTTACATCTAATCAAGCGGGACCTAGCCAGGTAGCGATGCCACCAGCTAGGAAGCCGTACTTGGGAGCTGCCCCATGGTGCAAGCGATGCAACCGTCATCATTTAAACCTCATACCCTGCTCCCAGTGTACCTACTGTGGACGGTGGGGACATTTGATTAACACATGCCGCTTTGTTGCCCAACACAAAGCTGCTACAAACCTTGCTGCTACCCAACCCCAAGTCAACCCTACTCAAGCTCGTTTCCCACGTGGTACTTGCTACAACTGTGGCGATACGAGCCATTTCAGGAACAACTGCCCAAAGCTTGCTAATGCAAATCCAACCCTTGGATGAGCATTCGGCTGAACAAAGGATGTTACTGTCTTATGCCTTTGTTTCTTTTGTTCTCGTGTATTGTGAAACAATATGTCTTGTTCATAAATAAAAGTTGTTGTTCGCAATTCTGATATACAAGTATAGTTACATGTGTGTATGACTTTTCCTATGTTACCTACATTAAGGAACTATGTTCCTTACAAACTACTCTTGTGATTCTCTCTTTCAAATGATTGCTCATGATTCCTTCGAAAATTTTAAGTACTCGTTTCATTCTAAGATACGAAGTACAGAAAATAAAGTGACATTATGAGTGATCATGCTTCTGCACATCAGTACCTTTGAATCCTTGGTTAGATAACTAAGGGTGTTTTCAAATCTCTTACCCATTACGTTTTAATTTTTCAACATACACAGTACAAGTATTTCAAAACAATCTTCATGATCTCAAAATATTTCATATAGTTTGAAAACAATTTTTTTTCTAAATACATTGTCTATGTTATTTCAAAAACATTGGCCATGTTATCAAAACCAACCTTTTTAATTTCAAAATATTTCATATAGTCTGAAGACAATATTAACACAGTACATTTTCTCATCAAGTGCATGATTTCGAAAAGCATCATTCATGTTTTCCAAAAAAACCTTATACATAATTTCAAAAATTCATTCCGCATGATTTTAAAACATTTTTGTAAATATATCTACCTAATACACCTACTTTATGATTTCAAAAAGTATTATATATAAGGTTTCAAAAACGTTAAACACATTTTTCTTAAAAGAACCCCATGCATAGTTTTCAAAAATATTTTCCTCATACATTGACTTAACCTTCAAAATTCTGCTTCATATGTCGCCTTGACATATCAAGCATCTCAACTTCTTAAGCATTTTACTTCATGTTTGGACTTAAGCACATCCCGTGCAAGAATTCAAAGCATCTTCAACTTCTAACAATCCATATGGGATCTTTTTATCTCCATAATTAGACCCTTGTGGATGATCATGATTCAAATCAGAGTCCTTAATTGGATTCTTTATGTACCTTAATTCGAACATTTCGAGTTCTAGTAATCGAAATCGAATTTTCTTTTTGAATCTTTCTATCTTTATAGTTGGATTCTCGAAAATGTTTAAAGTACCAAATGAAATCCACAAGATGGATTCCTAGTGTGCTTTAAATACATGTACTCTGTTAGCAGAACAAACTTCTAGTTAGCAATTTTGTGGTTATGTGACTATGTGTTTATTCATCTTATGTTTTCTTTCATGCATTTTTGTGTTTTTAATACTCTGGATATTCGTTATCCAAATCCTCGCAGGATCTTTCATATCTTCATATGAGAGATTCGTAGCAGGATATTCAAAGGTACTACCTTAAATCCTTAATGGGCTTCTATGTAATAGTTAAGACCCTTGGATTTATACAGTACCACTCCAGACCCTTTTTAGTGGTCTAGTCTAAAGGATTGATTCACAATTTGGTTAAAGAATGACATCTAGTGATGTAGCTGGACAGACTCCTTGATAGTCTATTTAGATCATTTATTGATCTAGTCTACGGGACTCTATGGCGGTCTAGTCACACTCATCACAGGATTGCTCATTTGGTTTTACCCTACGCATTATAAAATAGACTGTGTGAACTGTGCAAGGAATTGTCTAATTATGGAGGCCTACATAATTATGAAATTTAGTGCATAGAAACCCAGTAAGGTTTATTATGTGTAAGAACCGATAGTGACAACAATAACAAAATGAGAACGATGTAATGGAGGTACGGTGGACGCACCAATGACGCTTCGTATACTTGTATATAAGTATCCCTCTTACATTGCAAGCATAATGTTATTAAAGTTACTAGAAGTTCAGAACCCTAACCAATGTTTTTCGATCTTTTCAACTTCATGTTTTAAACTCTCACAAGTTTCCTCTAAATAAATTTCGGGACGAAATTTCCTAAAGTAGGGGAGACTGTAACACCTGTGTCATTTCAACCATCAAACAAATGCCAAACCAATGAAATATTGTATTTCATACTTTGGACTTGTATAAATATGTGTATCTTTTGCACATATCAACTCATGTTCGATTTCAAGCTCTAAATCGCTTTCTGGAAGGTTATACGCGCTCTGATGCGTAAATATAACCAGTTTAATCCAACGAACACTCCGGAATAGTGAAATAGGCTTAACATACCTTAAATTACCTTTACATAACTTAGATATAAGTTTTGGAAGGTTTGGTGTGGTGAAATAAAGTTTAATCGCTTACAGGGACTAAAGTTGACAAACTGCGAAAGTATGCCAATTTGAACTGTAACAGACCTTCCGGAACATGACCATAAGTTAAACATGCCATAAATATCCTTTGCATAGCTTAGAAATAGGCTTTGAGGTGTTCGGTATGCTAAAATAAACTTTCGTGTCATTCAGGGACTAAAAGTGTCAAAAAGTGCACAAGTTTGCATTTTCGAGCATAACTTACGTTCTGAATACATCCGGACATCTAAAAATTTATGTAAGCATGACTACATTATATTTTAGTGTTCGCCTTAAGAAAAATCCATTCGTCGCGTCATTTGGATCGTTTTTCGCGCTTGTGCGCATTCCGTCGTAATTAAGCGAACATCGCGTTCGTACGGCTAAACGAACCGACATCCAAGATATTTTTGAACACATTTTAAGTTCCCTATACTTTAACTTCATTTTAGAGCTTTGAAATGGGGTTAACGGGCCTTAAACGTGTCAAAAATGGCCTAAATACAGTTCAGGGACCAAAAGTGTAATTCTGCCAAAGTAAGCCCTACGATGCGTATGGTATTTATACCATACGATGCGTATGGGGTCTTCTGACCAGGTGCAGAGTCTTTAACAGCCTGTTTTCAGCAGATTTAACCACAACCACATGTTCCTAATTGTCTAGTCATGAGATAAGGATGGAATTTTAGTTACCATAAGGTTCCGACAAGTGTACGGGTTGGATTCATGGCACGTTATCCAAGAAACGATCCCAACGGTGGACCATTTCCTATAAATACCCACCAACATCACACCCAAAAACTCACACCTTTGAATCTGAACTTGCTCTCTAAGTTGTCGTGTTTAACACTTCATACCTGAGAGTGTTCGGGTTCAAACCTTCCATTCTTGGACCCTTCGTAAGTATTCTTTCGTTCTTTTCCTTATTTTTACTGCTTTTCGAGTCAGAAAGTCAAACTTTGTTTGACTTTCAGCGTTGACCAGTAATGGTCAATGCGAAGTTCGTAGGAACTTCGCAACGTGAGTGTAATCACGTTGGTCATAGTCCCTTGGGACTATGCCCACTGATTACCACGTTGTCTAGGGTCGTAGGGTAGGCGATCTGATAAATCGCCTATACCTTCGAACCCGACCCAGTTTGGTCGATCATTAGGATCCGACCAAATACATTAGTTGACCATAGTAGGTAGGGAATAACCTTCCGAGGTTATACCCTATGGTCACATCGTTTAAGTAGTTGTATGATAGGTAGTTTATATGCCTTAGGTAAATTACCAGAATACCCTTTTCATGTATAATTGGTAATTAAGCATATGTAACCTAAACTTTTGTCACATAACTGATTATGTAACATGTTTAGGCATATAACACTTGTCATAGGACTAGTTAGGCGGTCCGAACGCGTTACACGCGAACGACGCGTTAAAGTAGCATAAGCTTCCTAAACGGGTCGTAATGGGTCGTAGACACTTAGGTTAAGTTTCATTTAGTATGTAGGCTTTGTTAAACCATATCATATGAGTTCCTACACTCATTTGGTTTACAAACCCTAATGCTACCCAATCTTCCGATTTAGGTCCGGTTAATTAACATAGTTACCTATATTAGGTGCCGTTTGATTTCCGTGATCTCTAGCTTTGTTTGGTTGTTACTCAAGGACTACTGAGCAATCTCAAGTGAGTACATAGACCCCTCTTTTACTGTTTTCCAAACTGTTTTGGGGTGGAACACATGTGCCTACTTGTTACTTTCCTGCTTTTCTGTTTTCACATCATATACCGACTATGTTTGTTAGTACATTATAGTACATGATTTCATTACTTTTCTGCTATGTATGTTGACTGATAACATGCTAAGCACATTGATTTACATGACTTTTCTACTTTGTATGTTAACTTAGCATACTTAGTACATCATTTTTACATTGCATCTCTGTTGCATATGTTTACTCAGCATATGGACACATTGTTTTACAGTGCATCTCTGTTGCATATGTTCCAGTAACATATGGACACATTGTTTTACAGCTCTACCTTGTATGTTTACTCTAGCATACTAGGTACATTATCTTCATCACATGCTTACATTTTGGTATGACATTTGGTTTGTTTAACGGGTCTATATAACATTCATTAACATTTGCTACGCCGCTCGGTAGTAGGTAGTGGTACCATAGGACTTGACAAATCCCATTTCGGACATCCCGGGTAGGTGGGGATGAAAGGAATGACCGAATCCGAATACAATTCTTTTGATAACCTTGACTGAAAGGGTTATCCGACTGTCTCAAGGCTTGAATGTTTGCGTCTAACATACCGCATAAATGTTCATATTCAGTATAGCATGCATATATCTTACAAAACATAACTTTGATTTAAACCAGTTTTACTTCAATACTTTGTTTTGTACATTTTTTCTTATGGTTTAAGTAGTCTAAATTTTACTTACCATACATATCATTTTGGTTATACATTACTTGACTATTTTTGGACTATAGACATTTGACATGGATATTTGACATAGACATTTGACATGGATACTTGACATAGACATTTGACATGGATATTTGACATGATTTACATCTTGACATGAACATTTTACATTGTTTGGTTTGGTTTGATTAAGTGATTAAGTAACGATGCGTGTGTAATATGATACAAGCATGGTGGATACGCCGCTGGTACTTCCTATATATAAGTGTTTGTATGGTATTACATGTCGTAACGTTATTTGAATCATTTCAGTTTGAGACATAGAATATTTTATACAAATAACATACTTTTCACAAGACATTGTTTTACAAAACAACTTATCTTTTACAAACTCATTTAACTTGGTTATTCATTTAACCATACATTATTCACTTATTTATACATATCATCTGAACTGATTGTTTTTCAAGTAATTTACAAAACAAAGCAAATAACAAGGTTCATGACTAAACATTTTCTCAAACATAAGTCATGATACCTATTTTCACAAAAACCTATGTATCTCACCGGCATTTTTATGCTGACGTACCATATTTTCACATGTGTTTTTCAGGAGCTGTTGCATAAGATGATCAAGATATACATAGACAGACTTGGGCTTTAGTGACAATAAAAGATGCAAGACTAGTTAATTATGTTGTATTTTCCTTGTTTGTTAAGACATTGTAACACTTTTAATCAATAAAACGAAACTTTAATTTCCATGGTTGTGAAACATTAATTCTGTTGCAACACGCCCCGATGTTTCCGCCGCGATTTGTTGTTTTACGCGGTCGGGGTGTGACAATTGACACTACAATTTCATTAACATTTCTAAGACTATTGTTTATGCATAATGTAACGAAACCGAAGTTACGTACCTTTAGTGCTTTTCCTTCAAGCGCGCATCAACTCCGGCTCGTCCGCTTGAAGATTCTATTCCTTTGCCTATAGAGTTCAATCAATGACTTGTTTAGAACTCGTATTATTTCATATAACGCATAATTCACCATAACATTCAAAATGCGTTTTTACTCAAAATTTCAACATCTAGTTTTCTTTTAGGCATTTCAACAAACACCTAAAGGGCATAGTTTTGCTAAATCAATAACCAAGTTTCATAACTAGTCATTTAGCCAATTTTAAGCATTTTTCACAAATTAAAATGTCTAGTTCTATATCAACACCTAGACTTATTTCATGGAGCTCAAATAATACTAGATTAATAATCATAATTCTAGTGTTCATCATCTTTTTACAAAACCCATTTAACACATAAATGGGTAAACATGAATATTCATAGTTTGAGCACCAATTTCACAAATTATTAGCTAGGGTTTACATCTAAACTTGTTTTTATTACAAGTTTCATCTAAACATCCCTAATCAAGCTCCAAATTTTCGATTTTTATAATATACTTGGAATCTGAGTTGAATCAAAACAACATAATTTAGCATACCTTATGATCCCTTCAACGAGGTGATCACGAATTTGTGCTTGAAAATTGATTTAGAGATGATTAGAACCTTCAATTTGAGGGAAAGCTGCATGAACTAGGGTTTGTGGGGAACCCTTATGTCGCCCCTGGGTTTGGATCGACCAGACACACTCCTTTTTGTGTGTTTGGTGTGATTTATTTTGTTTTATTGTTTTAAGTTTCTAATTTAACAAGTTTAGTCCCTCAACAATCACTTGGTTCTTATTTTAGGTATTTTAACCCACTTACATGTTATCATAAGACTCATAACTAACTGGGTTATTTATTTCCTAGTTAGCTTATTCTTGTTTATTTTATACTTTAGAATTCTAATATAAAGTTTATATTTTCGGGGCGTTACATACATTAACAACCAAATCATCAAGTGAGGTGTGGAACCAAGTTCGGATTGCCAAAGCATCCAATGTTCACACTTGTATCAAACATAAGTCTCTCCATATAAACTATGGTAAACTTATGTGACTTCAACACTTGTGGGTTGTATTGAACCCTATTATAACAGAAAGTTTAGTGGTTGTTCATACCTCTAAAGTTGTAAGAATCAACTCTAACAAGTTCCACAACCATTGATGGGTTTAGGAGGTTTCTAGGTACAAGATTCAAGCATAAAAAGTTAAGTTTCGTAAAAGTTAACCAAGTTTCTTCCAAAACAGAAAGTTTGGACCTCAAAACGGTGTTGTTCCACCTCGGTTTACCATGGTAAACCTGTGGGAACATTCCTAGAGGTGTTCCAAGATTTGTGGAAGAAGAAATGATGAAGAAAAGTTGAAGAAAAATGAGTTTGCATATGTTTCTATAAATCAGAAAGTAAATCTGACTTTGGCGCCTTATGTAAGTGATGTATCGTGATTTCACCTTGGTGAATCTTGGATAACATCCTTGAAAGTCATCCAAGTGGATTGGTACAAGAAATCATGAGAAAAGTAGAAGAAAGGTGCTCAAAAGTCACTATTTTGAGCAAATGTATAATATGCCATAACTTGGTGGATGAATTGTGAGGTTTTAAGAGTGAATTGAGGGTGTGTAAAGGGTTAAGGTAGTGTGAAAGACTTGTATTTATGGTGTGGAGGTTAGGGTTAGTGTTAATTGTGAGTTAGTTGAGTATTAAAGACAAGTAGGTGGAAGTTTAGTGTGAAAAAAAGGGCCAATAAATGTGCTAGAAATGGGTTATACGGATCAGACTTTGTCCGCGGGTCGCGGAAGGAAACCCGACTGGTGTCGTGTGTCGCGGCTGAAGTAACCCGGGCTGAGTTTCAGTTTTCGACAAGATTAGTCCCTAGTGTTTGGTATTTGGTATAACTCAAGGTATTTTATGTATATATAACATATATTTTAGTATAAATCGAGTAGGCAAGTATAGATTGAGTTTTGTAAATGAATGATCAATTGTTTGCACGTAATAAGCATATGAAATTACATAATTACGTTAGTTGTTTGTGAGATAAACGAGTGTTTACGAGAATAGCGAATAAGTACCAAGTATGTATATGATTTGAATGTAAAGCTAGTATGATTAATCGAAGTATAATTTAAATAAAATGATCAAGTTTTATTATGATCGAAGTTGCGAATTACGAAAACGGGAGTGAAATACGAATACGATACAGATATAAGTTTCCAAAAATATGAATGTAAATAACTTTTCTAATTAAGGTACGTTTTAAAAAACGAGGCGTTAAAGTAAATAATAATTTATAAACTCTAATAAGTTTATACTATTAGTTTTTAAAATAAAAACATAATTACATTTTGAGAAACTAATGAAGTTATTAAAGCAATGAATAGTAAGAATCATCTATGTTATATACTAAAAAACTATTTATGGGACACATGTCACTCATTGGAGCCATCTATTTTTTAGTTTTCTCACCTATCTATTCTACTTAATTATCAATAATTAATTTAATTAAAATATAATTATACAATTGAATTTAATATAAAATTTAATTATTAATTTTACACTCATATCTAAACTTCATAAAAACAGTTCGTACAGGAGATAATATAATATTTTGAAATTTTCATCAGATTTAATTATTTTTCCTTGAAATCTAATATTATATTATTCAATTAATATAAACGTAACATAATCACAAATTTCAAATCACCGTTTAGCAATCTTTCGATATTATTATTATTATTATTATTATTATTATTATTATTATTATTATCTAATCGAATATTTTGTTAAAATAATATAAATATAAATATAATATTCAAACATAGATAATTGTGTAATTTTATCATCATACACGTGAATATTAGCCTTAAACTATAAAAAAAAATTAATACCATAGTCTCATTTTAACTTAAACATTGTGTATCCTCATTATTATTAATTTAGTTTTGAGAAAATGTAATGACATATAAATATAAAAAAAATTCAAGAACTATCCTCGCAATCACTTAGCCATAAACTATAAAAAAAATTAATACCATAGTCCCATGTTAACATAAACATTGTGTATCCTCATTATTGTTAATTTAGTTTTGAGAAAGTGTAATGACAGAACTATCCTTGCAATCCCTCTATCTATCGTGTATCGAGTATATCCGTTAGTTTTTTTTTTAAGATATAGTTTTTTATTATCTTATCTGTTATATAAAATTAGATTTATTCAACACGTGTAATGCACAAGATTTTTTTTAAAGATATAACTTCTTTTATTATTTACCATACAAAATTACATACATTCAACCCTTGTAATACATGGGGTTTTAAAAATACAACTTTTTTTATAATTATTAGAGTAAACTTCCGTTTTGCTCCATTTGGTTTGGTCGTTTTAATGGTTTTGCCTCAATCCTATAAAAATAGTCATTTTACTCCAAAAGTTTACCATGTTTTTTTTTTTTCATTTTGCTCCCCGACTCTTAACTCAGTTAAATCATTCAACTAAGGGTATGGGTATTTCAGTAATTATTTTCCAATCAGCGATTTCCACCCAAGCCGAATTCAAATTCTTATTACTAGAAGGCGATTCAGATCTTCTACTAGTGGTGATATGCTTATTCTCCTTTCTTTACTGTTATATCTTCCACTAGAGGAAACCCTAACCTCACTATCCCGGTTTTGGTTTCGGTGACGATGCAGGTGATCCAGCACATCTTCACCATCATTATCTTCAGCAGCATCAGCATCATTCAGCAAATTGAAACTCTATTTCGAACTAGAATGTCTCCTGCATCTAGGGTTTTGAGCTCTCCCGGTGGAATTGCTCCGGCTAAGCCTGTCGGATTGTAGGATAATAGCTCCGGCGCCAGTGCCGGTGGTGGTTGTAATGGAAGTGGTAGTGGTGGAGCTAGGGTTAGGATTTTGGTCGGTTTCTTAGTCAGAGTACCGGTCAATTTCGTGACTTACTGTGTGTTTGATGACGTAGAGCTCCTTTTTGGAAAGCGGTTGGTCATTTTTGGTGTTGTGCGGTGGTTGGTGGTGGTCGAAGTTTTGGGGCGACGGTGGTGGTTTTTTTTGCTGAAACAAGAACCCATGGAAGGGGGAGAAATGAGGGATTAGATCTGTTTGGAGAAGATGACAATGATGAAGCGATTATTGGTGTGTAATTGATTTGGGGGTTTTGAGCTTTGTGAAATGAGAAGAGTGTGAATTGGAGAAGATGACGATGATTAATCTTTAAAAATATAAACTGAAATACTCCTACCCTAAGTTTAATTTGAATGATTTAACTGAGTTAAGAGTCAGGGAGCAAAAAAAAAAAAAAAAAAAAAAAAAAAAAAAAAAACATTGTAAATTATTAGAGTAAAATGCCTATTTTTTAAGGATTGGGGCAAAACTATTAAAACAACCAAACCACATAGAGTGAAATGGAAGTTTACTCTAATTATTATTTGGTGTATAAAATTAGTTTTATTCAACTTTTGAAAATACGGAGTTTTTAATTATTTAATACATAAAAATATATTATTCAACCCGTGTAATACACGGGATTCTAACCTAGTATAATATAATATAAAAAGGATACAGAGCGTGAATTTTGAATAAAGATTCATGTTGGAATTCTTAGTATATCAACAGTCTTTAAAAGCCTCCATCACCGAAGATTAATTAACCGACAAATCAATTAAGGGAGTGTTCAAATCAATTTATTGACTTAATAGTCAAAATAATGTTTGGACAAGTGAAAAAGATTTTTTGAAACAACTTTTTGTATAAATTGGAAAAGTCATTTTGAAAAGCCAAGGTTTCCTAGCTTTTTAAAATGATTTTTCCCTCTTATACAAAAAGTTGTTTCAAAAAGTCATTTTCATTTGTTCAAACATTATTTTGACTTATTGACTTAAAAAACCAATAAGTTGTTTCAAAAAGATAAGCCAAACACACCATAAATTTCACATTTTAAGAATTATAAACACAGAAACATCAAACATCCCAAATCAGAAGGAAACATTCATGCAAAACTACACCTCAAATAAGTAATCCCCGAGTTAATACATCTTCAAAATCAAAGAAAATCCATTGATACAAACAACTCTAGAGCGATCGATAATCAAGCCCACAGGAATGACAAAAAAACCACGAGTAAAAGAATCAAGTAACGCGTAGGAAGAATTTTGTAAACAGAATTTACATTATTACTGCCAGGCGAATACCCGCCTTCCGGGGTGTTTGTAGTCAACACAACGACAATCCAATCATCTTCAGAACCGATCCCGACTCCAGTATACTTGGTGTCATTTAAGGAGCCTGAATACTGGGAGCGGGTGTAGTTGGAAAGTACAAGGGTGGGATCAAGATTAGGAACACAAGCAGGAAGGATAGTCCCATCTCTGGTAGTGCTGACATTCAAATGGCATTTGGATAAAAGGTCTGGATAATTGGCAAATTCTGGTTCGGTTCCGGCTACAGTGTTGGAGCCGGTTGTGTTTGTACACGGTTGGTTTTTAAATTGGTCGGCAATTTTATCAGCTAGGCATTTGGCTCGGTCATTTTCTGTTAGAGTTGTTAAGTTTAGGGTTGCTCTGTAGCTATTGATTCCAGAAAGAAGGCTGTCTTCTTCATCTGTAAAATTATCAGAATTTGTGTTAGTTAAATGGCAAAACTTTTTTATTTTACCCAACAGAGAACACATAACCTAAATTATCCCATTAACAAGTAAATGGATAGGAATTGCCAAATCTACTAGCTCATCGTCAACTATTTGATTAACACAGATCTACGGATAGAAAGGGCCGTTAGGTTTTTTTGCCTAACTCACACACCCTCTAATACTACTCCTAAATCTACATATTTGTCCACCATGGGACTAGAACCCGTAACCACTTTAAGGATACCGAGCAAGCAAACTCTACTTCCAAAAGGCTACAATTTTTTTCACATGACAACTGGGCAATCTTAAAGAAAGGGCTTATGGTTTAGCAAAGTTTGTCTTCTTTACAAGGCTTAGAAACTTTGCCCTCTATTTTGCAAATATGCCATTGTTATTCAAGCCTGTGAAACATAACGCTTGCCACAAAAGATTAAAGTTCGTTTCAAGAATCGACAATCATTAAAAACGAAATCCCATCTTTAAGAATCAAGTTGAACAACGATATCCTCTTTATCTAATAACCCAATGAAATGTTCCCGTAAGTCAAGACACATATAGCAAGGGCTCCAAAGAAATTAAAAGGGTGTTTGAACTTCGAACATGTATTCTGGAAGTAATTATCTTCTTAATCTACAATAATCAGTTTTTAATGTTGGATCATATACAAATGTTCCAACTATGTGACTATTTAGGGGCTAATATAATTGGTGTCTAGCTAATAATTTTCCTACCTACCGCAGAAAACCATCTACTACCAACTACATCTATGTAAATCTGATTAGACAAATAATTTAATTCTGATTTATTATTAATACAACCAATAATCAAAACCACAAATCACCCCTACCCAAACCATGGTTGCCAAAGTCGCTCCCAAGTCCCAGGTCAGTCAATTGGGGAGTTGCGAGTACTCGGGCATGTTAATTATAAAGAAATTAACTATCGGGAAATTATACATATATGTCATTAATATTTATAACAAAATTCGTGAATATTAGTATACGTAATAAAAGATACATTTCAAAAATTGTTATTCATTCCTTAGAAGATGATATACGTTCATTGATATTATAGACATGGAAATTATGTTTTACTTTTTCTTGGTCAAACAGTTGACCGACTAAATCGATTCGGGTTGAGTTTGACCGCTGATTCCGAGTAACATGGCGGAGTAGAAGAAAATCACCATGACACTGTAGAGCAATGTTTTAAATACCGGTATGAACCGGCCGGTTATACCAGTTAAACTGGATATCGGACACGAGTCCGGTACGATAAAGGCCGGTAAAATCTGAATACGGTATGTCTTGTGTACCGGCGGTAAATCCGGTTCTACCGGTTCAAACCGTTGAACTGATTTGCATTATCTTAAAATTTTATTTTCTAATTTAATAAAATACGATATAAAGGTAATATTGACCTTCCATATTTCCAGTAATTAACAAAATGTCTTCCATTTTAATATTCCGTCACTGTTGAAACTGTTATTTCACCTCTTATTCACCTCGTCCGATATAATATTGTTTATAAGTAATAAAAATCCTCTGAAAATGCAAAATATTTTACAAGAAAATGGTTTTTATAGATAAAAACATGATCAGATACATAAATCCTAATGAAAATCAGATTATTTTTTGAGATAAACTTGTATTTTATGAAATTATAGGGTTAACTAGTAACCCGGTTGAACCGGCCGGTACAACCCGGTTCAACCGGTTAAACCATTTTAGAGTGAATCCCGGTATGATTTAAAAACCGGTTTTTAAAACATTGTTGTAGAGTGCTTGGCCTTGGCCTCCTAGACCTAGTTTTACTACATCTACCCAAACACACTTCTTCTTCCATGGGAAACAATAACCTAACTCTGGTTAGATTAAACAGATTATTAGATTTTCTCACCGACAGATCTAAATCCTCACACTAGATTTGAACCACAAATAAATCACAAGATCAAAATCCTCACGCTAGATTTGAACCACAAACAGATCATTAATACGAAAAATTTCCACTATAATATGTGCAGAAAGTCACAAATTGATGGATCATGATTTACAAAAGCAATGCTGATTGGTGGAGATTAGAGGCACGAAATCAAAAGAAAGAAAGTAAGTGAAGTTACCATCGCACTTGACTGTGTGGTTGATGAAGAAGATTGAGTTGAGGAGGAGGAGCGTCAGAATGATGTATCTGTGAAAATACGCCATGTTTGGTCGGTAAGATGAAACAAGATTCATATATAGAGTAAAGCTTATTAGCTTATCAACGTTTTGTGAACAAAACGGCGTCGTGTTAGCAGGGCATCGCTTTCAAAGCTGTTGGTTGGATTCATATAATGTTAAGAGTAAACTGCAATTTTACACCCTGAGGTTAGGTGTCATTGGCACTCCTACCCCCCCCTAAGGAAATAATTGCAAAATTACACCCCACTGTTTGACCTTATTTCGCACTTTTACCCCCCGCCGTCAAATTGAGTAACAGAACTGTTAAGTCTAAGTTGAAATGACTATATTACCCTTACATTTTACCCCCCAACATTCCTGTTAAGTCGCACAATTACCCCCCACTGGTAAATTACTAATTTGTCTTTTTCTATTACCCCCTGTACTTTGTGCTAACACACAACATTACCCCCTGAAATTTACAAAACCCTTCCCGCCAAAAGCAAATACCTGTTCTTTGATCTAAAACCTAACAAGCAAATACCTGTTCTTTGAACACGTAATCTGAAACGTAACAATCATACCTGTTAAAAAATCCGAAACCTAACAAGCAAAGACTCCAAAACTGGTAAATTACAATCAGTTATTTCTATAAGGTGTTCACACCAACAAGCAAATACCTGTTCAACCAGTGGGAATGCATACAATCATACCTGCAATGTCAACATAATGAGTGTATACATCCAGAATCATAATTGCAGTACATAAGTGTATACATCCAGAATCTGATTAAGCCACTGTTGAGTGTGCTGCACAATTTGGAGCACATAAGTGTGCTGCTAATGTGAACTTATGGCACTTTTGAGTATGGCACAATTTTGCAGCACATAAGTGTATGCACATGATTATGCCCAAACTGTGACCATAAGTGTATGCACATGAGTGTATACATGATCAACCAGGTCAACATAATGAGTGTATACATGATTATGCCCAAACTGAAGGACTCATTGCATACAACTGAAGGACTCATTGCATAAGTGTATGCACATGAGTGTATACATGATCAACCAGGTCATTTTAATGAGTGTATACATGATTATGCCCAAACTGCAAAGGCCTCATTGCATAAGTGTATGCACATGAGTGTATACATGATTATGCCCAAACTGCAAAGGCCTCATTGCAGGCTATTTGATTACTGTGTATACATAATGAGTGTATACATGATCAAACATAATGCATACAACCTAATTTTGATCAAACATCATACTTGTTCAAAAATACCTGTTATTTACAACCTGCAAATGCCCAAACTGTCAGCACATTCAGTGTGATCAACCAAGTAAACTGTCATTTTAGAACATTCGGCTTAGTAAACAAGCTGCAAATGCATACAATCAATCAAACATAAGGTTCAGATTTCATGCCCAACTTTCAGAACATTCAGTGTGATCAACCAAGGAAACTGTCATTTTAGAACATTCAGGTTACTAAACAAGCTGCAAATGCATAATCAACCTGAATGTATGCATTTTAACACAGAGGATATAGGAGATTGTATGCATTACCCAAAAGCTTTTTTGATCAAACATAATCAAACATAATGTCAACAACCTAATTTTGATCAAACAAAATACCCAAAAGCTTTTAGACAAAAGCTAAATAAGTTACCTTAGGTTAACCTACATATTACACAAAAGCTTCGATTAAGTTAAGTTAACCTACATATTACACAAAAGCCTAATAACTACTAGACTAAACATCCGCTCAACTCTCCGGTGGTAGATGGAAGTTGAGGACAGGCCTCCCAAACACAGAGACCACCAGGTGGAACACCAAAGATGAGCTTGATAAGCTCATCGTCAGGTCAACTGTAAAAAAACCAACATTAACCAAATCAGACCCTAACCCCTGTGTATAACATGATAATGACTAAATCTGACCCTGATTAACTAACATTGGCAGATTATACCTTTCGTGTGGCGGATGATATAGCGGAGTAGCCAAAAGAAGACCGGCATTTCGACTGATCGATGGTGGTTGTGATCGGAGAAGATGGTGGATCGATGGTGGTTGTGATCGGAGAAGATGGTGGTTGTGATCGGAGAAGATGGAGTCGCCGGTGTATGGTGGATCGATGGTGATTGTGATCGGAGAAGATGGTGGTTGTGATCGCCTGTGGTTGTGATCGGAGAAGAAGGTGAGAGCTCGATGGTGGGAAGGTGGGGGGGTAATTGTGCGTGGGTATGTTACTTATAGGGTTTAGTTTATCCAAGAAGCTTTAGATAAGAGTGAAAGGACAATTTTACCCTTTGAATTTCATGTTATTCAGTTGACTGTTAACTCAATTTGACGGCGGGGGGTAAAAGTGCGAAATAAGGTCAAACAGTGGGGTGTAATTTTGCAATTATTTCCTTAGGGGGGGTAGGAGTGCCAATGACACCTAACCTCAGGGTGTAAAATTGCAGTTTACTCTAATGTTAAACTATCTTAGAACCCGTGTATTACACGGGTTGAATAAATGTAATTTTATATGTTAAATAATAAAAGTTATGTTATAATATAACAAGAATTAACACAAGAGTGCTAAAACTTTAAGAACTTTAGAAGTGTTACAAGAAGAAGAGAATTGTATAACTTATGAAAGTGTATATATGAGATGCATTTTTCCTTCTACCTTGAGCTAGTATTTATACTACAAAAATATTAATTATTTGGTAGACAAGGTTAACTATTTGGTAGACAAGATTAACTATTTAGTAGACAAAGTTATCCCTAAGTTTGACAAAGAGTTCAGCCACTTGCTTGGTAAATCTTGATCTTTTTAGTAAATCTTTAATAATATTTATAACACTCCCCCTTGGATGACACTTTGAAAACTTCGGGGTCTTTAAGTACTGTCTCATTAAAAACCTTGCTAAAGTAAAACCCAATGGGAAAAAACCTTAGCTAAGGGAAAAAGAGTGCAGTCTATAACTCCCCCTCAAGTTTGCAATTTGTAAGGAATCACATTCGCCGTACATGACGCATGCCAATGTCATAAACATGTTTCCTGAAAGTTGTTGTAGGTAGTGCTTTTGTGAAAAGATCGGCTGAATTGTTGCTTGATTGGACATATCTCATCTCGACCTGAATGTCTTTAATAAGGTCCCGAGTATATGCAAAGAATCTTGGTGGTATATGTTTTGTTCTGTCACTTTTGATATACCCTTCTTTCATTTGAGAGACATAGGCGGCATTATCTTCATGGATAGGAGTTGGACTTCGATCTTTCTCTAGCCCACAAGAAGTCACTATGTGTTGTAACATAGATCTTAGCCATACACATTCTCTTGAAGCTTCATGTAGTGCAATGACTTCAGCATGATTTGAGGATGTTGCAACAAGTGTTTGTTTCTGAGAACGCCATGAAATCGCAGTTCCTCCGTTCATAAATACATATCCAGTTTGAGATTTTGCTTTATGAGGATCAGATAAATAACATGCATCTGCATAACCAACTAACCCTTCTTTTGAATCATTAGGATAAAACAAGCCTAGATCAACAGTGCCTCGAAGATATCGAAAAATATATTTAATCCCATTCCAGTGCCTTTTAGTTGGAGCTGAACTAAATCTTGCTAACAAGTTCACTGCAAAAGAAATGTCAGGTCTCGTACAATTCGTAAGATACATAAGTGCTCCAATTGCACTGAGGTATGGTACTTCTGGACCAAGAACTTCTTCGTTGTCCTCACAAGGACGAAATGGAGCATTTTCGACATTAAGTGACCTAACGACCATTGGAGTGCTTAAAGGATTTGACTTGTCCATATTGAAACGTTTCAACAGCTTTTCAGTATAATTCGTTTGATGCACAAGTATTCCATTGCTCATATGTTCAATTTGTAAACCAAGACAATATTTGGTTTTTCCAAGGTCTTTCATTTCAAATTCTTTCTTTAAAAGAATAATTGCTTCATGAATTTCTTTTTGCGTCCCATTTATATTTAGGTCATCAACATATACAGCTATGATCACGTATCCTGATGTTGTCTTCTTAATAAAGACACATGGACAGATAAGATTATTTGTATAACCTTTACTTGTCAAATAGTCGCTCAAACGATTGTACCACATCCTTCGAGATTGTTTCAACCCATATAAAGATCTTTGTAATTTGATCGAACACATTTCTTTGGGTTTTGAACTTAACGCTTCAGGAAGTTTAAATCCTTCAGGAACTTTCAAATAGATGTCACTATCAAGTGATCCATACAAATAAGCTGTAACGACATCCATAAGACACATTTCTAACTTTTTAGAAACTGCTAAGCTGATTAAGTATCTAAAGGTTATTGCATCCATAACGGGAGAATATGTTTCTTCATAGTCGATCCCTGGCATTTGTGAAAAACCTTGATCTACAAGTCTCGCTTTATATCTTGTAACCTCATTTTTCTCTGTAACACCTCGTAATTTCATGTCCAATATAATATCGACACGTGTCATGAGCTTTAAACATGTAAAAGATTTCTTATGAGGGACTAAAGTTGACAAACGAAGAATTTACATGTGTAAAAGGATTCAAAGTGTCAACAATGGATAAATATACTTTTCAATAACCCTACACGATGTTTATACCCTTAAACGAATGAATTATGGATCATACGAAGCCAATTGTGAAAGAAAGTGAGAGATTACAAACTACAGGGGTTAAATGTGTCAACATGTTTAATTTATACCTCTGAGAGACCTTTTAGCAAACCCGAAGCTTTGTAACGATTAATTATGCTCACTAGAATAAGTGATAAAAATTTCACAAGGTTTCGATAAAGTATGAGAAAGTTATGATAACATTCGTATATAAGGGGTTAAAAGCGTCAACGTTGAAATTTAAGGCTTTTCGGGTGATCATAAAGTTAACCAAGGACTTAACAAAGTTTGGTTATGTCTTAAGGTCCTTAGAAATCAATTTAGAAGGTTAAAAGTGCAAAATGGGAACTTAAAACCACTTTTAGAAGGACCAGGGGCCAAAATGCAAATTGCTGAAACTTGATAACCTGAACCTGAGCCTCACACGGGCCGCGTAAGACCAGGCTGGTCCCTTACGCGGGCCGCCTCAGCCTACCAGTGAAAGAAAACTTTGGCAGCTGCCAGTTCAGCCTGTGTAACCGACTTAAATGACTTGTTTTACATACCAGGGGCTGCACCAACAAGTTTTCATGCATAGGGGGCACCTGTAAGCATCATATAACACCTGTAGACTTGCTTGGCATGATCCTAGGTGATCAAAATCACTATATAAGAAGCTCTATTGTTGCAACATTGGACACTTGCAATTCACAACTTTCATAACTTCATCTCTGGAGGTTCCTGAAGCTCAAGACCACTTCCTAGAAGTCATTAGTCGTGCATAGGACTTCAGTAAGTGTCCTTAACCTTCCTTAATTCAGTTTTACTTAGTTTATTAGCCTAAAGTCAAACCATCGTAATTAAGGTTTGACTTCGTGAATAATTAAAAATTGTCCAGTCAAATCTCGAATTGAAAGTACCTATGAGTTGGTAATTATGTGGGTAATAAACCCTTAAAAGGGTACTCTCTGATTCCCACTCTAACTAGGTCAATTGTCGGGTCAAACTTAATCATAAAAAGTCAACAGAAAGCTAATTTTCAAATAAATGCATAATTAGCAATGTTGAAGCCATGCAACCTGTTTTTATCACTAATATAACTTGGTAATTAATGTAAGAACATGTCTAAACATGTTCAACCCAACAATTTTCAGTTTAAGCTCGGTTTGGAACCGAAAGTCGCATAAGTGGACTTTTTCTTTGACTTTCAGTTCTGACCCAATGTAGCATGTTTTAGAAATGCCTTAGAGCTTTATTAGGACCAGGTTACATATTAGTATAACCCTCTGTGATTATACAACTTGGTTCATTAGTTATCCGATTCATATGCATGTTTCCGTTATATGCCTAAATGTTGACCAATATGCCCTTTTGACTTTAAAACAAGAATTTTGAAAATGTGAGAGGACAATAATCTTTATTACTGATTATAAACATGTCCCTAAATTTTCACATCAGTTGGAGGTCTAGATTAAGAGTTATGCTCAATAGCGTAATTAGAAAACTTTTTATTAATTAAACGGCGTAATTTGCATAAAGCCTATCTAAACCCAATTTTTGATACCAAAATTTTTACCTACTGATGTAAAATAATATTTTGGGATTTTTGAAGATTTTTATTTATTTTTAGGCTGAGCATAACATAGGGTTATAGCTTTGATTCGGTAATTATCGGTTTTGCCCTTTTAGCCTATAAAATGAGTTTTACAAATCATTTTGATACCAAACCTTTTTCTACTGATCTTATATGATAAATAGAATATTTTAAGCCTTCTGGAATAATAAAAATATCAGCTTTCATTATAAAACCCGGAAATCGCTTAAAACCGCCTTTTTACACGTTTTAAATGCATAGTAAGTATTAAAACTATTTTAAATATATAAGACTTGATACCTACTGATATTTTTAGTAAATTTTTATATTTTAACAGTAAGCAAAAGTTTTAAACTCATATTCCCTATTTTGACCTTTAAAGCTTATGTGAAATTACCAAAATGCTCATACGGTGCATAGTTTAGTTATAAAAGGTAAATTTCACCTATATACCATACCCTACTGTTATGACTTATAAAAATAAGTATTTTTACTGAATACATCAGACCTGAAACTCAGATTTATATTTAAACTCTTTTATAACCTTTAAAATGACCAAAATACCCCTTCGGGGCATAATTTGAGTTTAAATCCATATTGGGCATAATGGAAGGTATCCTACTGATATCACAACATATTTAAGGCATATTAACTCAGGAAACCTGTTCATGAATCATTTGGTTACCCGTTGCGCATTATTCGCGTTCGGTGCGGTTTATGTAACTAGTTTGCATAAATTGACCGAAACGGGTCAAACCTTATCATTTTTGTCTCAAAATCCAGAATGTGTTTAGTTTACCCATATTATATAAGTATACAAACTTGTCGGGTCTAAACCACATTCTAATCCGGTATTCGCTTAATCGTGCGTTTTGAACCGTATCTTTCTTTAAAACTAACCGGTCTAAGTTTAGGCTTAATTAAGACCCGTTAGGAATCTAATAGGTTATTAAAACCTTCGTTCTAGATTAGGAGCCCGGTAAAAGCTACTTTCACTCGTTATTTGTGAATTATACTTGCTCAGGTAAATACTCTTAACTTATTTTCCCTATACGGGCTTGGGATACGGTATTATAATAATACCGCTTGGTCGGGTATGTAGTCATTTAAATCGGATTGTGATTAATGTATTTACATAACTCGTTTTAATCTGTATTATTTGGTGTATGGCCTTTGGGGGTTAAATGACCATGTCCCGGATATCCTTGGCATCATTCAAAGAAATGGCCACGACCTAAGCACGGGGTGTAGGCATACACCTGACAGTTGCATTATGTAAAAACTGGTTCTCCACTTAAAGGAATCAACCTTGTGGGCATTATACCTGTGGCGTGTCAGTTAATCTTGTCCGGCTCTTCTAACCGGCCCTGACGGACGACAAATAAGTAAAATTGTATACAAGATTATTTTTAAATAATTGTCCCAAGTTATAAAAGATATTTTGTGCCGTGTGCATTCAAGCTAATTTTCTTAAACTCTTTTCAAAATGAGTCAGTTAATTGTATTTACCACTGTAAACTGACGTATTTTCCAAAAAGGCTAAGTGCAGGTACTAGACGAAATAGGCTGGCTACTCCTGGTATCATTAATCAAGTCTTGCAAGCTCTAGATGTTAAAGTCTGTTGAACAATGATCTTTTATCTTTTGATCCACCTGTGGATCCTTTACAGTCCGTTTGTAATACTTTGATATTACTATTTATTCGGTTTGTAATGTGATTCATCTTTTGCTTCCGCTGTGCATTTAAATTGTGTTGTTTGACTATGATTATATCAACTACGTCACGATACTCCCCACCGGGCCCACCGGTAACACGTGGAAATATCGGGGTGTGACAGGTTGGTATCAGAGCCAACATTGAGTGAATTAAACACTAGCCTTTTGTGTTTAATCTCAATGACACAGTTTGCACATTCATCGACTTCCGAGTCTAGACAAAGAACTTAGGACTAATCCAAATTTGTTTTATTTTAATTTTGTCCTTTATATTTCTTTGTTGTTCTTTTATTTGTTTTGACAGGTTGAACAAGATGCCACATAGATTTCGTGGAAGAGGTAGAGGCAAGGGGCCCCTCATCGCCCCAAACGATCATGAGGCCAGGCCGGGCCGTCACACCGGCGAACACCCTCAGATTCCTAAGCAGAAGTCCTCAAGAAAACTGGAGGACCCATATTGAACCCGCAAGGCGCTCAGTCTCGCTGAGCTCCTCACCTTCTTATCTAAACTCTTTTGGGCCTCAATCTGAAAACGAGCCCCATAACTCACACCATTCTTTTATACCCCTCCAAGGCCACAACTCACCCTTCAACGACCCAACACCCTATTTCCAGAGCCGGTTCAACCCGGCAAACCTAGTTGAAGAACCAATGGGTTATAACCCGTTGGGACCGGAGGACCATTTCTCCATGGATATGGACGAAGATCCGGAACCTGCCCAACCACCAACCGGGACGCCTACTCACCCCATCGAGATTTCGGATGGGTCACCCTTTCTTAGATCACCTTATAATGGTCCCGACAGCTACGAGGCGAGGTTTAACCAGATCGACTGGGTGTTTACTCCCAGTTACCACAACTCACCGCAGCAGCAGCAGCAGGATCCCTCGGAGGATTCGCACTTTGTAGCGGTTACTCCGCCACCACCACCAGTGCAGCAACAGCCTCCGGAGCCACCGAGGCATAGGAGATCAACCGCACGGATGTCCGTGCGAGAGGGAGTCCGTATGGGTGGGCCTTCGAACCCTGTTTCTGAGGTGTAGTCTGCGCCGGTCGCACCGCCACCAGTGGGTTTTAACAACCCAATTCCTACATACACCGGTTCAGCGGCGTACAACCCATTTGAGCAGCCAGGCCACACCAACTACAACTACGCCGAGGCTGACCCATACCTAGTAGCGGCAAACTACAATGCCCTTCATCCGGAAGGACCCTTTGGAGGCCCATATCAAGCTGAATATCCACACTATGGGTACCCACCCTATGGGTATCCACAACCGCCACCTCCTCAACCTCCGCTGTATCAGCAGCCCCCGCAGCCGCCAGTGATATCGCCACCGCAGCACCAGGAGATTCTTCAAAGGTTGAGTCAGGTGGAGGATGAGGTTCGGGAAGAGCGTAGGCAAAACCGAGGAATTTTCAAAGGTCTGGCGAACTTAATCAAGGGGAAAACCAAAAAGGGTCATTAAATCCTTTATTTGTTTATTTGTATTTCTTTAATCAAGTCCCTGCGCGGACATCTGTTTCTGTAACCAGTCCCTGCGAGGACTTGTAGTTTCTGTTTAGCCCCTGCGTGGGCATGTCTTCCTGTTTAACCCCTGCGTGGGTATGTTATGTTTGTTTAGCCCCTGCGCGGGCAAGTTAGTTCTCCTTAAGTCCCGTTTAGGGCAAAATGTACTCTTTTTAAATTATTAGTGGCATGTTATCATTTAAAAAAAAATTTTGTCATTATATGCATAAATGTAAAATGTATGAAATAAATAAATCTAAAAAAATAACATTCCTTTTATAAGATCTACCATTATAATAAAATGGCAAAATCTAAAAGGGACAAGACATAGCCCATGTGTCATCTTAAGACTGGGCCAAGATGGTAGTTCCTAAATTAGATTCAGATCCTTATTAACATCTCAATTTAGGATTGCTCTGCATATTAAAAATAATCTTAAAGGTAAAACCTAGCCACATGTCATTTTAAATATGGCCAAGATGGTAAAACCTATTTAAAAAAAAAATCGAACCCTTGTTAACATCTGAAAACATGTTAACACTCTTGGCAAAATGTGATTCGATAAAATCGCATGAGTCATCCTTAAATTGGGTTATTCCAATTTTTAATATTTATATAATCACCCATTAGGGATGAAGTGCCTACGGGCCATAATTAATGTCCTTTTAGACTAAAGATAGTGGTGGTCTACAACTCCCTGTCAAGAAAAGGTAATGAACTTTGATTCAAGCCTTAATGCTTTGATTCTATAAAATCATGGCTTATAATTTAAATTGTCTTTGTGACTTGGCCTTTTGTGCCATTATTAAATTTAATTATAACGAAGGATTATTAATGAAAAATCCTGAATGGAATACTTAATAAATTAACCAATATGGTTCTTTAATACCATGGTTAATAAATTAATGAGATGACAAATCTATTATAAACTTCTAAGAAGTCATTGTTATCAGTTTATGTAGCAAGCAAGCTACATGGCTGAGTTTGAAGAAGTCAACAGTCATCCAAGGGAAAATCATGATACCACCAGGATCAACGTAACCGGTGTGGAACTTCAAGCGCTAATTGATAATGCTCTTACCAAGGCCATAGATAGGCAGTTTAATGAGTCAAGCGGTACTCGAAGTAGGACCTTATCAGTACCTCATTCTAAACCTAAGACTCACTCTGAGGCTCATAGTAAGCCACCTCCTAAACGTGATGGATCAAGGAGGGATGACGATCATCACTCCTCAAATCAGCATAGTGTTCCGTCAAAGAAGATTGAGGTCAAACGAGAACCACGTAGTAAGTCCTGTACCTACAAATATTTCGTCTCCTGTAAGCCCAGGGATTTCACTAGGGAGAAAGGGGCTGTGGATTGCATGACATGGTTGGACGAAATGGATACCATGGTTGACATCAGTGGTTGCGCTGATAGGGATCTTGTGAAGTATGTATCTCAGTCATTTAAAGGAGAGGCACTAGCCTGGTGGAGGTCTCTAATCCAGGCTACTGGGAAGATTCCATTGTACAATCTGTCTTGGGATTAGTTTGTTGCGCTCATCAAAGAGAATTACTGCCCTCGGCATGAGGTTGAAAAGATTGAGTCAGACTTCTTATCTCTGGTAATGAAAAACCTAGACTGTCAGACTTACCTTACTAGCTTTAATACCATGTCTCGACTGGTTCCATATTTGGTAACACCGGAACCCAAGCGAATAGCTCGATTCATTGGGGGTTTAGCCCCAGAGATCAAGGCCAGTGTCAAGGCATCACGACCTGCTACTTTTAGGTCAGCAGCTGACCTATCTTTATCTCTTACCTTGGATGCGGTCAGGCAAAGATCGCATAAGAACTCGGAGGAAGGTAAGAGAAAACGTGAGGACGATAACTCACGATGATCTGAAAAGAAGTTTAAGGGAACCACAGACCACAAGAAGAAGTTTGGGTCTGGCAAGGGTAGTCAGCAAGCAGATGAAAAGCCAAAGTGCAAAACCTTCCAGAAACGTCACTTCGGAAAATGCAGGTTTGAATCCAAGTCCCAGTCAAAACCGTTTGCATGTGGGTTATGCAAATCCAAAGAGCACAAGATGATAGAGTGCAAGAAGATAAAGGATGCAACGTGCTATAACTGTAACAAGAAGGGGCACATCAAGTCCAACTGCCCTAAGTATGCCAAAAAGCCTGAAGAAGTCAAAAAGACCAATGCAAGGGTCTTTTGAATGGATGCACGAGAAGCTGTTCAGGACGATAATGTGATAACAGGTACCTTCCTTGTTAATGATATTTATGCAAGGGTGTTATTTGATTCGGGTGCGGATAAGTCGTTTGTAGATGATAAATTTTGTAAGTTGTTGAATTTACCTGTTAAAACCCTAAGCGTGAAGTATGAGGTTGAATTAGCCGATGGTACCTTAAAAACCGCATCAACCGTGTTAGATGGATGCTTTATATCCATTAGGAACCACTCTTTTCCATTATCCTTACTTCCTTTGAAATTAGCTGGTTTCGACATAGTAATAGGCATGGATTGGTTATCTCATAACCAAGCCCAGATTTTGTGTAACAAGAAGCAAGTGGTAATCAAGACTCCGTATGGTGAGCCACTTACCATACAGGGAGACACTCAGTATGGGTTGCCTGAGCAAGTGTCTATGCTCAAGGCATCGAGGTGTTTGAAGAAGGGTTGTGTCATTTATATGGCACAGGTAACTATCGATGAACCAAAACCCAAGGTTAAAGACATCCCTGTCATTTTTTAATATCCAAAAGTATTCCCTGAAGAACTACCTGGTTTACCACCAGATAGGCAAGTAGAGTTTAGAATTGACATCATTCCGGGAGCAGCACCTGTTGCAAGAGCACCTTACCGGTTGGCCCCAACTGAGATGAAAGAGTTGAGAACTCAATTGGATGATTTGTTGGCAAAAAGGTTTATTAGACCTAGTTCGTCTCCTTGAGGAGCACCAATCCTGTTTGTAAAGAAGAAGGATGGATCGATGCGTCTATGCATCGATTATCGCGAGCTTAACAAAGTCACTATCAAGAATAGATATCCATTGCCCAGGATCGACGATCTGTTCGATCAATTACAAGGGGCAAGTTACTCCTCCAAGATCGACTTGAGGTCAGGCTATCATCAACTGAAGGTTAAAGATGAAGATGTACACAAGACTGCATTTAGGACTCGTTATGGTCATTACGAGTTCTTAGTGATGCCTTTTGGGCTCACTAATGCACCAGCTGCGTTCATGGATCTCATGAACCGCATCTGCAAGCCCTACTTGGATAAATTTATCATCGTCTTCATTGATGACATTCTTATTTACTCAAAGAATCAAGCTGACCACGAGAAGCATCTTCGTTGTATTCTTTCACTGCTTCAACAAGAGAAACTCTATGCCAAGTTTTCAGAGTGTGAATTTTGGCTTCGTGAAGTCCAGTTTCTTGGACACGTGGTTAGTGAGCGTGGTATCCAGGTGGATCCCGCTAAGGTTGAAGCTGTCATGAATTGGCAAGAGCCGAAGACACCCACAGAAATTCGTAGCTTTTTGGGATTGGCAGGATATTACAGACGTTTTATTGAGAATTTCTCAAGGATTGCAGCACCCCTAACTTCGTTAACTAGAAAGAATATTAAGTTTGATTGGGGTCCTAAGCAACAAGAATCGTTTGATATACTTAAGCAGAAACTGAGCAATGCTCCCGTGTTGACATTGCCTGATGGAATAGAAGAATTTGTAGTATACTGCGACGCATCACACACTGGTATGGGGTGTGTGCTCATGCAGAAAGGCAAGGTTATTGCCTATGCTTCCCGACAACTAAAAGTGCACGAGAATAATTACACCACCCACGACTTGGAGTTGGGTGTCGTAGTATTTGCACTAAAGCTATGGAGGCATTATTTGTATGGTACCAAGTGTGTGATCTATTCTGATCACAAGAGCCTTCAACATCTGTTTAATCAGAAGGACCTAAACATGAGACAGCGTCGATGGATGGAGACTTTAGACGACTATGATTGTGAAATCAGATACCATCCAGGCAAGGCAAATGTGGTTGCCGATGCCTTAAGTAGGAAGGAAAGGGTTAAGCCCATAAGAATCAATGCCAAGAGCATTGAATTAAAGAACAGTTTAAATGAAAGATTGTTAGCCGCGCAAAAGGAAGCTGTATTAGAAGCTAACTATCCTGATGAAAAGTTAGGAGTAACTGCTGAGCAGTTATCCTATGGCAATGATGGAATTCTGAGATTAAATGGACGGATATGGGTTCCAGTCTATGGAGGGCTTAGGGAAGTAATCCTTCAGGAAGCCCATAATTATAAGTATTCTGTTCATCCTGGAAGTGATAAGATGTACCAGGATTTGAAGGCTAATTACTGGTGGATAGGCTTGAAGAAGTCTATAGCCACTTATGTGGCCAAATGTCTGACGTGTGCTCAAGTTAAGGCAGAACATCAGAAGCCGTCAGGTATGCTACAACAACCTGAACTTCCCACCTGGAAATGGGAAATTGTGACTATGGATTTTATCACCAAGTTACCAAAGACTAAACAAGGGAATGATACTATTTGGGTGATAGTGGATAGACTGACTAAGTCAACCCACTTCCTGCCTATTAAGGAAACACACAGCTCAGATAAGTTAGCTCAGCTGTACGTGGACGAGATTGTATCTCTCCATGGAGTGCCAGTGTCTATCATCTCTGATAGGGATACAAGGTATACATCATATTTCTGGAAAATTTTTCAACAATCCCTAGGTACTCGATTAAATTTCAGCACAACATATCATCCTCAAACGGATGGTCAAAGCGAACATACTATACAGACACTCGAGGATATGCTACGAGCTTGTGTTATTGATTTGGGTGGAAGTTGGGATGATCATCTTCCATTGATCGAATTTTCATATAATAATAGCTATCATTCCAGTATTCAAGCTGCACCATTTGAAGCTTTGTATGGAAGGAAATGCAGAACGCCCGTTTGTTGGGCAGAAGTTGGAGATATCCAACTAACAGGACCTGATATAGTCCTGGAGAAGACAGATAAGATTGTACAGATACGAGATCGTCTCAAAGCTGCCAGGGATAGGCAGAAAAGTTACGCAGATTTAAGGCGTAAACCTCTAAAGTTCGAGGTAGGTGACAAGGTTCTACTCAAAGTATCACCCTGGAAGGGAGTGATGCGATTTGGTAAGAAAGGTAAGTTAAGCCCAAGGTATATAGGACCATTCAAGATCATCGAATGTGTCGGAACAGTGGCTTATAAGTTAAACTTGCCGGAAGAGCTCAGTGGTATTCATAATGTATTCCACATCTGCAATCTGAAGAAATGTCTAGCCGATGAATCGCTAGTCATACCACATACGGATGTGCACATAGATGAGAGCTTGAAATTTGTGGAAAAACCTTTGTCGATCGAGGATCGACAGGTTAAGAAGCTTCGAATGAAGCACGTGCCAATTGTAAAGGTTAAATGGGATGCCCGTAGAGGTCCCGAGTACACATGGGAGGTAGAATCCACAATGAAAGAAAAGTACCCTCATTTATTTCAGTAAATCTCGAGGTCGAGATTTCTTTTAAGGGGGTGAGGATGTAACACCTCGTAATTTCATGTCCAATATAATATCGACACGTGTCATGAGCTTTAAACGTGTAAAAGATTTCTTATGAGGGACTAAAGTTGACAAACGAAGAATTTACATGTGTAAAAGGATTCAAAGTGTCAACAATGGATAAATATACTTTTTAATAACCCTACACGATGTTTATACCCTTAAACGAATGAATTATGGATCATACGAAGCCAATTGTGAAAGAAAGTGAGAGATTACAAACTACAGGGGTTAAATGTGTTAACATGTTTAGTTTATACCTCTGAGTGACCTTTTAGAAAACCCAAAGCTTTGTAACAATTAATTATGCTCACTAGAATAAGTGATAAAAATTTCACAAGGTTTCGATAAAGTATGAGAAAGTTATGATAACATTCGTATATAAGGGGTTAAAAGCGTCAACGTTGAAATTTAAGGCTTTTCGGGTGATCATAAAGTTAACCAAGGACTTAACAAAGTTTGGTTATGTCTTAAGGTCCTTAGAAATCAATTTAGAAGGTTAAAAGTGCAAACTGGAAACTTAAAACCACTTTTAGAAGGACCAGGGGCCAAAATGCAAATTGCTGAAACTTGATAACCTGAGCCTCACACGGGCCGGGTAAGACCAGGCTGGTCCCTTACGTGGGCCGCCTCAGCCTACCAGCGACAGAAAACTTTGGCAGCTGCGAGTTCAGCCTGTGTAACCGACTTAAATGGCTTGTTTTACATACCAGGGGCTGCACCAACAAGTTTTCATACCTAAGGGGCACCTGTAAGCATCATATAACACCTGTAGACTTGCTTGGCATGATCCTTGGTGATCAAAATCACTATATAAGAAGCTCTATTGTTGCAACATTGGACACTTGCAATTCACAACTTTCATAACTTCATCTCTGGAGGTTCCTGAAGCTCAAGACCACTTCCTAGAAGTCATTAGTCATGCATAGGACTTCAGTAAGTGTCCTTAACCTTCCTTAATTCAGTTTTACTTAGTTTATTAGCCTAAAGTCAAACCATCGTAATTAAGGTTTGACTTCGTGAATAATTAAAAATTGTCCAGTCAAATCTCGAATTGAAAGTACCTATGAGTTAGTAATTATGTGGGTAATAAACCCTTAAAATGGTACTCTCTGATTCCCACTCTAACTAGGTCAATTGTCGGGTCAAACTTAATCATAAAAAGTCAACAGAAAGCTAATTTTCAAATAAATACATAATTAGCAATGTAGAAGCCATGCAACCTGTTTTATCACTAATATAACTTGGTAATTAATGTAAGAACATGTCTAAACATGTTCAACCCGACAATTTTCAGTTTAAGCTCGGTTTGGAACCGAAAGTCGCATAAGTGGACTTTTGCTTTGACTTTCAGTTCTGACCCAATGTAGCATGTTTTAGAAATGCCTTAGAGCTTTATTAGGACCAGGTTACATATTAGTATAACCCTCTGTGATTATACAACTTGGTTCATTAGTTATCCGATTCATATGCATGTTTCCGTTATATGCCTAAATGTTGACCAATATGCCCTTTTGACTTTAAAACAAGAATTTTGAAAATGTGAGAGGACAATAATCTTTATTACTGATTTATAAACATGTCTCTAAATTTTCACATCAGTTGGAGGTCTAGATTAAGAGTTATGCTCAATAGCGTAATTAGAAAGCTTTTTATTAATTAAACGGCGTAATTTGCATAAAGCCTATCTAAACCCAATTTTTGATACCAAACTTTTACCCACTGATGTAAAATAATATTTTGGGATTTTTGAAGATTTTTATTTATTTTTAGGCTGAGCATAACATAGGGTTATAACTTTGATTCGGTAATTGTCGGTTTTGCCCTTTTAGCCTATAAAATGAGTTTTACAAATCATTTTGATACCAAACCTTTTTCTACTGATCTTATATGATAAATAGAATATTTTAAGCCTTTGGAATAATAAAAATATCAGCTTTCATTATAAAACCCGGAAATCGCTTAGAACCGCCTTTTTATGATTTTTAAACGCATAGTAAGTATTAAAACTATTTTAAATATATAAAGCTTGATACCTACTAATATTTTTAGTAAATTTTTATATTTTAACAGTAAGCAAAAGTTTTAAACTCAGATTCCCTATTTTGACCTTTAAAGCTTATGTGAAATTACCAAAATGCCCCTACGGTGCATAGTTTAGTTATAAAAGGTAAATTTCACCTATATACCATACCCTACTGTTATGACTTATAAAAATAAGTATTTTTACTGAATACATCAGACCTTAAACTCATATTTATATTTAAACTCTTTTATAACCTTTAAAATGACCAAAATACCCCTTCGGGGCATAATTTGAGTTTAAATCCATTTTGGGCATAATGGAAGGTATCCTACTGATATCACAACATATTTAAGGCATATTTACTCAGGAAACCTGTTCATGAATCATTTGGTTACCCGTTGCGCATTATTCGCGTTCGGTGCGGTTTATGTAACTAGTTTGCATAAATTGACCGAAACGGGTCAAACCTTATCATTTTTGTCTCAAAATCCAGAATGTGTTTAGTTTACCCATATTATATAAGTATACAAACTTGTCGGGTCTAAACCACATTCTAATCCGGTCTTCGCTTAATCGTGCGTTTTGAACTGTATCTTTCTTTAAAACTAACCGGTCTAAGTTTAGGCTTAATTAAGACCCGTTAGGAATTAATAGGTTATTAAAACCTTCGTTCTAGATTAGGAGCCCGGTAAAAGCTACTTGCACTCGTTTTTTGTGAATTATACTTGCTCAGGTAAATACTCTTAACTTATTTTCCCTATACGGGCTTGGGATACGGTATTATAATAATACAGCTTGGTCGGGTATGTAGTCATTTAAATCGGATTATGATTAATGTATTTACATAACTCGTTTTAATCTGTATTATTTGGTGTATGGCCTTTGGGGGTTAAATGTCCATGTCCCGGATATCCTTGGCATCATTCAAAGTAATGGCCACGACCTAAGTACGGGGTGTAGGCATACACCTGACAGTTACATTATGTAAAAACTGGTACTCCACTTAAAGGAATCAACCTTGTGGGCATTATACCTGTGGCGTGTCAGTTAATCTTGTCCGGCTCTTCTAACCGGCCCTGACGGACAACAAATAAGTAAAACTGTATACAAGATCATTTTTAAATAATTGTCCCAAGTTATAAAAGATATTTTGTGCCGTGTGCATTCAAACTAATTTTCTTAAACTCTTTTCAAAATGAGTCAGTTAATTGTATTTACCAGTGTAAACTGACGTATTTTCTAAAAAGGCTAAGTGCAGGTACTAGACGAAATAGGCTGGCTACTCCTGGCATCATTAATCAAGTCTTGCAAGCTCTAGATGTTAAAGTCTGTTGAACAATGATCTTTTATCTTTTGATCCACCTGTTGATCCTTTACAGTCCGTTTGTAATACTTTGATATTACTATTTATTCGGTTTGTAATGTGATTCATCTTTTGCTTCCGCTGTGCATTTAAATTGTGTTGTTTGACTATGATTATATCAACTACGTCACGATACTCCCCACTGGGCCCACCGGTAATACGTGGAAATATCGGGGTGTGACATTCTCATTTCGTTTTCATACAAAAACCCATTTATATCCTACATGCTTTACAGCCTTAGGTGTAACAACAATAGACACAAAAACCTTTCGTTTGTTGAGTGAATCTAATTCAGCTTGCATAGCGCCTTTCCATTTATCCCAATCATGTCTATTTTGACAATCATTGACAGATTTTGGTTCAGGATCATCATCTCCACCCATGATGTCACTTGCTATAGAATAAGAAAATATCTCATCAATATTTTCCATTTCATATCGGTTCCATATGATATGTGTATGACCATAGTTGATTGATATCTCTTTGTTAGTATCATCAACATCTTTCTCATGAGAGGTTTCGGTATTTACTGTTTTATCAATATCATTCTCTTTGTGGTCAATTTCTTTTACAAGTGCTTTTCTTTTTCGTGGATTCTTATCCTTTGAACCGATTGGTCTTCCACGTTTCAAACGTTTTTGAGATTCATGAGCTATCTTATTATCTATTGCCTTAGTTGGGATCTCAACTCGAGCTGGAGCATTAGCAGCTGGTATATAAGATTTTGTAACTCTGTTTGTATCAGTAAAAGCATCAGGCAATTGATTTGCAATGTCTTGCAAGTGTATTATCTTTTGAACCTCTGTCTCACATTGTTTTGTTCTTGGATCAAGATGAGACAATGAAGGCACACACCATGAGACATCATTTTCTCGTTTTTTATTTTCTCCCCCTAATGCTGGGAACATTGCCTTGTTAAAATGGCAGTCATCAAAACGTGCTTTAAATACATCACCTGTTAAAGGTTCAAGATATCGTATGATGGAGGTTGTTTCATATCCAACATATATTCCCAACCTTCTTTGAGGTCCCATTTTTGTGCGTTGTGGTGGTGCAATAGGAACATACACTGCACACCCAAAAATTTTAAGGTGGGAAATGTCTGGCTCATGGCCAGAAAAAAGTTGTAGTGGGGAATGCTTATGATTTGCACTTGGTCTCACACGAATCAGTGATCCAGCATGTAAAATTGTATGACCCCAAATCGACACAGGAAGTTTTGTTCTCATTATTAATGGTCTAGCGATTAGCTGTAAACGTTTGATCAATGATTCAGCTAAGCCATTTTGTGTGTGTACATGAGCAACAGGGTGTTCGACAACAATTCCCACAGACATACAATAATCATTAAAAGCATGTGATGTAAATTCACCAGCATTATCAAGTCTCACCCTTTTAACAGTGTAATCAGGGAAATGTGCTCGTAGTTTGATAATTTGAGCAAGAAATTTTGCAAAGGCAACATTACGAGTTGATAATAAAGAGATATGAGACCATCTGCTGGATGCGTCTATCAAGACCATGAATATCTAAACGGTCTACATGGTGGATGAATTGGTCCACATATACCACCATGAATTCTTTCAAGAAACATTGGTGATTCCTTGTCAACTTTTAAGGACGAAGGCCTTGTAATTAGTTTTCCAAGTGAACAAGAGGTACATAGAGGCATTTTATCTGATTGGGGGATCTTTTGATATTTCAATGGATGTCCATGTGTGTTTTCAATAATTCTTTTCATCATTGTAGATCCTGGATGGCCTAGTCTGTCATGCCATAAGTTAAATGTCTCAGGATCACAAGAACTTTCCTTTACTGCCATATGAGCTTGAGGCACATTAATGTGTGTATAATGCAAACCAGAGTGGAGCATTGGCAGTTTTTCCAATATATGATCTTTGCTCATGATGTGTAAATATTTCTTATTATCAACAGTCCTTGACTGAGTATCATATCCGTTATGATATATGTTTTTGAAACTCAACAAGTTTCTTGTTGATTTTGGGGAAAATAAAGCATTCTCTATTAAGAGCTTTGTACCATTTGGTAATATTAAATTAGCTTTTCCCACTCCTTCTATCAAGTTTGTAGGACCTGATATTGTATCAACGGTTCCTTTTGTTGGTTTCAACTCATAAAAATATTTCTTAGATTTAAGTATAGTGTGTGTGGCTCCACTATCCGCTATACATATATCTGCATCATTTGTCTGCTCTTGTGCTCCAGTGGTATTCATTTTAATCTTGAAAAATATAAAGAGAAATAATAATAAGTGTATAGCGAAGGCATTGTGAATTATTTTATAATAAGAAGTTTATTTATTAGTTGAAAACGTTACACGAAAAGAAAGACTACTGAAACATAATAAAGACACTTATAATAAAGGAAATTACATAATTGTTGCATATAATTATTATGGTTTAGCAACATTTGTTTCAGAGTTCCATGTTATTGGTAAAGTCGGCGACATTCCTTTCGACGTTGATATCATTAAAATTATCCACATGGTTCATCTCCTTTTCTTTTCTTTTCTTTTCTTTTCTTTTGAGAGAGGCTTGGTAAAGTTCATATAAATGTGAAGGTGTACGACAAGCCTTTGACCAATGGTTTGCACTTCCACATCTGAAACAAGAAGTGCCATTGTTTTCGGACCTACCAGCTTCATTCCTTTTGTTATACTGGTTGGGATTGGTATTTTGTGGAGTGTGGTAATTGGGGGTTCTTTGATTTCGACCACGACCACGACCGCGACCACGTCCACGACCATGGGAATTACCTCGGAAATTATTATTTCTTTTAAAGGAATAATTGCGACCATTACCTTTACCAAGGCCTCGTCCCCATTTTCTTCCAGAGACTTTAGTATCATCATTAATAACAGCATTTGCTTCTGGAATGGCTAATGATCCAGTGGGACGAGCTTGATGATTTTTCATTAGTAGCTCATTGTTTTTCTCTGCTACGAGGAGAAATGAATTTAGATCAGAATATCTTTGAAACCTTTGCAACCGATATTGTTGTTGCAAGTTTATATTTGATGCATGAAATGTGGAGAAAGTTTTCTCCAACATATCTTCCTCCGTAACAGTTTGCCCACAGAATCGGAGTGTTGAGCATATCCTGAACAAAGCAGAGGTGTATTCATTCACCTTTTTAAAATCTTGGAACCTGAGATTGTTCCATTCATCTCTAGCAGTGGGAAGTAAAACTTCCCTTTGATTATCAAATCTGCTTTTTAAATCTTCCCACAAAACGTATGGATCCTCAAAATTTGAATATTCAAATTGCAACATCTCATCAATGTGTTTATGGAGGAAGACATCGGCTTTTGCCTTGTCTTGATCGCTACATTCGTTCCACTCCGTTATCATTTCCAAAACACCCATTGACTTGAGATGTCGCTTAACATGTGCCGTCCACGGCATATAATTTTCTCCGGTGATATTAAGAGCCGGGAATTCAATTTTTGCGATGTTTGCCATTTTGTTGCTAAACATAAATAAGATAAATATTAAAATCTAAATACTCATTAAAAATGAGATAACATACAAAGGTACAACTATAAACAAATAAATGAATACATAAGCACTAAAAAGATGAGGTGGAAGCTCATATATTAAGGTCGGCAACAATATTAATATTATGCCGGCCAATATTAAAACCGGGTGAATCATCTTCGAAATTTTTTCTTGAATAACTTTGAGAAGAAGAGTGTTTGCTGTGGAAAAAATGAGATTGATAATTGGTTATTTATAGTGGTAAATTATAACCGTTTTGTAACGGTTATATTACCGTTTTATAGCCGTTGTACAACGGTTATATATATATATATGTATATGTATATATAATAAATGATGTATTAAGGAAATGTTATTTTATAAGATATAAAATTAGGATGTATAATAATAAGAATAAAAATGTTAGTATACATGAATGTAAATTCTAAATTAAATGTTAGTATGTGCGTATAAATAAAAGTTAGATGCATAAATAAATACAAGTGCTATCAAGTCTTTCAGTCTCTTTATTTTATTTTTCATTTTTTAAGTATGGGACTTAATTGTTTTTATGATAGGAGTGTCTGGATAACAGGGTCTCCTAAAGGAAAACAATCCCACGATACATAAAAAGACATGTTACGTTTTTGTAGTCCAACAACGATCGTATATCCATCGTAAGATACATCTGCACTGGTATTAGTTTATCATAACAATTATAGTTTATATCTTAATCAAATGCTTACTTTGATTATAATTGCTTGAACGTTTCCTTGCCTAGAGCCTCGTGCTGATAACGTGTTATAATATAACAAGAATTAACACAAGATTAGTGCTAAAACTTTAAGAACTTTAGAAGTGTTACAAGAGAAAGAAGAAGAGAATTGTATAACTTATGAAAGTGTATACATGAGGTGCATTTTTCCTTCTACCTTGAGCTAGTATTTATACTACAAAAAGATTAACTATTTGGTAGATAAGGTTAACTATTTGGTAGACAAGATTAACTATTTAGTAGACAAAGCTATCCCTAAGTTTGACAAAGAGTTCATCCACCAGCTTGGTAAATCTAGAGGTAAATCTTGATCTTTTTGGTAAATCTTTAATAATATTCATAACAAGTTATATCTTTATGAACCTCGTATATTGTATGGGTTAAATAAATGTAATTTTATATATCAAATAAAAAAAAAAAAAGTTATATCTTAAAAAACCATGTGTATTACATAGATTAAATAAATGTAATTTTGTATACTAAAAACGTCTTATCTTTAAAAAACTCGTGTATAATCGGGTTGAATAAATCTACCAAATACTAAAAAAATTACATCTTTAAAAAACCATGTGTATTACACAGATTAAATAAATGTAATTTTGTATATTAAATACTAAAAACGTAGTATTTTTAAAAAAAATCCGTGTATAGTCGGGTTGAAAAATCTACCAAATAATAAAAAAAATTATATCCTTAAAAACCCCATGTATTACACGTGTTGAATAAATCTAATTTTTACATAGCAAATAATAAGAAGTTATATATTCAAAAACTTCGTGTATTACACGGGTTATATAAATTTATATAAATGTAACTTTAAATAGTAAATAATAAAAAAAAATTAAAAACCCCGCGTTTTACACAAGTTGAATAAATATAATTTTGTATACCAAATGATAAAAAAGTTATATTTCTAATAAATTAGGATAACATTTAATATTAATTTATTATTTATATATTTAATATAAGATAAGTATGAAAGAGATGTGTTTGTTTTAAAAATATATTAAATTAACAATTTAGATTTGAGGATAATATTTTATTAAAGTATGATAAGATTTAATATTAATTTATAATTTATTTAGTTGATATAAGATAAGTATAGATTTGAGGATACCTTCAATGAATGACGCGTGTCCAAAAGTTGGTTTCTTTTATTATAATAGACTAGCGGTAAGACCCGTGTGCAAACACGGGTCGTTTCTTTGTCACGATATGCACAACTTTTTTTAACTTCAGCAATTGAGTAGACTTGTGAAACTCTAACGAAAGTTCATCAGGATTGTTATAACTAACCACTGCTCCTTATAAAATATTATTTAGCTAGGTTATTACCTGAGATTGCTTCCTGGGCTTGGGAAACTTCTTATATTAATTACTATTTGTTATTAATACGACCACATTACATCAAGCATCTCATTCGATTCAACAACAATGTCTTCAAATCACCGGATTAGTTCATGAACCCATATTAGAGGTCAAATAAAAGCACAACAGGACCCCATGAATAACATCATTTCCACTTTTACTTCAATGCATTTAAATGATAGGGTGATTTGGGATTTTGTAAAAATGTTTGTTTTTGCATTACTTTACAAAATTACATAGAATTCAAGAAAACGAAACAACGAATTAAACAGATGTTGAGTTATTCATTTTTGCATTACTTTACAAAATTACATAGAATTCAAGAAAACGAAACAACGAATTAAACAGATGTTGAGTTATTCAAAGTTCTGTTGAATACTAAATGAGATGTTGACCAAAATTCGAACAGATGTTGACCAAAAGTCAATCAGATGTTGACCAATAGTCAAACAGATGTTGACCTTAAACAGATGTTTGGTTTAAGGCCCCACATCTGTTTATGGCCAAACATCTGTTTAAGGTAAAACATCTGTTTAAGTCTAAATATCTGATATAGAAGGCCAAACATCTGTTTAAGGCAAAACATCTGTTTAAGGTGAAACATCTTTTTATGGCCAAACATCTGTTTAAGGTCAAACAACTGTTTAAGTCCAAACCTCTGATATAAAAGGCCAAACATCTGTTTAAGGCCAAACATCTGTTTAAGTTTGAACAAATGTTTAACTTAATCAGATCTACTGTCTTCTCACACTGTTTTCCTCTTCAAAACACTGTTGAACCTAACATAGGTTTCCATTAACTATTGACCAAAAGGCAAACATATGTTCAAACCACTGTTTGTTATTGTACTTCTGTACAAAATTACATAAAATTCAAGAAAACGAAACAATGACTTAATGAACTATAATTTAACACATAATCTAATCGGGCAAAGCAATCTATTATCTGACAATTCCCTGGTTTTTACAACATGAAACACAACATCATCATGCCAAATACAGTCATATATGTCCATCCATTATTCTGAATTCATAAACCCATAAATGCAGAAGAATGTCACATTTGCGATTAATAAACCAAGTTTCTACTAATTACAGTTATTATTAGCAAAAAGAAGCATGATATCATCTATATATAAAACATAAAGTGCTAATAACAGTGTTTTATCATGTTAGCTATACATAGCAACAAAACATCAAGTTAATAATTAAAAAAAACATACAACATCACCATCAAAAAATTCATAGTTATAATATATGATATCAGAACATACTTAAATGTCGTTGTTAAATAGAGGTAACTTGATTTAATATGATCTTCTGTTGCGAAGACACGTATGTGAAGTGCAAAATATCACCAAACCTCAAGTTATTCTCAGTCCTAAACTTTCGCCAATCGTCCAACACATAACGTGGCTTCAATTCATTTAACTCCGACTTAACATCATAAACCTCCACAACTCCAACCATGTTTTGAACTTTCAAAGGATGAAGATCAACAGAAAGACCTGCTCGTCTGACAACTTCAACAGGAAGACGCTACATGTATTGTGTAGAAAAAAATAATAGTCAGACAAATAAACCTAAATCATTAGTTTGTTATAAAAAATGGTATACCAACCTATAGTCTCCTTTGTGATCAAAATGAAAGAACTCAGGGTCGAGAAGATGTCCAGAATATTTTTTTGCAGTCTTTGTAATGTTATTTCTACAGATAAGCTTTTTCTGAACGTTGGCGGCTCTCTTCCCCTTGATGAAAAAGTAAACATATACATGTGAATTAAAAGAATGTTGAATATATGCACAAAAAAACAGTTTATATAAGATATACTAATTAAGTGACGAATATAGATACCTTAACTTTGTGAGCAGATGAAGAACATCCAATATGATCACTTGTGTCGACAGGTAAGGCAACATTTCCCTTAGTCATATTCTTGACCGTCTCCTTTCTCTCGGAATTAATTTTACCTTTCTTCTTAACCCGTTGTCATAAAAAAGTTATATTTCTAATAAATTAGGATAACATTTAATATTAATTTATTATTTATATATTTAATATAAGATAAGTAGAAAAGAGACGTGTTTGTTTTAAAAATATATTAAATTAACAATTTAGATTTGAGGATAATATTTTATTAAAGTATGATAAGATTTAATATTAATTTATAATTTATTTAGTTGATATAAGATAAGTATAGATTTGAGGATACCTTCAATGAATGACACGTGTCCAAAAGTTGGTTTCTTTTATTATAATAGACTAGCGGCAAGACCCGTGTGCAAACACGGGTCGATTCTTTGTCACGATATGCACAACTTTTTTTAACTTCAGCAATTGAGTAGACTTGTGAAACTCTAACGAAAGTTCATCAGGACTGTTATAACTAACCACTGCTCCTTATAAAATATTATTTAGCTAGGTTATTACCTGAGATTGCTTCTCGGGCTCGAGAAACTTATTATATTAATTACTATTTGTTATTAATACGACCACATTACATCAAGCATCTCATTCGATTCAGCAACAATGTCTTCAAATCACCGGATTAGTTCATGAACCCATATTAGAGGTCAAACAAAAGCACAACAGGACTACATGAACAACATCATTTCCACTTTTACTTCAATGAACTTAAATGATATGGTGATTTGGGATTTTGTAAAAATGTTTGTTTTTGTACTACTTTACAAAATTACATAGAATTCAAGAAAACGAAACATCGAATTAAACAGATGTTGAGTTATTCAAAGTTCTGTTGAATACTAAATGAGATGTTGACCAAAATTCAAACAGATGTTGACCAAAAGTCAATCAGATGTTGACCAATAGTCAAACAGATGTTGACCTTAAACAGATGTTTGGTTTAAGGCCCCACATCTGTTTATGGCCAAACATTTGTTTAAGGTAAAACATCTGTTTAAGTCCAAATATCTGATATAGAAGGCCAAACATCTATTTAAGGCAAAACATCTGTTTATGGCCAAACATCTGTTTAAGGTCAAACAACTGTTTAAGTCCAAACCTCTTATATAAAAGGCCAAACATCTGTTTAAGTTTGAACAGATGTTTAACTTAATCAGATCTACTGTCTTCTCACACTGTTTTCCTCTTCAAAACACTGTTGAACCTAACATGGGTTTCCATTAACTATTGACCAAAAGGCAAACAGATGTTCAAACCACTGTTTGTTATTGTACTTCTGTACAAAATTACATAAAATTCAAGAAAACGAAACAATGACTTAATGAACTATAATTTAACACATAATCTAATCGGGCGAAGCAATCTATTATCTGACAATTCCCTGGTTTTTACAACATGAAACACAACATCATCATGCCAAATACAGTCATATATGTCCATCCATTATTCTGAATTCATAAACCCATAAATGCAGAAGAATGTCACATTTGCGATTAATAAACCAAGTTTCTACTAATTGCAGTTACTATTAGCAAAAAGAAGCATGATAACATCTATATATAAAACATAAAGTGCTAATAACAGTGTTTTATCATGTTAGTTATACATAGCAACAAAACATCAAGTTAATAATTAAAAAAACATACAACATCACCATCAAAAAATTCATAGTTATAATATCTGATATCAGAACATACTTAAATGTCGTTGTTAAATAGAGGTAACTTGATTTAATACGATCTTCTATTGCGAAGACACGTATGTGAAGTGCAACATATCACCAAACCTCAAGTTATTCTCAGTCATAAACTTTCGCCAACTGTCTAACGCATAACGTGGCTTCAATTCATTTAACTCCGACTTAACATCATAAACCTCCACAACTCCAACCATGTTTTGAACTTTCAAAGGATGAAGATCAACAGAAAGACCTGCTCATCTGGAAACTTCAACATGAAGACGCTACATGTATTGTGTATAAAAAAATAATAGTCAGACAAATAAACATAAATCATTAGTTTGTTATAAAAAATGGTATACCAGCCTATAGTCTCCTTTGTGATCAAAATGAAAGAACTCAGGGTCGAGAAGATGCCCAGAATGTTTTTTTGCAGTCTTTGTAATGTTATTTCTACAGATAAGCTTTTTCTGAACGTTGGCGGCTCTCTTTCCCTTGATGAAAAAGTAAACATATACATGTGAATTAAAGGAATGTTGAATATATGCACACACAAAAAACAGTTTATATAAGATATACTAATTAAGTGACGAGTATAGATACCTTAACTTTGTGAGCAGATGAAGAACATCCAATATGATCACTTGTGTCGACAGGTAAGGCAGCATTTCCCTTAGTCATATTCTTGACCGTCTCCTTTCTCTCGGAATTAACTTTACCTTTCTTCTTAACCTGTTGTCATAGAGTAACTTTAATAACCATAGTAATATAACAATCTTTAAGATGGTAAACTTACATCTTGTATTTTATTCAATCGTGAAGACATGCGTCTCTTCAACGTGCATTCGACATTGGTTGGTAACTAATACATTATTGGATAAATGTAACATTAGTAAACAGCATTACTAATAGTTGTAAAAAATATTAAATTCATAGATGTGTTAAATTAAAAATAAATAATTTTAATAATTTAGTAAGTACCTGAGTAACGGTTCTTCCTTCACCTACAGACACAACTTCTTCATCCTCATAGATGTCCTGGTCAACATTAATGAAATAATTAATATAATGCTAAAATAATTAAAACTTTTACTGCTAATACTAAATACATACGTACCTTGAATACATTATCAACATAATCAGCATTCGATATCTCAAGTACACTATCATCGTCAGATTCAGGTTTCTTTGAAAAGCAAATCTCAGTCTCATCTCTATAAACTACCACCTCAAAAACAACATCATCAATTCTGCTAAACACAAGCAAATCATCCTCCAGTATCCCAACATCGTTGCACAAGTCCGGCCATCCTCTAGCAAATACAAAGTTGTTCTCAACCTTAGACGCCTCAACATTCCAATAGGAACCCTTATAACAGATTTGAAATTTGCCACTTGGTGGGCTGTTTACGTAAAATTGTTTAATGAAGCAGTCTTCGATTACCTGCATAAAATTAAAAAATACTATATGTGAAGTATGCAACTTATGAGAATAAGTGTTGACAGGTTTAAGATGCAAAAGGATTCAAGTTAAGATAAATAGTCATACCGTAAAACCAAATCTTGCATAACGATTAAACGTGAAATAAGATTCACCACACATGCCATCAACAAAACATGAAAGTTCAAGCCCAAAATCACCCAACGATCCGAAAACCAACAAAGTATCCCTCGGCAAATTGAGATCTTTAACAACACTGTCCCAACCGTCAGTTATTATTGGCGTTGAATTTTCTGTTCTGACCCTCACAGCTCATTTTTTACCAGACTCATGATAGATTCGCAACTTATTTTTTTTTCCAACAATCTCCCCACTTTTGATTAGCAAAGGCTATAGGTACATCCTGTGTATAATTTTTAAGTAGTGTAAGAAAATATAAACCATAACAACTGTTAAATATATATCTCACTAAAAATAAATTATGTATATAAAAACATGTCATACCAGTTTCAAAGATTCTGGGTTATCAAGAAACTTGACAAATGTAGTATACATGATAAAACCTGAATCAGTAAAGATGTTAAAACATTGAAATTAAAAAGTTGGCATCGAAGATGAACATTAACTTTTTGTATTAACAGAGTATCTACTGAAATTAATCATAGAAATAGAGTATGAGTTAAAAATTTTCTGCAAATAATAACTATTTTAATATGTTCTCAACAAATGATTCAAACACCTAACTAAACCCTTCTTGAATGTATAGCAATAAACGTTTAAAATCGTATTTGTAGCAAGATAGGATTTGAATTAAAATAGGTTAAACAATATAAAGTTCATTACAATATGAATGTACATACCAGTTGCTGAAGAAAAAACAATAAAACCTCCAGTGATTGAAGTGTAGAAAACGAAGAAGAAGAAAGTTGAAACCCTAGAAAATGACTGGGAAGAAGAGATTTTTGAAAGAAGTCAGATGATAGATGTTTGATGTGTAATGATGCTAAAGAAATAATGACGGTTGTGTTTTTGTTTTCCCATATTTTCAACAGATGAAAAATATTTACACATACACCCCTTATTGAGTTTGTTATTTATATTTACATTAAAAACCATGCATAACACATATTGATAGAACATATAGATACATGTATAGATATTGTACGAAAATGTGTTATCTATTATAGCCAAAAGACAACTATAAGTAAATATATAACATATTTAACAAACTTAATAAAAGATGTCTAACAAAATGTGTTTGGAAACCTCTGTTGGTCGTTGGAAACAGTGTGAGTCAACCCGTCATTAGATAAACAGAAGTTATGAGAATAGATGATAACTTTCAGCAGTTGTTTTATTTTTAGCTAACATCTGTCCACGTCAGAACCTCTGTTGTCATAATGGATGACGGTCAGCAGTATAGTAAATCAACAGTCATTAGGATAAACAGAAATTATGACAGCAGACGGTACCATTTAGCAGTGGATGTATTTTTAGGCAAGCATAAGTTTCAAAAACAGTTGTTTTCAATCGGTGTAACTCAACAGTCGTAAGTCTAACATCTGCTATTAGCCCAACCACTATTAGTATCAGATCCTCTGTTAAACATTTTAAGATTGAAAACACACCTTTTATAACAGCAGATGCTCTCTTTTGTCAGACTTTAGCTACAACACACCTTTATAACAGCAAAATATACCGTAAATTCTTCCAAAAAACTTTTATTGACATACAAAATTATATAATAATACTTATAGCAGACCTTATATAATAATACTTATTCATCATTAGCCCAACCACTGTTAGTATCAAATCCTCTGTTAAGCATTTTAAGATTGAATATCATCTGTTGTTCGTTAACATCTGTTGACCCATAGCAGATGCTCTCTTTTGTCAGACTTTAGATACAACACACCTTTATAACAGCAAAATATACCGTAAATTCTTCCAAAAAACTTTTATTGACATACAAAATTATATAATAATACTTATAGCAGACCTTATATAAGAATACTTATTCATCATTAGCCCAACAACTGTTAGTATCAAATCCTCTGTTAAGCATTTTAAGATTGAATATCATCTGTTGTTCGTTAACATCTGTTGACCCATAGCAGACATTTGCATCTTCAGATATTTATTCATCAGCAGATGCTCTCTTTTGTCAGACTTTAGCTACACATCACCTTTTACAACACCAAAATATACGGTAAATTCTTCCAAAAAACTGTTTTGTCAGACTTAGGAATGACTGAAATAATTAAAATGAAGATGCGACAACAAAGATTAATACTATTAAAATTTATTCATTTAGTCAACAGTGGTAAATCAAACAGTCGTTAGCATACACAGTTGTTTCATCATCAGCAGATGTTCTCTTTTACCAAACTTTAACTACAACAGACCTTTTACAACTCCAAATATTGACTCTCTATAATTTGCAGGAGCACAGATTCTTCAAAAAACTACTATCAATGATCAAATTCTGAACATTTGTTTTATCTTTGCACTCATCTGTTCACCATCAACCCAACCCTTGATACTATTAAACCTCTGTTGACTTACCAAATTGATGTTCAGACACAATTCAACATCAACATAATATGTACACCATTAAACCAACCCTTGATACTATTAAACCTCTGTTGACTTACCAAACAGATGTTCAGACACAATTCAACATCAACATTATCTGTTCACCATCAAACCAACCCTTGATACTATTAAACTTCTGTTGACTTAACAAACAGATGTTCAGACATAATTCAACATCAACATAATCTAAATCAAACTCAAACACTAAATAAGTAAAACTAAAACGCAACATAGATTCATAAGATTAAAATTTATTCATTTATTCATGACATTAAAAGTTAATTACATCACATACTGAACAACATTAAAGTTCAAATCTAACAATAACAGTAAGAATTATGAAACTTTAGCTTCAACTCCATCGATTGCTGAACCTCTCGATGTATGTCCTTTAGCATCACCATGAACTCCACGTCTCTGTCACCGCACTCTATATTACTGACAACACAAAGCTCACGAACGGAAGTTGAAGGCATCCGCATAAGATCTCTGGAAACCTGCTCTCTAGTAAACAGGCCAACTTGTAATCCATCAAAACATCTCTTCAGCTCTTGAAGAGTAGCCCTATCTGTCACACCCCGAAATTATCAGAGCTGGCGTGACTGGACTGGTATCTTCATTGCACAGCGGAAGCAAATAAGCTAAGACTTCTAGAAAATGAACGCCCACTAAGTACTTGCATCTCCAATGGTTCTCCTATTCCAACCGTGCCTTAACTTTAAAATGCAACCTGAGAAAGAAACATGCGAAAAAGACAACATAAAGTTGAGCGAGTTCATAGTTTGTTTTGGAAACGATTTAAAATAAATCTTTTTGAATAACCGTTTTTTGAAATAATGTTGAGAAAATGAATTTAAAATCATTTTCTTGTCATGTTATATGGAAACTTTGCATTTGTAACGCTTTATGTTCGTAAAACAATGTATTTGTAAACTCTTGTATTTGTAAAGTTTGTGTAACCGTCAATGCCCACCCTGACTTTGACTTCATGCCTGCATAATTCTATGCTTTGAATTTGTATAAAACATGGTACGTAATTTATAAAGACGTATTGAAACTGAGTTCTGTATATGTATGGAATACGAGATTGTTAATGGTTCGCGAGGCCACTAACATATGTAACGACATAGGAAGCATCCAAACCATAGGCATTTTTCTAGTAGTCGATTCACGACTGAGACACAAAAGCACTACTTGGTACTAGTTATCACCAAGAGTGTGGCTGCCCGAAAACCCATTAGATCTAACCTTTTGTTATGCAGTCTTAGTATGTACACGATTAATGGTGCTTATGTTACCCTATTCGTGACATGATCTATTGTGTCATTCCTTAGTTTAATGTACCTCTTTGTACTTGTATTTTCCCGTAGTTTAGAAAACTAGAATTCGTGTGTATGCGCATTTCGAAAAATACGCTTGTTTGAAAAACCGGTATAAAACATAAGCATTTCGTAAACCGTTTGTGTCAGTTAAAACTTGCTTGTAAAATGGTTTAGAAATATGTAATTCTTTGCAAAAAGTGCATGTCTTTCCACCCCGAAAACATTTAGAAAAATGTAAAACCGTAAAAGGTGGGGTTATGAACTCACCTGAATTGCCTTGTGCAAGGCTAGCTAAATACGACTTCGTGATGTCGTTTCCAAGACGTGACTCGCTAGCGTGCGTTCTACAATATTCCTAACACGGAATATCTTATAAGTTTCTAAAGAAAAGCGGTAACTAAACTACGTGTCACCGAGCTCTACCGAATTGTTGACCGAACGATTTGACGGTAAATTGTTAACTTAAAAGAAGCGAAGAAGTTATACTTGTTAGCTCGTTTTGAGAAGTCGTATGTTGATATATAGTATGCCGTTTAGGCGTTTAAAATAAATATAAAAAGTTATATTTATTTTATAGAATTATAATCGAGTTGTTGGATGTTTGAAATAAATAGATAAGCTATATCTATTTTTATAAAAGAAATACGAGTCGTTTGATATTTAAAATAAATATATAAACTATATTTATTTTAATGAAATAATCGTCGTGTTGTTTAATATCCGAAATAAATATATAACACTATATTTATTCATAAAAGGATTTGTTTTGTTTACTATCGGAAATAAATATATAACTATATTTATTTTTATAAAACGAGTTCATGTTGGATATTTGAAATAAATATATAAATTATATTTATTTTTATACAAGAATTGTCGAGATTTCAAAATTCAGAATAAATATAATGACTAAAATCATTCCGTAAATAATATCCAAATCGTCGTTTTGTTTAAAACAATAGTGATAAAAAAATTTGTTTTGCAGTTTAATTCGAATCCGTAAAGTTCCCTTTATTATAAAATATATTTTGTTTACGAGTTTTCTCGAAAAACGGACAGAGTTCCCTCTGTTTTTGGACGCCTCCGACAACACAGGTTGTCGTTATTTTATCAAAATTCAACAATATTCAATCAAGATTCAATTAAACTATATGTAATTTTGTCAAATATATATCAAATGTAAATTATAATCAGTCGGTTCGAGCTCGTTATCACGTGATATAAACTATAAAAATAACGAAATAATCGCGCCGTATATCTTTACCAAATCAGTGTTGAAACGTCGAACGGTTTGACCTAGGTGACCGGGTCAACTGAGTTGACCGGCTGAGTTGACTTGCTGCGCTGACTGAGTTGACTCGGTTGACCGAGTCAAACCGAGTTATACCAAAGCTGACCTGTTGAACTCATTAACCGAAACCGAGACCCGTTGACCGAACCGAGAGTCCGAACCATATTTGAATCTTGAACCGTGGCACCCGAGTCTGACCCGAACCAGATGTTGACCAGCATTTGACCGTTGACCCGAACTGTAGCGCAAACCTATCACCTATTGACTGAACCCAGCCGAGCCTCACTAACACCTCCAAACGCGGACATCCGACACCCGACACTACGTATCCTTTCAAACATCGACTCTGCAAGAAATCTAGGGTCACGTGCCTATACCGAGCCGTTGTCCACCGACAACACCAATCATCATCATTTTCAGCTTCATCGGAAACAGAAAGAAGAACATAAGAGGCAACCTTTAACAAGAACAGTCTGTCGATCGGAAATTCTTACCTGCGGCTGCCACTGATCTTGTCAGACTGACGGCTCCACCGTCAATCGCCGTCGTGCTCCGTCGGCTCCTTCCTCTTCGATCCCCCTCTCTCTTCGCCATTTCTCTCTCTAGAATGGTTGGGGGTGTGTTGTCGGAACCTGTTGACAGCGTAACCATCGTCGCACGCCACCACCATCTGGTGGTGGCAGCCGATAATCAGCAGTGAGGGGGGTGTTTCGCTGAAATACTCACCGCCGCCGCCGCCTTGCATCGCCGGAGCAGAAAGGAGCAGGGGGGTACGTGAGTTGTCGGCTGGCTTGAGAGAGGAGAAAGAGGTGTAGTTGCAAGGTATATGAGGTGTAAGTGAAGAAGAAGGGTTGTGTCTTCTTTTGTGTGCAGTAGCTATCGAGAGAGGGAGAGTAAATGTAAGTTTGTGTGTGTTTGATAAGAGTGGCTCTGCACATATAAGGAGAGGATAAGGATCTTACAGAGATCTTCTTGAGATCTTGTATAGATTTTGTAAATCTTGTATAGATTTTGTAAATCTTGATAAGATTCTAATATATTATGTGCAGGTTTAGGCTTGTGGGTTTTGGGCTTGGGCCCAGGGCCCACAAGCCCATCTCATGTGTAAGTGGCCCGTAATTCCTACGAGACCCGATATCGCAACCCAAACTCCATAAGTGTCGAAAGAATAAAATTTTTAAAATTAAAAGGCGTATAATAGTGGCGTTGTCAGTATTTTGCACGGTATCAGTTCGTTGTCGTTTGATGTTTCGCAGATTCCACGCGAATCTTCATACGCGTACTGTAAAGTCGGATAAACGTTCCTAGGCATTCCAAAGGCCTAATTAAGTTAATTTGCGCTGTAAACATTATTTATTATTGCGTTAATCACCTGTTAATCACGTAATTAAGGGCATAAACTACCGGTTGTCACATTCTCCCCCTGTTAATAAAATTTCATCCTTGAAATTTAGTCTACGTTAACTCCTTAGAGTTACGTTATGTGTAGGTAAATACGAATAATGTCAAAGGAAACGAGATATACTGATACAGTCACCAATGTGACCAAGTTAACAGGGGTCCAATAAAAGAGGAATTTCGAGCAATAGAATTCTAAACGAACATTCACAATATGCAAATGGATTCTAGAAACGATAACATCCACTAAATGGAACTTAGAATCAACAAGTTCAATGAAATAGTTTTGCAAGAAACGCTCGATCATGATCAACCCAAGCTGCAAGTTATACCGACGCCACAAGGTGTCGTAGTGAATGAAACAATTCAATAATAGCAGTGATCAAACAAATTCACCGTGTTTGAAGTCAAGCGAAAGTACAATGAAGCAAATTTGAAAATTTGGTTCAAACGTCATCATAAGATTTTCAATTGAAGATGGAACATCAAAGAATTAATGTTTTCGATCGAAGATGAAGAAACAATAAATATCGCAAAATATTCGATCGATGTTGAAAGAACCGTTAGTGGGTACACCGGAATATAGAATGAATTTGTGTACCATTTCCTTAACACACTATTGTATTAAGACTGCTTTAACATGATAAATCAAAAGGGATTTAAAACAAATCAATAAATAAATAATTAAATCCGTGCATGAGATGCGTAAACGTGATTAGCGCAAGCTTCAAATTAATGAAAACACCACCACAAGGTGTCGAAATCAACAAACAACTTAATGGAGTCGTAGACCAAACAAGTCTACTACGACTCGGAACAAATGAAATGCCTGTTGAAGCGAATTTGAATATGATGTTTTCAATACTTCATATGGTGTCTTGAATTGAATACGTGTAATGAACAGGTTTCAAACAATTGAATCTTGGTTTCGGCGCAAGCCGACAATAAGTACATGTATCGACAAGAAAACTTTTGGCATGGTCACAATGAAAAACCATGTATGTAACTTGAAAAGAAGAGAAATTTCAAGAAAATGTGTTGACTTGATAACAAAGGAGCCAACAATTACAATAATGTGGGTCATTCGAATCACAAATCAATAATTAGATTTAGCGAAACAATATTTGAACTTTGATTAAACGCTTATTTGAAACGAAACCACATGCGTAACAAACGATGCATGCGTAACATATGAATATTCAAGAAATGAAGCAAATGAGTGTTCGCTATAACGAAAGAAGTTATTGTGATGCAATGACCATTTAGAGGAGTAGAGATGTAAAAATCTACTCACTAGATGCAAAAGTCGGAATTTTTATAAAAGAAATTTAAGGACTTTACCTAGGGTTGCATGTGATAACCGGTTGTTAGGTGACATTACCATGGAATGTCGAACATGGCGTATTCGTCGTTATTGAGATAGGGGGAACACGGAGACATGCGTCTTCTTCTTAGCATGACTCGTTTCGTTTGCAGGACCGCGTGCCAACTGCCGCTTCCTCGAAAGTCGTATGTGACGTACTTCAACCTCCGTTGATGTATAGCTTAAGTTTCACGTATACCTGTGCACTAGCGTTTCGTTATGCGTAGGCTGCCTGCTCGGGAAGTCAAAATATCATAGACAATATGGATAATGGTGTGTGCCCGAGTTAATATTCGCGGTTCCTACGTGATGACCTTTTATGAACTTCAACATGAGTTTCCGAAGGTCTTAAATGCATGTTTCCTAAACTCTCAGAGTTTTGTGTACTGTATGCGACTGTTTCGTGTACCGTGTGTAAAACACCACTTTATCGTATGTTTGAAAACAAAATTTTGACTGTTTGTTTTTCGGCAACGGTTGGAGACCATATTCGAGTCTTAGGCGTTCTGTATGTATTCAAAGTCTTAATAATCTAAGTCCCAGAGAAAATTGAGGTTAGAGCCTAGGTATTCCTACAGAAAACCTTATTCGCTGTAACCTATAGCTCTGATACCAATCTGTCACACCCCGAAATTATCAGAGCTGGCGTGACTGGACTGGTATCTTCATTGCACAGCGGAAGCAAATAAGCTAAGACTTCTAGAAAATGAACGCCCACTAAGTACTCGCATCTCCAATGGTTCTCCTATTCCAACCGTGCCTTAACTTTAAAATACAACCTGAGAAAGAAACATGCGAAAAAGTCAACATAAAGTTGAGCGAGTTCATAGTTTGTTTTGGAAAAGATTTAAAATAAATCTTTTTGAATAACCGTTTTTTGAAATAATGTTGAGAAAACGAATTTAAAATCATTTTCTTGTCATGTTATAAGGAAACTTTGCATTTGTAACGCTTTATGTTCGTAAAACCATGTATTTGTAAAGTTTGTGTAACCGTCAATGCCCACCCTGACTTTGACTTCATGCCTGCATAATTCTATGCTTTGAATTTGTATAAAACATGGTACGTAATTTATAAAGACGTATTGAAACTGAGTTCTGTATATGTATGGAATACGATATTGTTAATGGTTCGCGAGGCCACTAACATATGTAACGACATAGGAAGCATCCAAACCATAGGCATTTTTCTAGTAGTCGATTCACGACTGAGACACAAAAGCACTACTTGGTACTAGTTATCACCAAGAGTGTGGCTGCCCGAAAACCCATTAGATCTAACCTTTTGTTATGCGGTCTTAGTATGTACACGATTAATGGTGCTTATGTTACCCTATTCGTGACATGATCTATTGTGTCATTCCTTAGTTTAATGTACCTCTTTGTATTTTCCCGTAGTTTAGAAAACTAGAATTCGTGTGTATGCGCATTTCGAAAAATACGCTTGTTTGAAAAACCGGTATAAAACATAAGCATTTCGTAAACCGTTTGTGTCAGTTAAAACTTGCTTGTAAAATGGTTTAGAAATATGTAATTCTTTGCAAAAAGTGCATGTCTTTCCACCCCGAAAACATTTAGAAAAATGTAAAACCGTAAAAGGTGGGGTTATGAACTCACCTGAATTGCCTTGTGCAAGGCTAGCTAAATACGACTTCGTGATGTCGTTTCCAAGACGTGACTCGCTAGCGTGCGTTCTACAATATTCCTAACACGGAATATCTTATAAGTTTCTAAAGAAAAGCGGTAACTAAACTACGTGTCACCGAGCTCTACCGAATTGTTGACCGAACGATTTGACGGTAAATTGTTAACTTAAAAGAAGCGAAGAAGTTATACTTGTTAGCTCGTTTTGAGAAGTCGTATGTTGATATATAGTATGCCGTTTAGGCGTTTAAAATAAATATAAAAAGTTATATTTATTTTATAGAATTATAATCGAGTTGTTGGATGTTTGAAATAAATAGATAAGCTATATCTATTTTTATAAAAGAAATACGAGTCGTTTGATATTTAAAATAAATATATAAACTATATTTATTTTAATGAAATAATCGTCGTGTTGTTTAATATCCGAAATAAATATATAACACTATATTTATTCATAAAAGGATTTGTTTTGTTTACTATCGGAAATAAATATATAACTATATTTATTTTTATAAAACGAGTTCATGTTGGATATTTGAAATAAATATATAAATTATATTTATTTTTATACAAGAATTGTCGAGATTTCAAAATTTAGAATAAATATAATGACTAAAATCATTCCGTAAATAATATCCAAATCGTCGTTTTGTTTAAAACAATCGTGATAAATATATTTGTTTCGCAGTTTAATTCGAATCCGTAAAGTTCCCTTTATTATAAAATGTATTTTGTTTACGGGTTTTCTCAAAAAACGGGCAGAGTTCCCTCTGTTTTTGGACGCCCCCGACAACACAGGTTGTCGTTATTTTATCAAAATTCAACAATATTCAATCTAGATTCAATTAAACTATATGTAATTTTGTCAAATATATATCAAATGTAAATTATAATCAGTCGGTTCGAGCTCTTTATGACGTGATATAAACAATAAAAATAACGAAATAATCGCGCCGTATATCTTTACCAAATCAGTGTTGAAACGTCGAACGGTTTGACCAAGTTGACCGGCTGAGTTGACTTGCTGCGCTGACTGAGTTGACTCGGTTGACCTAGTCAAACCGAGTCATACCAAAGCTGACCTGTTGAACTCATTAACCGAAACCGAGACCCATTGACCGAACCGAACCGAGAGTCCGAACCATATTTGAATCTTGAACCGTGGCACCTGAGTCTGACCCGAACCAGATGTTGACGAGCATTTGACCGTTGACCCGAACTGTAGCGCAAACCTATCACCTATTGACTGAACCCAGCCGAGCCTCACTAACACCTCCAAACGCGGACATCCGACACCCGACACTACGTATCCTTTCAAACATCGACTCTGCAAGAAATCTGGGGTCACGTGCCTATACCGAGCCGTTGTCCGCCGACAACACCAATCATCATCATAATCAGTTTCATCGGAAACAGAAAGAAGAACATAAGAGGCAACCTTTAACAAGAACAGTCTGTCGATCGGAAATTCTTACCTGCGGCTGCCACTGATCTTGTCAGACTGACGGCTCCGCCGTCGGTCGCCGTCGTGCTTCGTCGGCTCATCTCCGGCGGCTCCTTCCTCTTCGATCCTCCTCTCTCTTCGCCATTTCTCTCTCTAGAATGGTTGGGGGTGTGTTGTCGGAACCTGTTGACAGCGTAACCTTCGTCGCACGCCACTACCATATGGTGGTGGTGGCCGATAATCAGCACTGAGGGGGGTGTTTCGCTGAAATGCTCACCGCTGCCGCCGCCTGCGGCGGCGCCGCTGCCTTGCTTCGCCGGAGCAGAAAGGAACAGGGGGGGGGGGGGGGGTACCTGAGTTGTCGGCTGGCTTGAGAGAGGAGAAGGAGGTGTAGTTGCAAGGTATATGAGGTGTAAGTGAAGAAGGGTTGTGTCTTCTTTTGTGTGCAGTAGCTATCGAGAGAGGGATAGTAAATGTAAGTTTGTGTCTGTTTGATAGAGTGGCTCTGCACATATAAGGAGAGGATAAGGATCTTACAGAGATCTTCTTGAGATCTTACAAGATATTGTAGAGATCTTGTATAGATTTTGTAAATCTTGATAAGATTCTAATATATTATGTGCAGGTTTAGGTTTGTGGGTTTTGGGCTTAGGCCCAGGGCCCACAAGCCCATCTCATGTGTAAGTGGCCCGTAATTCCTACGAGACCCGATATCGCAACCCAAACTACATAAGTGTCGAAAGAATAAAATTTTTAAAATTAAAAGGCGTATAATAGTGACGTTGTCAGTATTTTGCACGGTATCAGTTCGTTGTCGTTTGATGTTCCGCATATTCCACGCGAATCTTCATACTCGTATTGTAAAGTCGGATAAACGTTCCTAGGCATTCCAAAGGCCTAATTAAGTTAATTTGCGCTGTAAACACTATTTATTATTGCGTTAATCACATGTTAATCAAGTAATTAAGGGCGTAAACTACCGGTTCTCACACTATCTTCACACACCTGTTCCTCGATTTGCCTGACAAAACGCTGCTTTAAATCATCTGATTTTGCATTTGTGAATGACGGCATTTGAATAAACTATATTACTCGACTTTCCTGAAAGTATGATATCTTCGTAGGAAAACTTGATGAAAAACAGGTGAAGTGACTATGAGTTTATATACTGAAATTTGTAATTATGAAAACGTGTAGATTTAATATAAACATATTAATGTATATTTCAAAACAGCAGTCTTTTAATGCAAAAACCTTTTCAAACCCCAACTTTTATGGGAAAACTGTAAAATTAAATACCAAGAAACCCAAGGGACAAAATTTCGAAGTTCAAAGAACAAAAGCATATTATCACAATTACAATTAACCTCTTCATTTACCATGTAGACGTGTTTTTAAACTCTATAAAAGAACGATGATTACTTTTGATTCAAAACATAAACAATTTGTCCTACAAATCACTTTTTGTCAAAAATTGTTCCAAATCAGAAAACCAACAAAAAATCTACATGGCAAACTTCAGCTTCTACCACTGGTCAGACACCAGCGATGTTAAAACACAATTCTCGATGTGGTCACTCAAAGAACAAAGAACAGACGAAGAACTAAACAGGAAAGTCGACATAATCAATAACACTAATTACAACAAAACCTGGAACAGCATAGCATTGCTCGATGAAGTCCTCCACTCTCCTCCATCAGAGTTCCAGAAGAATGCAGAAGAGTTTCTGACACAACTTCTAAAACAGGATCAGAAAATCTCCCACATGCTAACTGACCTGAAATTCAAAAGAGAGCATGAAATCACATGGAGAAAGGCCAGAGTCTACGAAATCCTAGCAAGTGTTAACCCTAGCGTGTAATACTTTATAAATATTTCATTAAATTTATATTTTTCTATGTAGTAGTTCATTTTAATAATATAAACATGCATCTTAACATATTCTAAAATGTCAGTGTAAATAAAAACTCTCAACATCATCGACAGTTAATCAAAATAACAAACAAACCTTCAATGCAAAGGTCTCTTCTCAACTGTTGTAGCACATCTGACTTTTCACGATAGAAGATACATATTGTCCGTTCAAGTTGCAACTCTCCCATCAAAGAAGGTAGCACATGCAACTTTTCATGATGTTGCAACAATTATACTGCAAAATCGATATTGAAAGGTTGATGTGTGATGGGAAGCTTCATTGAAACAACGATGTTGGAACAATGATACTGGAACGATAACATGTAAACAGAATCATCAAACATTCGAACAAAGAAGTGTAATCGGAGAATAGCGGCTGAATCACGAGAAAGATGCATTTGAGAGAGAGACAGAGACACGCTCGCAGATATGAGCGAGAGAGATTTGAATGTGGAGCCAGATAATTGTCTTATTTATAGGATTAGAATATATGGTTTGAATTTTGAATGTGGAGCCAAAATTTTGAATTGGGAACAGATGTTTGATTATCAAATGTTGAGGGCAGATGTTGAGGGAACTGGATTTGAGGGAAAGATGAAAGTGTGATTATAAAATGTTGGAGATAGGCAGTGGTTTGATGGCAGACCTTTGAAAATGTGGATGTGGGCCAACTTTGAATTTTAAAGTGATCTATATATTAGGCTTTATGATGTAATAATGACATAAGAAAAACATTGTTGGACAGCCTCTCCTGCTGACACATCAGCTTTTCTTATGTCATTGGGATTTCTCCTTTTATAGAAAGTATAGATAGATATTCGATTGTCTTGAAACAAGTTGTGGTTTTTTTTTTTTGGTGTGATTAACATGTATGTTTTATAAAACAAAAAGAAAAAAAATGGATCCAATCGGTCTTTTATAAGTTTTGGTCATATTTTGTTAGACTTATAACTTCAACTAAATAAAAGTAAAACCATCTTTATCGTAGGAGTTGGTGAGCCGACGTGGAAGAAAGAGGTAGGAGAGAAGATGGGCGAAGAGGACGTGACCAAGAGAGGGTGAAAATTTACAAGAAAAGATGGGGTGTGTGAAAGGAGGGAGAGAGAAGCCAAGAGAATAGCCAACGTGGAGGATAGAGAATAGTGTCCGTTTTCATGTTCTGTTGTTGATAGTAAAGTTCAGTCTCTTTCTAGCTATATTAACTTTATCTAGTTGGTCCATTTATAAGTGTGGTTACTGTTACATATTTGATAAAACTTATTGGGTAATATAAAATGTATATCCGTCAAGTTGTTATCGCGATCAAGAATCATGACTAGAATGCAACCTACAAAAACCAAAACATCCAAAGTATTATATATTATTTATGCCATGATTATTTTTAACGTTGAGTTACTTCTTGATGTATACATTCAACAAGGACCAATCAATAAACCTCAAACCTAGCCCACTAAACCTCAAGCCCAGCCCAACCACGTAACAAGCCTAGTAACCAACAAGCAGCGAAAGACAAACGCAACAAGCATGGCCAACAACTTTCCCACACCCGGGCGACAGGTAAGCCTAAAACTCAATCTTTACTTTCGAGCACTCCTAACAAGTCTAGTACTCCTACCACGCTTGCACGCGGGAGCAGCACTAGACTGGGGGACTTGATGGGGTACGGTACTAAACCCGACCCGAGCGGTCGGACTGCCGTTACTTGTTTCTTTTATATTAACTATTTATTATTGTTGTTGACTAACCCAACCGCGAGGCCCAACGCGATGTAGTTTACACTACTTTGGGCTGGGGCTTGTAGAGATAACCCCTAACTGGGCCTGGCCCATTGAGGTTAGGGGAGGCCCATATCCCCTAAATAAAGAGGTGTTCACCTCATTATTGAGGGCAGGATATGGAGCCGCCACACTTTTTGTTACTGGAAACAGGGGATTCTTTCCCCTACCGGTCATCTCTACAGCTCCACTTTCTTCTCTTCTCCATTGCAGATCTAGGTTCAAGAGGAAGAACAAGGTGTGGTTCTTCACCCTCATGGAGAAAGCGGTCCAATCATCCCGGCGGTGATACCGTGTTTCTTCAGGGAGAAAAACCAAGCTGAAGACATTTACGTTTACACACACCAATGGACAAAATGACAGGACTTGGAAAACAAGTATTAGGAGATATAAAATAGGGAGTTCTAACTTTATTATATTCTTTTGTTGAGATGGTGTCTCTAGTAGATTGTTCCTAAAAAATCAACTATTTCAAATAAGAGAGAAAGTTAAGAGTTTTAAAATAAATATATATATTTTTATCTTTTTTGTTGAGATGGAAAAAGATTATGACAACACTTTTTCTTCATTCCTTACTGTAATTTTTTTGTTCAATTAGTAAAAGAAACAAAAGTACACTAAAATCCTTGTAATGAATGAATGAATGAGGAAAAAAGTGGTGTTATAATCTTTCCCCAACCTAGTAGAAACCATATCAAAAAAATTCAGAACTCTTAACTTTAGTAGTACTTACCGGTTTCCACATGAATGAATCCTAATGAGGTATGTGTACCTCACTTAACGTAGTGGAATTTTTTTACAAACAATACTCTGAATAGGGGAGAAACAAACACCCACATTGAAGATACTGAAAATCCTCAATTCGAAACGTTTTCAACCTGACTTAATCAAGATAAATTTTGACATCAATACCATTGTCAATGAGGGATTGAACAACTGCTCGGATTTTACCTTCAAACTTATCCCTTTCTCTCGGCGTGTATGAAGCTGTGTACACATCGGCCTCTCTTGCCCGTTGAGACAATATCCGCCCAATTGCCAAACACGCGGGAATATCTGACCGTGATTTAAGTTCGGCTTTGATGTCTTTTGAGTTGGTGCCAGCAACTGCAACTTGTTTGCTTGTTACCCTGTGAGTAATTGAAGCTGAAACAAACCGTTTTGAGATGAAAACATCCAGTGTGAATGGCTCCATGTACGCTACTGTACGCTGTTTGAATGATATGTGCTTGTTTGGATTCTTTGACTTCTTTTCCTTTTGGTAAGTATACGGGTGACTGTTGTCATCATCCAAGAAATCCTCTACCCCAAAAAAGCTTCTTGGTCCGAAACGAGCCTGTAAGTCAGTTTTTAACAAAATAATGATAATGTAATTTTACAAAAGTTTCCAAGCTAATCAATATTCCGGGTCAACGGTTTTCAATCTATAAAACCTCCTAAATCACATTTTTCCAATAATAAATATATGAGTTGTGGACAAAGTAAATAATTGTAGAATATGACTTATAAATCGTTGTGGACAAAGTATTTTAATCAATCCGTTTCAACCTATTATTAGCATATATATTTGGTATTGAAGTGTAATATGTACCAAATATTTACAATAAAACAGCATATATGCTCAACCTATAAGTATTAGTGTAAGATATTTGGTAAATAACTAAATATTACACTTCAATACCTTGGTTTAAAAAAGTGCGCCTTAAGCATGCTTAAGCGCAAAGCGCATCTAGGTGCAAACCCCATCGCCTTGTGTGACATAAGGTGCACGATGCACAAGAAGCACTGCTGAGGCGCGCTTTTTAGGGTGAAAATCGACCTAAGGAGCAGCTGAGGCACACGCTTTTTGTACATGGGGTGTTTCTATGCTTCTGAGTGTTGTACAACAGGCTTTTATGCTGTACATTTATGTTTTTTCATTTTAAAACATATATAAAGCTTAATTATAGCTAAATCATAGGTATTGGATGCTAAACACTTATGGGATATATATATAAAATAAATTATATAATCACTTTGCGCTTTGCGTACGAAAAGCTCACCGCTTTTGCGCTTCGCTTTTTAAAAATCGGTTTTAGACCTTATCGCTTTTGTGCGCTTCCCGCTTTTTTAAACCAAGTTCAATACTTAAAATAATATGCTAATACAACCCATTGGGCCTCTCAACCTGTTTATTGTTTCAAATGAAATAAAAATTCTGAGCGACCATCGCATAATCTAGCAACATTTTGAAGTTCCTAAACTTGATCTAAGAATTGAACAATTAGCATTGTTTGTGAAGATGATAATCGGAGCATACCTGAGCACTGTGAATGTGTCTGGCAATGGCCTTTAAACATAGTTTGGCAGTGTCATCTCCATGCATAGAACATGCCCGTTTAAACATGACTACCACCACCCAAAGAGGATATCTAGTCATTGCAAGTAAAAGTTAGCTTATGTTTTCTCTATGGTTAGGGTAAATTCTCAGTAAAGAATGAACAATCAGCACAAAGCAATAAGTGAATATTAAATAAACAAGGAAATCTCATACCTTGGATGTCAATTTCTCTATAATCACCCGAACCCTAGAAATCGCCTCCAGTTTCTGATCAAACAAGTTTGAGATTCTCAAACAGATTGCTTCTACGAAACCCTAAACCCAGATGACCCGTACCCTATTCATAGAATAGAAAATGATTTTTACATACCTTTCCTCTTTTCTTTACCGCGAATATAAATCCTTTTTTACACAATAAACATACACCTTGTATCCACAATTAAGTTTCTGGGACTATTTGTTTCTTAGGTCATACGTGTGTTCATGAGCTTCATGTGTCAGTATGTCACCTATCTCTAATCCATTAATCCAAAACCGCTATCTTAAAGGTGTGATTATGACCCAAACAACTATCTTTTTATTTATTTTAATTTATTTTTGTCTAAACAAAAAGAAAATAAAATATTGGAAAATGGAAAAGAGGACCATGGTTGCCATGATTTAATCCATGCTAACTATGGTAGATCAGGCAATGGGTGGTGTAGTCTTCCATCCATGGTTGTCATGATTTAATCCATGCTAACTATGGTAGATCAGGCAATGGGTGGTGTAGTCTTCCATTCATGTTACTACGTAGCGAATAATGTCCCAACCATGACCCCACCCCCCCTCCCCCCCTTTTCAGCCTTATACACAGATGATGTCAAAGATTTTTTTTTTAACGGCAAATTAGAATCACTGACGGACCACAGGAGTATCATCGTGCCACCAGCGGAATCACCCGATCATATTCATCTCCACTAGACAATAATGTCTATACACCAATGCAGGAGAACCCAATAAATCTGAGAAAAAACACATCGTGAGAATCAAACTCAGAACCTAATAGTCCCTAAGTCTTATCTCACCCCCTAAGATGTCACTATGCTATAATGGCGTAGGAAATAATGTCAAAGTTATACATTGGATATGTATGGATTTATGTTAGGGCTTAGGGGTCTATGTTGTGACACCCCAGGAAAATCAGGAAAACAACGCAACTTAACTAGCTTCCTCAGTAATCACGCGCTAAATTTCGGGACGAAATTCTCTTAACAGGGGGAGAATGTGACAACCCTCGAATTTACATGTAACCGTACAGTTTGTTAATAATAATTAATGTGCTTGACGACTGTGTGGAATTACTTAACTGCTTTCTGATATCTGTGTTATGCTTACACGTATTTGTTAATATACTAATAGTGTACAGATAGGTCACTAAATAGCCCGTTATATTTTCCTAAGTGTTAGAAAGTAAAAACGTTGCAAAAAGATATAAGTAGGACGCTTTACGGATTAATTAAGCGGTTTAACGGAACAGTATCGAACCGAACAACCGGACTATACCCGGAACATGAAAATACTGTTAATAACATTACTTATCTTTTTCTGAGCCAGTTAGGGTCCCTGAATACCCTAACACCCGCAACAAAGCACAACACACTACTAACCGGGTTAGTCCCTAAACTTAACTAGATTAACCTAACTAAGGCTTAACTATTTAGTTGGATTTGAACCAAGACCCCCCCCCCCCCCTCAACCAAACCGTCCCCAAGAGGGGACACCCCTTGTCCTTGGTTGATTATTTTAATCACTAGTGTCTAATATCAAGAAGACACATAAACCTTTGGTTAAAGAACTTGTAATTGTCTATAAGATCTAGAGTTTACATATCATTCTCTTTATCACATTTCACCACTCAAAAACTCTCCCTCTCCTCTCTAAATAACTCACGGCCGAACACCCCTATATCAATCCATCCATTTTTCGATTTTGTTCAAGCTATTCCAAGGGTATACAAGTGTTAAGGATCTCATACAAAGAAGCTTGGTGCATTCGGAACGCGAAGGACCTCACCCTATTGCTTTTAACCACTCGTTTTTCGCCTAGTTTCTCCCCTAGTGTCACACCCCAACCGATGGCGGAATCATCGGGGCGCGGCACTGAGCGAAACAGACTGTCCAGAAGTTTCCATAACAACTATCATCACCATTTAAGTAAACATTACGTCCCATACCGTAACATAAATAGTCAAACAAGTTATTACAGGCAACATCAAAACAAATATTCTGTTCCGACAACTCAGATTTTAAATAAGTAGCAATTGTTTATCTGCTTCTAGAGACCCCTAATAAGTTATCTACAGACAACTATTTGTTGGGCTCTAAAGCTTTATTCTAGCTTCCATTTCCTACCACATATGCGTCCTAAGCACCTGTCACATACGTTAAAATAATGTCAATACATAAAATGTAAAGGTGAGCATACAAGTTTGATAATAGCATATAGAGTTCGAATTCGTTTACGCATAACCAGCACGTACACATAGTGAAATGAAGCACGTTAGTTATCGACATAGATCCATCGATACCAATGACTGCGGGTTGACTGCCCGAGGCAGTTCGCAATACACGATTACCACTGTAATCCATGCAAGTAAAAGATCCTTAACAACCCCCGTGTGAACGGGTGCTGAGTCCAAACTATAGTACTATCGTTGCTAAGGCAGGTAGACAGCATTCCATGTGTAAACATAACAAACAAGCATTCATAAGCCACGTATAACATGCATTAATGGTTAAGCGTTAAAATAGCTTGAGTAGTGTGATAGATGTAGTTTGAATAGTTGTAACGTATGTAACACCCAAAAGTGCTAAAGCAAAAAGGGTTCGAGTATACTCACAGCGATAGTGGATTGAAGGGAGCGCTTTAAAGCGAGTACGGTTAGCCTGAATAGATTCGATAACATAACGATAAGTGATGCGTAAAGACAGCACAGGTGAGAGTGGGCTGAATGGCTGACCGTGCGGATCAGTCATCCGTGCGTAGAAGTCATCCGTGCGCATGACCTATCCGTGCGGATGGTGATGCGTGCGGATGGTGTTCCATCCGGATAGGTCATCCGTGCGTGTGACTGTCCGTGCGGGTGGCAACCCGTGCGGACTAGTTATTCGTGCGGACGACTTATCCGTACGGTTAGATTGCTTGTGTGGATAAAAGTCCAAGTGGATTGTTTCTTCCTAAGAGGTGTTTGTGTATGATGGCTTGTGCTTTGAAGTTTTCGTTGTAGCATTTTGAAAACAACAAAGTGTTTCTACCTTTCAAGCCGGCGGCGCGGACGGCGGTCCGTGCGTATGGTGGTCCGTGCGGGCAGCCAGTGCGCGCGGGCAGAGGCAATCCGTCCGGATAGCCTGTCCGTGCGTACGGCTTGGCCGTGCGGATGAAGTTTGTTTGATTTTCATTTTAAGGCCTTAGTATCCCATGATCCGAAGAGTAATTCATTCAGAGGTTGTCCGTCCGGATTGCTCGTTCGTCGATACTCAAACCTTGTTTGGAAAGTGGGTCCCAAGGGTAGTTCGTGCGGATCACCACTCGTGCGTATGACCTGTACGCGCGTATGGCTCGTACGTGCGTACGGCTCGTCCGTGCGGACAGCTAGTCCGTGCGGATAGCTTGTCCGTGCGGACAACGAGTCTGGTTGTTCCGTTCGTCTACACTTGGTTTCCGTTGTCGTTTATCGAGACGTTCTGATCACGTGGCAACCACTTGGAGTTGTGTCCCCGCCCGCGTGACTAGACCGGCCAGGAACCACCCTAACTCAGCCTGTCGGCGACTCGGAACAGCTCTCCCGGTTACCCCGAAATCAGTTGTCTATGGGTAGAATTCCGGATCTGGAACTAGGGCATTACTATTGATGAGTAAAACACAAGGACTGATCGGATTTGTACCGGTTTCAAGGGCATTACTATTGATGAGTAAAACACAAGGACTGATCTGAGATATTCTAGGTGGAATGAGGTCAAGCTTGAAGTTCTTATGAACTTCATGATGACGTCACTAGAGAATACCTCATATCCGGATGATTTCATGGTTAAAATCGAAGATTCGAAAGATAGAAGTGTGTAGAATCGTGTAGTGATTGAAGATGTACAAGAATTAGTGCAAGATCTTACCTGGATTGGAAGAGATCTGAGAAAAGGTGAAGAATGCGGATGGTTCGGACGTCACTTGCCAAAAGTGGAAAAAGTGGAGAGTGACCCGTGTATTTATAGGATGCCAAAAGGGGAAAGGATGGGTCGTGCGCATGGCACGCACCCGGGTAGGTTACCCGCGCGGATTGGCCATCCGTGCGGACTGGCAATCCGTGCGGACTGGCCATCCGTGCGGATTGGCCATCCGTGCGGATGCCGCCTCCCTTGGTGGATTCGGCGCGATGTTGATTCGGTTTCGGCTTACGAGCGATTCGATAGGGTTCCTAGTCAAATTACTTTCAGTCCCAACTACTTCTTATATCGTTCGACTCGGGATTCGGGTTCGGGTTCGATTATATTCGAGTTAGACTTCGAGTTCGATTAAGTTCGCTTGATTATCTCAACACAACATAAAATAAACATGCACAGGTAACACGTAAGGCACACACACACGTATAGTGACAAGTAAAATACATAGCTCGAGTTACGATTTGATATCGATTCGATTAGCATAGCTCGATTAACTTTATCGCATTGTTACTTCCTATCGTTCACAGTCGTAGGTCGATCGAAATACGGCTAGAATGATTCGATTATTGCAATGTACGACAATTACTCCACATAATCTAAATATCATACAAACAATTCTATGAGTCGAGTTGCGCGAAATCGGTCGTTGACTTTGACCTTGACTTTGACTTTCACTCGTGAAAACACGGGGTGTTACAGCCTCCCCTTGTTTAGGAAATTTCGTCCCGAAATTAAGCCGGAAGCTGTAACTAATTCGTGAATCACGCGTGAGAGTCCTTTGTGTTATTGATAAATCGTCGAATCAACTAAGATTTTACGGTTAAAACTTCGCTCGTTTTTGGATATGATGTGCGAATATACTTGATCTAAAAGTCTATAAAGTTTTCAATTCAATTCAAAGTATTTTGGGAGAAATTTCTTTTAATTTTCCGATTTCCCATTTTCAAAAGTGCTCGTCTACACACTCGTAGGTTGCCGGATCGGTTTTCACACTGAATCGATTGCGTAACGATCGTTCGACGTGCGGAATCCTTGAACGATCGTGATCAAACACACAAATAGTAATATAGACTGTGATTCTATTGGTTAGGTTCCGGTTCGATCCGTTTCGATTGCGGTCCGACTCGTACGATGTGCGGAATCCGTGCATGGGTGAGATCGAACAAAAACGTACTATTTTAACGTGATTCAATAGATCCGTATGACGTGTACAAGCTTTCTCTCTCTAGACTTTCTCTCTCTAAGATTATCTCTCTAATTAAACAACTGCGGGTACTTGGCCTTCATGTCGCTTTCGAGTTCCCACGTGAACTCCGTGCCTTGTTTGCCTTCCCACCGGACTTTCACAATAGGAATGCGTGAGCGCCTGAGTTCTTTGGTTTGGCGATCCATGATTTCGACAGGCTTTTCCACGAAGTGTAATGTTTCGTTCACTCGTAAATCACCTAGAGGAACATGTAAGTTCGGTTCGTAGATGGTCTTTCGGAGGTTTGACACGTGGAAGATCGGATGGACATTGTTAAGTTCTTCCGGTAATTCGAGTCTGTAGGCGACTTTTCCGATCCTTTCCAGAATCTTAAAAGGTCCCACATATCGAGGCGCAAGTTTCCCCTTTTTGCCGAATCGGACTACACCCTTCCAAGGTGATACCTTTAGGAGTACGTAGTCACCAACGCCATACTCACGGTGTTTGCGCTTTTATCGGCGAGAAGCTTCTGTCTATCTCGAGCCTTCGCTAGATTGTCCCGAATTTGGAAAATTTTGTCTGTCGTTTCTTGTAGCAGCTCCGGGCCGGTTAGTTGCGAGTGACCGACCTCGTGCCACACAATAGGCGATCGACATCTTCTTCCGTATAAGGCCTCGAAAGGTGCCATCTGGATACTAGCCTGATAGCTGTTATTGTACGAGAATTCGACTAACGGGAGGTGTCTATCCCAATTACCTCCGAAATCTAGTACACACGAACGGAGCATGTCTTCAAGAGTACGAATCGTTCTTTCGGTCTGACCGTCGGTTTGTGGGTGGAACGCAGTACTTAGATTAAGCGTTGTACCGAGTGCCGTTTGGAAAGTTCCCCACAATCGTGAAGTGAACCGAGCATCGCGATCAGAGATGATGTCACGAGGCGTCCCATGTCGACAAATGATCTCGTCGGTGTAGATTCGGGCTAATCGTTCCACCTTGTAGTCTTCTCGTATCGGGAGAAAGTGAGCTGATTTCGTCAAACGGTCAATTACAACCCAAATGCTGTCATGACCTGATGACGTGGTTGGAAGCTTGGTTACGAAATCCATAGCTATGCTCTCCCACTTCCACATGGGAATTGGAGGTTGTTTGAGCAAGCCAGAGGGTCGTTGATGTTCAGCCTTGACTCTAGCACAGGTTAGGCATCTTCCGACGTAGAGAGCGATATCCCTTTTCATGCCCGGCCACCAGTACCTGTATCGAAGGTCGTGGTACATTTTGTCGGCACCAGGATGAATGGAGTATCGGGACTTGTGGGCTTCATCCATGATAATCTGTCGCAGGTTTGTCCGCTTGGGGATCCAGATTTTGTCTAAGAAGTGGAATATCCCGTTCGATTTGCTCACAAGCTGGGCTCCATCGTGGTAGATTCTTTCTTTCTTCAAGGTGCGCTCGTTGAAACATGCATGCTGAGCGTCGCGAATAAGAGCTTCTAGATTGTGCTGGGCTGGAACATTACGAGTGCTAAGCAAATAGCTCCGTCTGCTAAGTGCGTCGGCAACAACATTCGCTTTGCCTGGATGATAACGAATCTCACAGTCGTAATCGTTGAGAAGTTCTACCCATCGGCGTTGACGCATATTCAGTTCCCTCTGGTTAAAGATATGTTGTAGGCTCTTATGATCGGTGAAGATCGTACACTTGGTACCATACAGGTAGTGTCGCCAAATCTTTAATGCAAAAACAACTGCGCCTAGCTCGAGATCGTGGGTTGCATAGTTCTTCTCATGGATTTTGAGCTGACGAGACGCGTAAGCTATAACCTTGTCTCGTTGCATTAGGACGCAACCGAGACCAAGGTTAGAAGCATCACAGTAGACAATGAAATTATCGTTTCCGTCGGGTAGTGTGAGAACAGGAGCATTGCACAGCATGTATTTGAGGGTTCGAAAGGCAGACTCTTGTTTGGTTCCCCAGACAAAAGGCTCGTCCTTATGAGTGAGAGAAGTAAGGGGTACAGCAATCTTCGAGAATCCTTCGATGAATCGTCGATAATAGCCCGCTAGCCCGAGAAAGGAGCGGACTTCAGTCGGGTTCTTAGGCGTAACCCAGCTCTTAACAGCTTCAATCTTTGCTGGATCGACATGAATACCCTGACTATTTACGATGTGACCCAGAAACTGAACCTCCCCTAACCAAAATTCACATTTGGAGAACTTGGCATAGAGTTGGTTCCCCTGGAGTAACTCGAGAACCAAACGTAGATGTTGCGCGTGTTCGGCTCTTGTTTTGGAATAGATCAAGACATCGTCGATGAACACAATGACGAAACGGTCAAGATACGGCTTACACACCCGGTTCATCAAATCCATGAAAACTGCTGGTGCGTTGGTTAGGCCAAAAGGCATGACAACAAATTCGTAATGGCCGTAACGAGTACGAAACGCGGTTTTGTGTATATCCTCCTCCTGAATACGCAGCTGATGGTATCCTGAACGTAGATCGATCTTCGAGAAACATGTAGCGCCTTGAAGTTGGTCAAACAAATCGTCGATTCGAGGCAAAGGATAGCGGTTCTTGATAGTCAACTTATTCAATTCCCGGTAGTCGATGCACATCCGAAACGACCCGTCCTTCTTTTTGACGAAAAGAACTGGTGCGCCCCAAGGAGAGGTGCTCGGGCGAATAAAGCCTTTTTCGAGCAATTCCTGGAGTTGAGTTGAGAGTTCGCGCATTTCGGACGGCGCGAGTCGATAAGGAGCTCTGGCGACAGGGTTAGCTCCAGGAATGAGGTCAATACGGAAATCAATATCACGCTTCGGGGGTAGTCCGGGAAGATCCTCTGGAAAAACTTGAGGAAATTCTCGAACCACTGGAACGTCTTTTACTTTCTTCTTCTCTTTCTTTTCCTTCTCCGCTGCTACGACATGAGCCAAGAAAGCCCTGTATTCCTTACGGAGATACTTGCTGGCTTGTAGACATGACATAAGCTTGAGACCCTTCGAAGTAGTATCACCATAGACGCACAGTGAATCACCGTTGGCGAGCGAAAAACGAATCATTTTATCGAAGCACACAACTTCGGCATGGTTTTCGCGAAGAAAGTCCATGCCTACTATGACATCAAAGCTTCCTAATTGCATCGGAATAAGATCGATCGAGAAGATGTGATTGTTGAGCTCGAGTGTGCAATCACGAATAACAGAATTTACGGCGACGGTTCTTCCGGTAGCGACTTCAACATCGAATGCGGAGGAGAGTCGGGAACGTTTACGACTAAGGAGTTTCTCGAATTCGAGTGACACAAAGCAATTATCGGCTCCAGTATCAAACAAACATGAAGCATAAATACCATTCACAAGGAACGTACCATTGACCACGTTGTTGTCGGCCTGGGCTTGACGCACTTTAAGATTGAAGGTTCTGGCTCGTGCGACCTGTTGTTGTTGCTGCTGCTGTTGTTGCTGCTATGGCTGCTGCTGGGGTTCTTGTTTCACTACCCTGTTCGGGCACACGTTGGCGAAATGATTCGGATCGCCACACGTGAAGCAAGCTCTGGCTTTGACTGCGGGTGCCGGAGGAGCTTGTTGGCCCTGTGGGGCAGCGAATAGAGCTTGATTGGCAGGAGCTTGACGAATATGGCAGTTGGCAGTAAAGTGGCCGTAGACGTTGCAATGGGCACAGAAGCGGCATTGAATAGCAGTCGGGTGATGATAGGTGCAAGTAGGGCAGAGTGGATATGGTCCAGTATATGCACGCTTTGCAGGCGGTGCATTGGCCACAGGCGCCGCTACTTGACGCTGTTGAGCAGGTACGGCTTGGATCGGTGCAGCAGTAATCGCACAGTTCTTGTTCTTTCTCTTGTTCTTGCGCTTGTTGCTTGACGACGTGGGTTCAACAGTTGGTGCAGCAGTGGTAGCTTGATGCAGATGCTTGGAGGTCTTATCCCACACCCCAGCCTTGACCCTTTTGTCATTGATCTCAGCGGCCAGTAGATAGGTTTCTTCGATCGTGGTAGTCTTAGCCGCTTGCACGAAATCAGCGACGCAGTCGGGCAACGCTCGGATGTACTTCTTGATGGTCATCTCAGGGGTCTTGACTTGGTCAGGACAGATGATGCTGAGCTGTTTGAAGCGAGCAGTAAGACCAGCATTGTCTCCATCCTTCTGATGTATGTGCCAGAATTCGTCTTCAAGCTTTTGACGCTCGTGATGAGGGCAGAATTCCTCCAGTATGACCTCTTTGAGCTCTTCCCACGACAAACCGTAAGCTGCATCATTCCCTCTCTTGTTCCTCTCGGCCGTCCACCAGTCCAAAGCACGGGACTGAAAGACGCCGGTAGCGTTCAGAGTTCGAAGGTCATCAGGGCAACCACTTTGTCGCAGAGTAACCTCGATAGAGTCAAACCAGTGGAATAGAGCAGTAGGACCTCCTTCGCCTGTGAATTCTTTCGGCCCACATGATTTGAACTGTTTGAAGCTGAAAGGTCTTGCGGCAGCTTTTGGACCTTCAGTCCTCGACTCCTCGGATGATTTGCTGGCGTTCTCATAGGCATCGCTCACAGCTTTTGCAACGCTTTTCGCAATAATGGAGGCGAGACGTCTGTCCCTCTTTTCCTGACGAGAGAGCGTATGACGAGATCCAGACGACATTGTCTGCAATAGTCATCGCCACGGAACTCAACACATGTATTCGAATCTCACCTCACACGTTTACTACTACTAAAGCTCAGTAACACGTATCATTTAAACGCATATAGTCACAAATTCACAGAATTGCACAAAATCACATAAACATATAAAGCACATAATCACAACCTTTCCTAACCACGTAATCACACATCAAGGAAACACATATACTTAGCCACTAAAAGTTCCTACGAGCATACGAGGCATTCTAACTGCTCCTAGTGTCGATTTGCTAGCGATGGGTTGCGTGGGTTTTGTGTTTTAACAGAAGCAATAGTGTTAGGTCGAAACCAATAGTATCTCAAAACGTTAACAAATAACAGAAAATACATTAAAACCTTCATAAAGATCGACAAATCAAAGGTGGATTGTCTGTGGCTAACAGACTTCGACTAACCAATGTAGCTCGACTATTCACAAGGATCCTGCACAACGACCTCCAGGACTATGCCTTTGCCTCGATTCTTGGGCATTGGCGCAATTCCCATTGGTTAGGTTGTGTCTTCCGATCGTTGGAGTCCATCGAACCTTGGTGGAGTTTTGTATAAAAGCGGGACGAGTCGCCAAGGTTAGGGTTTCACCCCTATCTTGCAACTTCCGTCCTCGTTTTTGACAAAAATTGAGGAGATTATTCATCAAAATATGGATTTCACTCCTGATTTGGTATAATTCCCCTCGTTCGTAGTTAAAATGCAAGCTGATTAGGCAACTTTAGTCGAGAGTTTGCGGTTTTCACACCTATTCTCGGCCTTATTGCCTGTTCATAACTTGAAAATTTCGAGTGCAACGATAGAAGAGAGTGAGTGGTAGCAACGAGTTTACGCATACGCGTGAGTTGGTCTGTTGGTTCTTAACTATAGACTAGGTCTCTAAGACTTCGACCCGGACAAGGTCGAGTCTTGCCTAATTCCCTATAGTTATGGCTCTGATACCAATCTGTCACACCCCAACCGATGGCGGAATCATCGGGGCGCGGCACTGAGCGAAACAGACTGTCCAGAAGTTTCCATAACAACTATCATCACCATTTAAGTAAACATTACGTCCCATACCGTAACATAAATAGTCAAACAAGTTATTACAGGCAACATCAAAACAAATATTCTGTTCCGACAACTCAGATTTTAAATAAGTAGCAATTGTTTATCTGCTTCTAGAGACCCCTAATAAGTTATCTACAGACAACTATTTGTTGGGCTCTAAAGCTTTATTCTAGCTTCCATTTCCTACCACATATGCGTCCTAAGCACCTGTCACATACGTTAAAATAATGTCAATACATAAAATGTAAAGGTGAGCATACAAGTTTGATAATAGCATATAGAGTTCGAATTCGTTTACGCATAACCAGCACGTACACATAGTGAAATGAAGCACGTTAGTTATCGACATAGATCCATCGATACCAATGACTGCGGGTTGACTGCCCGAGGCAGTTCGCAATACACGATTACCACTGTAATCCATGCAAGTAAAAGATCCTTAACAACCCCCGTGTGAACGGGTGCTGAGTCCAAACTATAGTACTATCGTTGCTAAGGCAGGTAGACAGCATTCCATGTGTAAACATAACAAACAAGCATTCATAAGCCACGTATAACATGCATTAATGGTTAAGCGTTAAAATAGCTTGAGTAGTGTGATAGATGTAGTTTGAATAGTTGTAACGTATGTAACACCCAAAAGTGCTAAAGCAAAAAGGGTTCGAGTATACTCACAGCGATAGTGGATTGAAGGGAGCGCTTTAAAGCGAGTACGGTTAGCCTGAATAGATTCGATAACATAACGATAAGTGATGCGTAAAGACAGCACAGGTGAGAGTGGGCTGAATGGCTGACCGTGCGGATCAGTCATCCGTGCGTAGAAGTCATCCGTGCGCATGACCTATCCGTGCGGATGGTGATGCGTGCGGATGGTGTTCCATCCGGATAGGTCATCCGTGCGTGTGACTGTCCGTGCGGGTGGCAACCCGTGCGGACTAGTTATTCGTGCGGACGACTTATCCGTACGGTTAGATTGCTTGTGTGGATAAAAGTCCAAGTGGATTGTTTCTTCCTAAGAGGTGTTTGTGTATGATGGCTTGTGCTTTGAAGTTTTCGTTGTAGCATTTTGAAAACAACAAAGTGTTTCTACCTTTCAAGCCGGCGGCGCGGACGGCGGTCCGTGCGTATGGTGGTCCGTGCGGGCAGCCAGTGCGCGCGGGCAGAGGCAATCCGTCCGGATAGCCTGTCCGTGCGTACGGCTTGGCCGTGCGGATGAAGTTTGTTTGATTTTCATTTTAAGGCCTTAGTATCCCATGATCCGAAGAGTAATTCATTCAGAGGTTGTCCGTCCGGATTGCTCGTTCGTCGATACTCAAACCTTGTTTGGAAAGTGGGTCCCAAGGGTAGTTCGTGCGGATCACCACTCGTGCGTATGACCTGTACGCGCGTATGGCTCGTACGTGCGTACGGCTCGTACGTGCGTACGGCTCGTCCGTGCGGACAGCTAGTCCGTGCGGATAGCTTGTCCGTGCGGACAACGAGTCTGGTTGTTCCGTTCGTCTACACTTGGTTTCCGTTGTCGTTTATCGAGACGTTCTGATCACGTGGCAACCACTTGGAGTTGTGTCCCCGCCCGCGTGACTAGACCGGCCAGGAACCACCCTAACTCAGCCTGTCGGCGACTCGGAACAGCTCTCCCGGTTACCCCGAAATCAGTTGTCTATGGGTAGAATTCCGGATCTGGAACTAGGGCATTACTATTGATGAGTAAAACACAAGGACTGATCGGATTTGTACCGGTTTCAAGGGCATTACTATTGATGAGTAAAACACAAGGACTGATCTGAGATATTCTAGGTGGAATGAGGTCAAGCTTGAAGTTCTTATGAACTTCATGATGACGTCACTAGAGAATACCTCATATCCGGATGATTTCATGGTTAAAATCGAAGATTCGAAAGATAGAAGTGTGTAGAATCGTGTAGTGATTGAAGATGTACAAGAATTAGTGCAAGATCTTACCTGGATTGGAAGAGATCTGAGAAAAGGTGAAGAATGCGGATGGTTCGGACGTCACTTGCCAAAAGTGGAAAAAGTGGAGAGTGACCCGTGTATTTATAGGATGCCAAAAGGGGAAAGGATGGGTCGTGCGCATGGCACGCACCCGGGTAGGTTACCCGCGCGGATTGGCCATCCGTGCGGACTGGCAATCCGTGCGGACTGGCCATCCGTGCGGATTGGCCATCCGTGCGGATGCCGCCTCCCTTGGTGGATTCGGCGCGATGTTGATTCGGTTTCGGCTTACGAGCGATTCGATAGGGTTCCTAGTCAAATTACTTTCAGTCCCAACTACTTCTTATATCGTTCGACTCGGGATTCGGGTTCGGGTTCGATTATATTCGAGTTAGACTTCGAGTTCGATTAAGTTCGCTTGATTATCTCAACACAACATAAAATAAACATGCACAGGTAACACGTAAGGCACACACACACGTATAGTGACAAGTAAAATACATAGCTCGAGTTACGATTTGATATCGATTCGATTAGCATAGCTCGATTAACTTTATCGCATTGTTACTTCCTATCGTTCACAGTCGTAGGTCGATCGAAATACGGCTAGAATGATTCGATTATTGCAATGTACGACAATTACTCCACATAATCTAAATATCATACAAACAATTCTATGAGTCGAGTTGCGCGAAATCGGTCGTTGACTTTGACCTTGACTTTGACTTTCACTCGTGAAAACACGGGGTGTTACAGCCTCCCCTTGTTTAGGAAATTTCGTCCCGAAATTAAGCCGGAAGCTGTAACTAATTCGTGAATCACGCGTGAGAGTCCTTTGTGTTATTGATAAATCGTCGAATCAACTAAGATTTTACGGTTAAAACTTCGCTCGTTTTTGGATATGATGTGCGAATATACTTGATCTAAAAGTCTATAAAGTTTTCAATTCAATTCAAAGTATTTTGGGAGAAATTTCTTTTAATTTTCCGATTTCCCATTTTCAAAAGTGCTCGTCTACACACTCGTAGGTTGCCGGATCGGTTTTCACACTGAATCGATTGCGTAACGATCGTTCGACGTGCGGAATCCTTGAACGATCGTGATCAAACACACAAATAGTAATATAGACTGTGATTCTATTGGTTAGGTTCCGGTTCGATCCGTTTCGATTGCGGTCCGACTCGTACGATGTGCGGAATCCGTGCATGGGTGAGATCGAACAAAAACGTACTATTTTAACGTGATTCAATAGATCCGTATGACGTGTACAAGCTTTCTCTCTCTAGACTTTCTCTCTCTAAGATTATCTCTCTAATTAAACAACTGCGGGTACTTGGCCTTCATGTCGCTTTCGAGTTCCCACGTGAACTCCGCGCCTTGTTTGCCTTCCCACCGGACTTTCACAATAGGAATGCGTGAGCGCCTGAGTTCTTTGGTTTGGCGATCCATGATTTCGACAGGCTTTTCCACGAAGTGTAATGTTTCGTTCACTCGTAAATCACCTAGAGGAACATGTAAGTTCGGTTCGTAGATGGTCTTTCGGAGGTTTGACACGTGGAAGATCGGATGGACATTGTTAAGTTCTTCCGGTAATTCGAGTCTGTAGGCGACTTTTCCGATCCTTTCCAGAATCTTAAAAGGTCCCACATATCGAGGCGCAAGTTTCCCCTTTTTGCCGAATCGGACTACACCCTTCCAAGGTGATACCTTTAGGAGTACGTAGTCACCAACGCCATACTCACGGTGTTTGCGCTTTTATCGGCGAGAAGCTTCTGTCTATCTCGAGCCTTCGCTAGATTGTCCCGAATTTGGAAAATTTTGTCTGTCGTTTCTTGTAGCAGCTCCGGGCCGGTTAGTTGCGAGTGACCGACCTCGTGCCACACAATAGGCGATCGACATCTTCTTCCGTATAAGGCCTCGAAAGGTGCCATCTGGATACTAGCCTGATAGCTGTTATTGTACGAGAATTCGACTAACGGGAGGTGTCTATCCCAATTACCTCCGAAATCTAGTACACACGAACGGAGCATGTCTTCAAGAGTACGAATCGTTCTTTCGGTCTGACCGTCGGTTTGTGGGTGGAACGCAGTACTTAGATTAAGCGTTGTACCGAGTGCCGTTTGGAAAGTTCCCCACAATCGTGAAGTGAACCGAGCATCGCGATCAGAGATGATGTCACGAGGCGTCCCATGTCGACAAATGATCTCGTCGGTGTAGATTCGGGCTAATCGTTCCACCTTGTAGTCTTCTCGTATCGGGAGAAAGTGAGCTGATTTCGTCAAACGGTCAATTACAACCCAAATGCTGTCATGACCTGATGACGTGGTTGGAAGCTTGGTTACGAAATCCATAGCTATGCTCTCCCACTTCCACATGGGAATTGGAGGTTGTTTGAGCAAGCCAGAGGGTCGTTGATGTTCAGCCTTGACTCTAGCACAGGTTAGGCATCTTCCGACGTAGAGAGCGATATCCCTTTTCATGCCCGGCCACCAGTACCTGTATCGAAGGTCGTGGTACATTTTGTCGGCACCAGGATGAATGGAGTATCGGGACTTGTGGGCTTCATCCATGATAATCTGTCGCAGGTTTGTCCGCTTGGGGATCCAGATTTTGTCTAAGAAGTGGAATATCCCGTTCGATTTGCTCACAAGCTGGGCTCCATCGTGGTAGATTCTTTCTTTCTTCAAGGTGCGCTCGTTGAAACATGCATGCTGAGCGTCGCGAATAAGAGCTTCTAGATTGTGCTGGGCTGGAACATTACGAGTGCTAAGCAAATAGCTCCGTCTGCTAAGTGCGTCGGCAACAACATTCGCTTTGCCTGGATGATAACGAATCTCACAGTCGTAATCGTTGAGAAGTTCTACCCATCGGCGTTGACGCATATTCAGTTCCCTCTGGTTAAAGATATGTTGTAGGCTCTTATGATCGGTGAAGATCGTACACTTGGTACCATACAGGTAGTGTCGCCAAATCTTTAATGCAAAAACAACTGCGCCTAGCTCGAGATCGTGGGTTGCATAGTTCTTCTCATGGATTTTGAGCTGACGAGACGCGTAAGCTATAACCTTGTCTCGTTGCATTAGGACGCAACCGAGACCAAGGTTAGAAGCATCACAGTAGACAATGAAATTATCGTTTCCGTCGGGTAGTGTGAGAACAGGAGCATTGCACAGCATGTATTTGAGGGTTCGAAAGGCAGACTCTTGTTTGGTTCCCCAGACAAAAGGCTCGTCCTTATGAGTGAGAGAAGTAAGGGGTACAGCAATCTTCGAGAATCCTTCGATGAATCGTCGATAATAGCCCGCTAGCCCGAGAAAGGAGCGGACTTCAGTCGGGTTCTTAGGCGTAACCCAGCTCTTAACAGCTTCAATCTTTGCTGGATCGACATGAATACCCTGACTATTTACGATGTGACCCAGAAACTGAACCTCCCCTAACCAAAATTCACATTTGGAGAACTTGGCATAGAGTTGGTTCCCCTGGAGTAACTCGAGAACCAAACGTAGATGTTGCGCGTGTTCGGCTCTTGTTTTGGAATAGATCAAGACATCGTCGATGAACACAATGACGAAACGGTCAAGATACGGCTTACACACCCGGTTCATCAAATCCATGAAAACTGCTGGTGCGTTGGTTAGGCCAAAAGGCATGACAACAAATTCGTAATGGCCGTAACGAGTACGAAACGCGGTTTTGTGTATATCCTCCTCCTGAATACGCAGCTGATGGTATCCTGAACGTAGATCGATCTTCGAGAAACATGTAGCGCCTTGAAGTTGGTCAAACAAATCGTCGATTCGAGGCAAAGGATAGCGGTTCTTGATAGTCAACTTATTCAATTCCCGGTAGTCGATGCACATCCGAAACGACCCGTCCTTCTTTTTGACGAAAAGAACTGGTGCGCCCCAAGGAGAGGTGCTCGGGCGAATAAAGCCTTTTTCGAGCAATTCCTGGAGTTGAGTTGAGAGTTCGCGCATTTCGGACGGCGCGAGTCGATAAGGAGCTCTGGCGACAGGGTTAGCTCCAGGAATGAGGTCAATACGGAAATCAATATCACGCTTCGGGGGTAGTCCGGGAAGATCCTCTGGAAAAACTTGAGGAAATTCTCGAACCACTGGAACGTCTTTTACTTTCTTCTTCTCTTTCTTTTCCTTCTCCGCTGCTACGACATGAGCCAAGAAAGCCCTGTATTCCTTACGGAGATACTTGCTGGCTTGTAGACATGACATAAGCTTGAGACCCTTCGAAGTAGTATCACCATAGACGCACAGTGAATCACCGTTGGCGAGCGAAAAACGAATCATTTTATCGAAGCACACAACTTCGGCATGGTTTTCGCGAAGAAAGTCCATGCCTACTATGACATCAAAGCTTCCTAATTGCATCGGAATAAGATCGATCGAGAAGATGTGATTGTTGAGCTCGAGTGTGCAATCACGAATAACAGAATTTACGGCGACGGTTCTTCCGGTAGCGACTTCAACATCGAATGCGGAGGAGAGTCGGGAACGTTTACGACTAAGGAGTTTCTCGAATTCGAGTGACATAAAGCAATTATCGGCTCCAGTATCAATCAAACATGAAGCATAAATACCATTCACAAGGAACGTACCATTGACCACGTTGTTGTCGGCCTGGGCTTGACGCACTTTAAGATTGAAGGTTCTGGCTCGTGCGACCTGTTGTTGTTGCTGCTGCTGTTGTTGCTGCTGTGGCTGCTGCTGGGGTTCTTGTTTCACTACCCTGTTCGGGTACACGTTGGCGAAATGATTCGGATCGCCACACGTGAAGCAAGCTCTGGCTTTGACTGCGGGTGCCGGAGGAGCTTGTTGGCCCTGTGGGGCAGCGAATAGAGCTTGATTGGCAGGAGCTTGACGAATATGGCAGTTGGCAGTAAAGTGGCCGTAGACGTTGCAATGGGCACAGAAGCGGCATTGAATAGCAGTCGGGTGATGATAGGTGCAAGTAGGGCAGAGTGGATATGGTCCAGTATATGCACGCTTTGCAGGCGGTGCATTGGCCACAGGCGCCGCTACTTGACGCTGTTGAGCAGGTACGGCTTGGATCGGTGCAGCAGTAATCGCACAGTTCTTGTTCTTTCTCTTGTTCTTGCGCTTGTTGCTTGACGACGTGGGTTCAACAGTTGGTGCAGCAGTGGTAGCTTGATGCAGATGCTTGGAGGTCTTATCCCACACCCCAGCCTTGACCCTTTTGTCATTGATCTCAGCGGCCAGTAGATAGGTTTCTTCGATCGTGGTAGTCTTAGCCGCTTGCACGAAATCAGCGACGCAGTCGGGCAACGCTCGGATGTACTTCTTGATGGTCATCTCAGGGGTCTTGACTTGGTCAGGACAGATGATGCTGAGCTGTTTGAAGCGAGCAGTAAGACCAGCATTGTCTCCATCCTTCTGATGTATGTGCCAGAATTCGTCTTCAAGCTTTTGACGCTCGTGATGAGGGCAGAATTCCTCCAGTATGACCTCTTTGAGCTCTTCCCACGACAAACCGTAAGCTGCATCATTCCCTCTCTTGTTCCTCTCGGCCGTCCACCAGTCCAAAGCACGGGACTGAAAGACGCCGGTAGCGTTCAGAGTTCGAAGGTCATCAGGGCAACCACTTTGTCGCAGAGTAACCTCGATAGAGTCAAACCAGTGGAATAGAGCAGTAGGACCTCCTTCGCCTGTGAATTCTTTCGGCCCACATGATTTGAACTGTTTGAAGCTGAAAGGTCTTGCGGCAGCTTTTGGACCTTCAGTCCTCGACTCCTCGGATGATTTGCTGGCGTTCTCATAGGCATCGCTCACAGCTTTTGCAACGCTTTTCGCAATAATGGAGGCGAGACGTCTGTCCCTCTTTTCCTGACGAGAGAGCGTATGACGAGATCCAGACGACATTGTCTGCAATAGTCATCGCCACGGAACTCAACACATGTATTCGAATCTCACCTCACACGTTTACTACTACTAAAGCTCAGTAACACGTATCATTTAAACGCATATAGTCACAAATTCACAGAATTGCACAAAATCACATAAACATATAAAGCACATAATCACAACCTTTCCTAACCACGTAATCACACATCAAGGAAACACATATACTTAGCCACTAAAAGTTCCTACGAGCATACGAGGCATTCTAACTGCTCCTAGTGTCGATTTGCTAGCGATGGGTTGCGTGGGTTTTGTGTTTTAACAGAAGCAATAGTGTTAGGTCGAAACCAATAGTATCTCAAAACGTTAACAAATAACAGAAAATACATTAAAACCTTCATAAAGATCGACAAATCAAAGGTGGATTGTCTGTGGCTAACAGACTTCGACTAACCAATGTAGCTCGACTATTCACAAGGATCCTGCACAACGACCTCCAGGACTATGCCTTTGCCTCGATTCTTGGGCATTGGCGCAATTCCCATTGGTTAGGTTGTGTCTTCCGATCGTTGGAGTCCATCGAACCTTGGTGGAGTTTTGTATAAAAGCGGGACGAGTCGCCAAGGTTAGGGTTTCACCCCTATCTTGCAACTTCCGTCCTCGTTTTTGACAAAAATTGAGGAGATTATTCATCAAAATATGGATTTCACTCCTGATTTGGTATAATTCCCCTCATTCGTAGTTAAAATGCAAGCTGATTAGGCAACTTTAGTCGAGAGTTTGCGGTTTTCACACCTATTCTCGGCCTTATTGCCTGTTCATAACTTGAAAATTTCGAGTGCAACGATAGAAGAGAGTGAGTGGTAGCAACGAGTTTACGCATACGCGTGAGTTGGTCTGTTGGTTCTTAACTATAGACTAGGTCTCTAAGACTTCGACCCGGACAAGGTCGAGTCTTGCCTAATTCCCTATAGTTATGGCTCTGATACCAATCTGTCACACCCCAACCGATGGCGGAATCATCGGGGGCGCGGCACTGAGCGAAACAGACTGTCCAGAAGTTTCCATAACAACTATCATCACCATTTAAGTAAACATTACGTCCCATACCGTAACATAAATAGTCAAACAAGTTATTACAGGCAACATCAAAACAAATATTCTGTTCCGACAACTCAGATTTTAAATAAGTAGCAATTGTTTATCTGCTTCTAGAGACCCCTAATAAGTTATCTACAGACAACTATTTGTTGGGCTCTAAAGCTTTATTCTAGCTTCCATTTCCTACCACATATGCGTCCTAAGCACCTGTCACATACGTTAAAATAATGTCAATACATAAAATGTAAAGGTGAGCATACAAGTTTGATAATAGCATATAGAGTTCGAATTCGTTTACGCATAACCAGCACGTACACATAGTGAAATGAAGCACGTTAGTTATCGACATAGATCCATCGATACCAATGACTGCGGGTTGACTGCCCGAGGCAGTTCGCAATACACGATTACCACTGTAATCCATGCAAGTAAAAGATCCTTAACAACCCCCGTGTGAACGGGTGCTGAGTCCAAACTATAGTACTATCGTTGCTAAGGCAGGTAGACAGCATTCCATGTGTAAACATAACAAACAAGCATTCATAAGCCACGTATAACATGCATTAATGGTTAAGCGTTAAAATAGCTTGAGTAGTGTGATAGATGTAGTTTGAATAGTTGTAACGTATGTAACACCCAAAAGTGCTAAAGCAAAAAGGGTTCGAGTATACTCACAGCGATAGTGGATTGAAGGGAGCGCTTTAAAGCGAGTACGGTTAGCCTGAATAGATTCGATAACATAACGATAAGTGATGCGTAAAGACAGCACAGGTGAGAGTGGGCTGAATGGCAGACCGTGCGGATCAGTCATCCGTGCGTAGAAGTCATCCGTGCGCATGACCTATCCGTGCGGATGGTGATGCGTGCGGATGGTGTTCCATCCGGATAGGTCATCCGTGCGTGTGACTGTCCGTGCGGGTGGCAACCCGTGCGGACTAGTTATTCGTGCGGACGACTTATCCGTACGGTTAGATTGCTTGTGTGGATAAAAGTCCAAGTGGATTGTTTCTTCCTAAGAGGTGTTTGTGTATGATGGCTTGTGCTTTGAAGTTTTCGTTGTAGCATTTTGAAAACAACAAAGTGTTTCTACCTTTCAAGCCGGCGGCGCGGACGGCGGTCCGTGCGTATGGTGGTCCGTGCGGGCAGCCAGTGCGCGCGGGCAGAGGCAATCCGTCCGGATAGCCTGTCCGTGCGTACGGCTTGGCCGTGCGGATGAAGTTTGTTTGATTTTCATTTTAAGGCCTTAGTATCCCATGATCCGAAGAGTAATTCATTCAGAGGTTGTCCGTCCGGATTGCTCGTTCGTCGATACTCAAACCTTGTTTGGAAAGTGGGTCCCAAGGGTAGTTCGTGCGGATCACCACTCGTGCGTATGACCTGTACGCGCGTATGGCTCGTACGTGCGTACGGCTCGTCCGTGCGGACAGCTAGTCCGTGCGGATAGCTTGTCCGTGCGGACAACGAGTCTGGTTGTTCCGTTCGTCTACACTTGGTTTCCGTTGTCGTTTATCGAGACGTTCTGATCACGTGGCAACCACTTGGAGTTGTGTCC